>JAWWEQ010000027.1:1595855-1629899 GCA_035583055.1 Torymus tubicola
GGTACACTGAAAAGCAGCTAATCAGAGACTTTCAAAAAGGGTCATAAAAAAATATGACTACATTCTAGAAGTAAAATCTAGAACTTTTTCCCAATCAATGTTCTATACAAAAAGTTTCAGATTTTGAGTAAAAAAATGGCAAAAGTTGAGTTTTCATAAAAAATTGCAAAAAATAACAATTTTTGATATGCAGTAACTTTTGTAATTATAGATATATTGTTCTAAAAATTTAGGAACATGTTTTTTTTTCCATAAAAAAACTAAGTGTCTACAAATTTTGAGCAATATTAAAATGTTCATCTTCCTCAGTTGACCTGAAATTACCCCTATACATTTTTGTATAATTAATCAAAATCCGAGAACCACGATAGCGATTACCCAACTTTACACAAAATCCCACGCTGCTTAAAGCCTTTATATATCTATAATGTAAAGTCAAGTTCACCGAACTCAATTCATCACCCTTCATCACACTAACCAGCACAGAGCTCTTCAATTCCATACACCGCACAATCTATATAGTATACACGTATTCACACATAAAACCGCGCGTACATATACGATTCATCCCCAAATAGAGAGAAAATAATTTTCTCCCAAGCCTCCTCATTCATATTATACGCGCGATCTGCTTCTTTGTATACATATATATACTTGGTTGCTTCATTGCACTCTCAAGCGAATCTTATACCTATATATATGCATGCTATAGGGATTGTGAAGCAACAGCGCATAGCGCACGTGAGTCTCTTTTTTCGTGCGCTACCTCGTGGCCCTTATAGTCACGTGACGGGTGTGCACTTGGGACTGTTCGATATATATACACGTATAGTGAATTGACGATGGATTCGATTATGTATGAGTGTGTGTGTGTGTGCGACGATCGTGACGATTGTCGCAGTGGATTCCGTGATCATCGGTATAAGCATATAGAGAGGGAATAATACGATGCGATGTATATAGGTGTCACGTGAATTGCTGTGGGTTTATAATTGTGTGGGAGTATATCTGTGGTATAAAATATAAAGTTGCGATTTTACCTTCGTTGCTATCGGAGGATATATAATACTCGGAGGTTCGTGTTTTCATTCGTATACCAAAAGGAAGTAGAGAGAGAGAGAGAGAGATTTTCGTTGTTGTATTGTATTATTGTAACTGCTGTACTGTGAGCTCGTGTGCTTTTATTTCCGAAACAGTAGTAACAGCTTTCGTTTTATTTTTTTTCTTGTACACGGGTAAAATTAATCTTTCATATCAGTCGAGTGAAGAATAACAGAGTGAATGAAAAGCAGAAAATGTTATATATTATATACATTCGAGAAAAACATGTTTATCGCGCAACCCCTGACTCTGATGCGTGTACACAAACATATAATAATACATAACGTCGTAGTAATTGGACAAATATGAAACGTTCCTGTATATATGTGCAAATCTCACAAAGGCTGCGAAAAACTTCGAAAAAAAAGGATCCAAAAGTTTTTTTTCGATGACACCTTCCAAATTAGGATTTTCTTGTTGGTTAGGGTGTCTAGAAAAGATATGTGTTGTTGAACAAAGTCCATTGAAGGGTATCATTTTTCTGGAGCCAATAATTAATTGTTTAAAAATGATTAAAAATAGCTCTAGTTTAGATCTAAACCATTCCACCAAAAACAACTTAATAAAAAATTTGAAAAAAAGAAAATTAAATTAAAGAGCGAGAGCTTTTGAGATCATTTTTCAGAATTAGAAAATGTTGATTCATTCAAAAGTTACGTAAGTTTGAAGTTGAGCTTAAAATACACAAAAATTCACGTAACCTTTGAAGGATTCAACATTTTTTAATTCTGAAAAAAGATCTGGAATGCACTTGCTCTTTAATTTTATTTTCTTTTTTCTATATATTTTGTTAAGTTGTTTTTGATGGAATGATTTACAACTAAACTAAAGCAATTTTTAATCATTTTTAAACAATTGATTAGTAGCCCGAGATAAATGATAACCTTCGATGGACTTTATTTAACAACAGATACCTTTTCTAGACACCCTAACCAACAAGAAAAACCTAATATGGGAGATGTCGTAGAAAAAAAATTGTTGGATCCACTTTTCAACGTTTTTCGCAGCGTTTGTGAGATTTGCACATATATACACATACACTGTCGTAGGATAAATCGTTATACGTTTCCCTCGACACTATATATGATGCAGCATATCCGCATGTTATTTATGAATGGCCTCTTAATTGCTCGCGTGTGCGCTCGAGCTTTGAGCATTCGTGCGTAATGCACCAGTGGTTCTGTACCTTCTCTTTCCTCCGCTATATACTTCTTTATGATATCTTCTCGTGTATATGTATAGTATATATACAGGGAGGGTAGAAACTTTGACGAAATGACGCGCGCTGGTTGTGGAAAAACTAGTTTGCGCTAGCAAGCGTGCATAGGTATACATAACTATACCGTCGGCGCGAACACCAATTAATTTTGCGAATATAAAGTTCGCTTGTAGGCGAGGGAGCTCTAAGGTTCTTGAGAGGATTCTGACATTGATATGGTAATAAGCTTAAGGTGTGTATAAACTTGCCAGAAACGAAATTTAAGTGTATAATTAAAAGAGAATTTAAATAGCGTGTTATATAAGTTATATACTTAATTTGGTTATCATTAGAGTTTCGGTTACATCAACAAAGGAATTTTAATCATGTATATCATTAAATTCATTGCTGTTCTCGGGCGTCTTTTCGTCAATTATCACGAATCTATAAACTAAATCTACGAAAAAATATGCAATTTGTACGAAAACAAGATATCAAACGACAGCTAATACCGCGTTATCCCCAATTGCACATATCTTCCCGATTCGGTCTTACCCAATTACTTAAAAAAAAAAAAAAATCAAAATGAAAACGCAACTCATGCCTCGTACACGCACAAACACATTCAATTAACCGTCCGACAGCTGACCACGTGTTCGATTAACGCAACGTTCTCCGTTCTCTTTTCTTTCCTAAACAAGACTATATATATACGATATATACACTATACATCATCCCATTCCCAAACCCCCCGCGGTAACCGTGCGCACGTGATATGCGGACTCCGCTCTAATATACTCTCCTCGCTCACATGACCATCGTTCCCCTCTCTTTCTCTCTTCCATTCGCAAAAAGAGCCCCTAAAGTCGCGCGATCTATCTCCCGCGCATATACAGCAGCGCGCGAATTCCTTATATACCTTGCACGCGCGCTTCGATATTACCCAACTGCGGCGCAAGAACGCCGAGAGGTATATAGGTATATGCGGAGATCACGTGCGTGCCCATTATGCAGCGTACACTGCCGCTTCGTTATGCGTTTTATATATATATGTATATATATGCCTGTAAGAAGGACTCTTGCAGACGTTCTTTCGCGCTCTTGCTCTATATTTCGCGCCTTTTCTTTTCGAGAGAGAGAGAGAGAGAGGTTCGTGCGCGCATGTTTTGTACTAAGGTGTGTGTGTGTGCGTGTGTATATATATAGGGAGGTATTAGCGTGGAAGTGAGGGGTTGCAGATCTACCTCCCACCCTCCCATTCGGGGTATATAATTGCCGCGTTGTGTTGGAGAAGGAGGAGGTCGTTTAGTAGGTTGCGCGTACGGTGTATATATATATATATACGCGACACGGCGCTTACACGTCGCTCTCGCGCTGCGCTGGAAATGTTGGCGGAAATGATGCCGGAGAATTTGTCGGCTGGGAGAGAAAGAGAGAGAGAGAGAGAATTAAGCTTTGTTTCGGGAGTGGGAGAACAAGGAGGGTTATATATATAGATATTGAAGAGATTTTCTTTTGTTGGGAGATGAAGGCTAGGGGTTATTAGTTAATCAAATTTAATTTGCCGGGTTTTTTGTCAGGGGATTTATTGTGCGGAGGATAATAACAGCTTGTACGTGGTTATAGTTATTTTTTTATTTATTGTTTAGATTTATTAATATAGCTTTTTTTATAAACCGTGATAACTTTTATTATAAAATTAAAATTAAAATTAATTAAAAATTTACTCATTTTCAAATTATTATTATTATTATTATATGTTCATTAAAAAAATCTATTCAAATTAAATTAAATTAAATTTTTCATCCCTGGTAAATTATTAAGTATACACGTTATCTCATTTTTACCTAACTTTATGGCTGCGAACCATATTCTGGTTTTATTTCATAATTATGCGTTCATACTATATAATTTAAATAAAATAAAAGTTTGTCATAACAATTTTCTAAAATTAAAAATTTAGTCAAATAGATTTTATTTAGATATATAGTCAAAGAAAAAAATAACAAAGAAATCGTTACGACAAATAAACGTCACACCTCCACCAACCAAGACACTATATAACATGAAACCGCTTTCACCTAAATCAACAGATTTGCGCGCGCGCGTTGACAAATACGACCGAACCATCACGCACTCCTCCTAATTTGCCATCGCGGTATCTATCTTTCTTTTTTTTTCTCTCTTTTTCACCTCCATATAGCAGCTCAACATCAGGCTACCACTGCTGGTACTATCAGCTGTGGCGATCGCATCAGGCTCACCACTTGCCCGCATTCACGTCAAGTTCGCACAACCACCTCACCACATCCAAGAGCATGGAATCGAAACGGACGGTGAGTTAGATATACTTTACACACACACATGTATATATATATATATATATACGCGTTAATTAGCAATATATAACATATATACGTGGAAGGCCATTTGTAAGAGAGATGAATTATCTATCGTCTTTTTCGTCTTCTTCTTTTTCGCAGGAGGCAGACTGCTGTCGCAACAATCGTACCTGTCGATCGGCCGTAGAAGCTCGAACTTTGCTGTCGGTGAGTGTGTATATATGTATGGGTATATAGTTTTAACGCGATGGTGACGGGACGCGCGAGTGCGCAATTGTTGCAGAGGGGAGGCTTGAAAAGGGCCTTCTTCGGTGTACCGGTGGTTGTGAAATTTAGAGCGTTGCGGAGGTATTTAATTAGTTGACGAATGATAATGAACGTCGATGTGTGTGTGTGTGTGTGAACGGCGCAAGCTGTTGTTGAAAGTATACATACCGAGTATATATGAGTTGGATTTCGAATGGAAGAATTGTGGTGGTGGAAGGTTGTTGTAAGGAATGTGTGTATATAGTAAAATTTGCTAATATTCGGTGTTTGTAATTGTAATGAGCGCAACTGATTTAAAAGTCTTTAATAAAGTCATGAATTAAACAACTGCTTCAAGATTTTTTTATCGAGTTATCCATTTATGTCGTGTTGCATATCGTAAGGTCTTAATCTTGAGTATATCGTATATCATTATTTTTTATATTCATGTCGACGAAGTTAACCGTATGATTGACTTACATGATATCGCCGCGAGTATATCAGTAATTACAAATTTGCAACTTCCGAAGTCAAATTAATGCTATTCACTTATCAATAATAAATTAAAGTTCGTAAAATCAAAGTTTATAATTTTTAAGGTAAAATTCAAATTAAAAAATAATTTAAGAAAAGACAAGAAAATATAAACTGCGCGGCGCCTTTTGCGGATGATGCAATTCTTGCAATATATTCGAATTATTGCTCTTGACATTCATCAGCTACTTATATACTTTACAGTCAACCCGACATTAAGGAACACGAACTACTACAGCCCTCAAGTCTATCAGCAGACTCGTTACGCGCCACGGCCTGTCTCCTACGAGCCCATCGTAGAGAACGACATCACCGTCGGCACTCGGGAATACAACCATCCAACGCCTGACTTCTCTAATGGTTTAGGTAATGATTACAGCGATGTTTTTTTTCTTTCTCTCTCTCCTGTAACATTCCATTATTTCGAAAAATAACTTGTTTTTTTCATTCTATACTTAAGTTAAGAAAAAAAAATAACGTTCATACGAGTTGGCTACATAAGCTTGAGCTCCGGTATCCTGTTAATAAGAAACATTTCTACGCGGAGTGAATGGTCGTTTTTTTTATACGCAGCCCTCACATGGTTGTTCATTTTTTCAGGGCAAACCTGAATGCGAAGGTCCGTGTGTATATATATACACCTTCCCTTCACGTTTTCACTGACGTATATGTACCGGATGACTTTAGCGTCGGTGTATGCATAATATTTTGTAAAGGAAAATATTTGCATGGGGAGACACGCGGAACCCCATTTAACGATGGTTGAATGATAATCGAAATTTGATCAAGTATACAAAAATATTGAGACATTCGATAATTTTTAAGGAAAATAATATAAAGTGATTTATAAAATATTATACTTCTGCGGTATTTTTTGCGCAATTCGTTTTTTGTAAAGCTTACGTAATTTCTTACTTGTATTTCAAACCAATGTAATACACATTAAGAATTAGTGTTTTTAATGTATATACACTACTCATTTTTCTCAATAAAGTCATACGATACAAAATTGTTTATCAACTTCAGAATCTATATTTACTGGTAAAATAACTTTATTCTCCTCCCACAGACTATCCGGATCCGTTGCTGTTGACCGGCGAGGCAGCGATGCTTGCGGTGCGATACATCTACGGTCGAGGCGAGCTCTTCTTCCGGGACATACCGCACACGCGGTCGGTGCTACGCAACCAGGAGGAGCGACGTGAGAACGGCCTGCACGGCAATATACTGCGCAGTATACGGCCAGGGTCACCTTGGAACCATGATTAGATGGGGGATGAAAAGAGTTAATCGAACATTTTTCCAAAATGTCTCTTTTTTTTGTATCTCATGGTACGCGTGTGTGGGTTAAATGTCAGCTGTGTGTGTATGTGTGGATGTGTGGTAGGAGTAGAGTTTTTGTGTAGTTTCTTTTTTGGATGGATGTGTATATGTAATGGTTGTGTGTATATGGAAGTGTGAATGTGTATTGAGTGAATTTTTAATTAATAAATTAAAGTTGCTGAAAGAAGTTTGATGTTTTTTTTTCATTTTTAGTAATGTTGATGCATGGAAGAGCATTGCGTACACGAATGATTTTACGAGTTTGAATTTTAACATTTCTGTAATACTGATGATAAATTTTTTACAGACATCGTTAATATTGAGATTTTTGATCATTTTTTTTAAACCCATGAAATCATGAGTGTCTAGTTGAATTTAGTTAAATATTAACAGTTAACGGAACAATTTTTTTTAAGGGAAACATCGAATTAAACACAAGACATTAATTAACATGCATATTTTATTATATTACAAAAAAATAATGATGTTGTTATGTACACGAATTAACTAAAATGCAATGAGATTTCTTCTTTTTCGCGCGTGACAATATCAATATAGTTTTACTTTCAAATCATTCGCTATAAAAGATAATTACATTTTATAACAATTTTTTCCAATTAATACTTAAAATTTGATATATATAGATGAATAATGTACGTAAACGAATAAAGCATTGTCATACTTTTTTAATCTCGAAAAAAAATTAAGTTTTTTTTCCATTACTTCAAAAAATTAATCACATATTTATATCATGACCGAGAATACAAATTTCAAATCTCAAGCATGAAACTAACGAAAATTTATTTACAGCTATATATGTTCCTTATACTATAAAAAGAATTCCCGAAGAATCATTATACTTTCAAGGAACCAAGAAAACAAAAATACATAAGCAGAAATAATTCTGTCTTAATCTCAATGGAATATATAATCTTATACGCTCTGTGGTTCTGGTAATTCAATTACATAGCCAGCGCGTTAGCGCGATTACGATCGCCAGTGGACAGAGAATCGTCGTTATCGGCAGCCTCGAGCCGGCGTTGCACATATCACCGTTGCACATGCACATGAACACGTCCTTGTACTTCCACTTGGTATAGGCGCATCTCTCCTCGTTGTCGTCCGGCGCCCGTTGCAAGCATAGCCGTTCCGTCGCTGTACCATATTCTGCGGAGAATGAGATAATGGAGTGATTAGAGCATTGTAATTTAGTTATCGTGTGTGCGGTTGCAGAAAAACGGGTATATGTTTGAGTTTAGAAGGAACCTGTCGTATCGGCACCCCCTTTCTTTTTATAGTTTGAGAGTAAAATATTGTATTTTAAATCAATTAATTATTTTTGTTCGTTTGATAGACAATATACGATTGAAGAATAGATAAGATTTTGAAGGCTTGAGAAATGAACAATGAAAACGTTATGAAATATCAAGTATGTTTGATTTAATTCATGGTAAAATTACAAAATTTGAATTTTGATGTTCTTTCGTAACGAAATGACCATGAATTAAAAAGTGCTAAAAGTTTTTTAACAACGGATTAATTAACGTTGGTAATTAATCATTTGTTTTCACATGAATTACTTTAGGATTCGTATACATTAAAACTATTGTTTAATAGAAGAGTATAATTTACCATTATTAAGATTTCGCCTTTCTATTATTTTAGCACACCAGCCAGAAGCGCAAGGTGGAGCTGCAACTCCGTGTTCGTTTTCAATTTGTGTGTAATTTAATGTAAAGGGGTCCTTGCATGATCCTAGTTCTCCTCTTGATCGACACATAACACATCGTTTTAAAAGACCTGTAAAATAATATTATTATTATTAATTTATTTATTATCAACCTAACGTTTAACGTGACAAATTTAATTTAAAACATTTCTATTATTAATCCATTACGTTTGATCATCTATTATTTAAAGTTGAAACTTTTTTTTTTTGTAATAATTAACTTTATATAAATTATTTTTTCTAATTAAGGATAAGTAATATACAATAACAAGCATTTAGATCGTGAGATTCCTTTATAAATTGTTTAAATTAAAAACCATAAACAAACTTTAATAGCTGAGAAAATAATGAATCTGATTTGTTCAAAGACCTACACTGTTATCCATTATAAAAGTTACTTAATTGTCGTCCGTCATAATGTTTCATTGATGGCATGTTACAACACACATCAGTGATGAACCGCGAAACATTCTTTCGAGTACTATATCATACAATGTAAGCAACATCGAGTGAACATTCTCTTGTATTTATTATGAAATTGCATAGTTCTTATGGAAAATACATTAAAATCAAACAAACGAGACGATAAAAATCATCAAAATGAATAAAAAATTTAGATAAAATAATTTAGTAAAAAAAGAATAAAGAATTTCAAATAATATAATCAGATCAGTGCTCTTATTAAAGAAATCAAAGATTCTTGTTTACCGAGATTTCACTTTTTACAAGAACGGCTTTCTATAGGATAACTACAATCTCCAATCCCGTCACAAATTGTACGCCAAACATTGACAAAACTTGTACCAAACATTCCACATATAACACACCCACTATTCAACTCTGTCTCTCATAACAATAGATCACATACAACGACACAATCGCCCAGAATATTCCCGTGCACTTGAACTCAACACAACAGATCGCGTATATACGTAGCATATATAACTCACCTTCGGTACCGCGCGGTGCATCCAATAAAACCAGCACCACAGCCGCAGCGATGAACACACCACCGAGCTTCACCCTCAACACCTCCATATCCTTTTCTTCTTTTCCAATAAAAAAACTCTCTCTGAATTCACGAAAAAATTACGATTTTTCTTAACAATTCGAGCAACCAGCATGCACCACCATTTTGAAACTCACTCGCGCACGTCGACGCAGGAGAGAGAGTGAGAGTTAAGAGTATGAGTATCCGGACACGTAGTGCTGCTATACTCCTACCGCTGTGTCTTGTCCGGCCCCGTGCGCGGTTTCTTGCCTTTCACTTTGCTCGCGCGCGCGCGCTTCGGGCCCTCCTTTCTTCGCTGCAAAGCAGTGACTATAAGCGCCGTGGCTCAGGCCCGTATAGGATCGGTTGGGGAGTATGTAAGTATGTGGAGTCAAGCCGATCGGCTATGGATTACTTATACGAATGCTGTATATATATATATGGGAATGAATGATGTTGCAATAATGCTAACATCTCTGTGAATATGATGATGTGGTTGACGATGGGAACAATGCGGATGCGAGGGTTCTGTTGGATTGTTGTTATTTTAAATAATTGAGGAGGTATTTAGTAAGATCGTGATTGGGAATGCGAACGGGAGTTTCGAAAAATCGAAGTCGCAATTGATTATTAATGTAGTGTAATTGAGCGTATCGTTACGGGCCGATTGCAAAATTGTAATAACAGCAGTTATAACGATGCGAGGGGTTTTATTCGAGTTGCAATAATTTGTACTAAGTAGTGTTTCGTCGGAACTTGATATGAAATGTAAAATTTATTTTGTTAAAGAAATTTAATATTTCATAAAAAATGAATAATATTAATGATGAATTTTATAAAAGAAAAATAATGCAATAAATATTAGTGACATTTGATAAATCAACATATTACATATATTTGTGTTTAATAAGTTTTGATTGCAATTTATCGATAGATTAACATTTTTTCCATCAATAAATTAATTATTATAAATATAGTTATAATATTGTAGATATTTATACTTTTATATGTAAGTATAAAATTAAACAACAAGACATCAACTTCCCGTTAACAATTGCTCCTCTTCCTTTATCTGCTCGTAAGTTTTGAATTCCCCAGGATTTCTACAAGCCTCCACGACACCACCGCAGTAGCACAGAAACGTGAGTAAAAAGATGAACGATAGGTATCCAAGATGTCGCACGAAAGCTAAAAACCGCATATATGTTCATCAATACTTGCTTCTACGTGACTCACCTATATACGTGCATTTTCAAAAATTCCCGCGCGTGCTACGAACAGCTGACTGAACTGACGGCGTTAATTTTGTAACTGCGCATGCGCGCGCGTTGTAGTTCAGCTGTTCGTCCGCCAGGTGGATTCACGTTTTACAGCGACTCTCGCAAGTGACGGGAGAAGTGGCCGGTTAGTATATAAGGCGCTTCAAGCCAACGATGAGCGTACTTGCCTCGGCAGTACATATACTAAAATTGGAACGATACAGAGAAGATTAGCATGGCCCCTGCGCAAGGATGACACGCAAAATCGTGAAGCGTTCCACATTTTTTGCCATTTTCAACAATGAAATTTTCTTTCTTAACCACTTATAATTTATTATTATAATATTCATATTCCTTTTGCAATTTATTTGTTTATATGTAGGAATAAAATTATCAACATTAGCATACTTGAAAATCTTTCAGTGTATTATACTTGAAATCGATGAATTAATTAATGAATAAATAATTATTAATTTTTTTTTCTAGTGATCATTATTATTAATAAAACAGGTTGCCAAATTCATCACTATATAATCGTTTATAATCTTGCAATCGAACGAACCTTCAGTCAAAAGTCCTCGCTTTCTAGCAACTTGAATCTTAGCCTGCAGCATAGGTCGCTCATCGACATAACACGTATACTTTCCCTGCTCGTGTACGGAGACGCCTGGAAAATCAGCGCGATTGTTAAAATTCACTCCGCAAGCCCCCGCATACTTATAGTATAGGTTACTATTAGCACACGCGAGAGACGAGAGCTGAGTTCTCTTTTAACCTTTCAAATAGATTGTATAATACAAGTCGACGAAGACCCGTGGTATGGGATCGTTTTTGCGAAACGAGCGACCCTTGCCCTTTGGCAAAAGGAGAGAATCCTTTCTCCAGACGACGTCTGACACTGGCGTTGATCTAAATTGCAAATTTCAATATGATAATTGGCATTATACTTTTATTTGAGATGTAAATTTACAATTTGTTTGTGTAATTATAAATAAAGTTTGATTGTTTCAAATTATTGTAATGAAAAGTATAAAAAATCATAGTTGAATATATAACACCTCAAGTATATTACGGCAAACTAGTCAAACAATATATATTTGTCACTTCTCTATTTACGCATGCAGCATCGCCGCACAGCCTTTATATGCGTATTCTGTCCGGCTGTTCATAGCGGTTATGTAAATCAACTTCCGCACATTTTGAGAAGGGCTATAACTAAATTACTTCGGCAAAACGGTCGTGTGCGTATATATATATCGCATACATAAGTGGCGAAGCAACTCATAGCCCAATTTTCACCTACATTCTGTCATTCGACAATCTCAATTGCAACCGTCAAAAAAAAAGAATCAAAAGACGAAAATCTTTTATACTTTTACAAAAATATACGCATATATAACGATCTGTCAGTGCAGACCAGATAATCCAACACAACACGCGGAGAAACAGCATAACAAAACAAAAAAGAGAAAATATACTTAGGACAGGGTAAAACGAGATGGTCTCCCTCGGCGAGCACGTAGCGCCTCTTGTACTTGAAGCGCCGTCGTTTCCTCGGCTTCCTCTCCTTCCTGCAGCGCTTGCATTTTTCAGCGAGCACGAATTCTGGCAAGTACCTCGTCGCGTTACTCGCGCCCGGGAACCGGCGCTCTAGCGATCTTGACCTACAATCCGTATACACGAGAGAGGGAAAGAGAGAGAGAGAGAAAAAAAAGGAACGTATATGTACGGAGTCGCGAGGAAGGAAAATATTTGCGGGGTGGAGAGGGTATAGTATAGGATATATGTATGTATGTACCTGCATGGGATGAGTGGGAAGCTGCGAAAGAATCGCGTAACGTCAGGGTCTGATTTTTCGACTGTGTCGTCCTGAGAAGCGGTATATGTATACATATAACGTATACAGTGATATCAAGATAAGTGGAAGTTCTATAAAAAGTTTTTTTAGTATAAGTACTTCGTTGAAGGAGCTTTTTATCCTGCAGAAACCTCGTCTGGTTTTGGTGCCCCGGCCACGTTTGCAATCTTTGCAAGGGCCCCAGGGGCCCCATTCGGAAGTAAGCTCCAAAGTGATTCCGGCTTCTCTGATGTCGGCGAATTCGGGCTCGTCTGAAACCTATAAAAAGAATCATAAAACGATATATACGTTCAAAGTTCAGATCATGATAGCAGCTGTCTATCAAAAAATCATCTTACAGCGAATTCTGAAGTAACTGGTGCGAGGATAGTTTGATTATATTTTTCATAATCGGATAAACTACCATTTACAGTTGTCATCGCCTGCTCATCCTTAATAACCGCTATAAAATAAAATTAATGCATATATATAGTTATTACAATTTTTTTACACGTAAAACATAAAATAAAGCTATAATAACAACAACTCACGTTCGAGACGATAATTGTATTTATTCTCGCGTTCCTGGCCCATCTCGCCGTGGCAGCGGTAGATGCCTGCGTCTTCATCGGCAAACAATCGGATCACTAGAGAATATTCACCGGTCATGCGAACGCGGTTTAGCGATGCGTTGTTGTCCATACCGAGCTCGACTTCGCTTGGCTCTGTTAACTGCTCGCCGTCCTGACGATACCACAACTTCCCCTGACGCTGAGTCCTTTTCATGTGCTCGCTGAAATTATTTTTTGTTTTTTTCAATTTTTGCGAAATACAAATTTTTTCAATGATTATTATTGTTTATTTATTGCAAAATTTATCTGCACGAACAGAAGAAGCTGTTGCAAAATATTATAAGCATTTAGAATTTGGCGTTTAAATTATAATGAAATTAAGTTACAATAATTTATTGATAAAAACAACTATTTAAACTACTGTAATTTAAAGGTCACTGAATCCATGACGTCATAATACAAACACCATGAAAATGACGCCGTACGGCGAATGATTCAGGGCGAGCGTTCCGCAGAAACAATGGATGTTTTGAGAATGTTTCGCGTATTATCTCTCTTTACTCATTTCTCTATTTCTATACGCAAACGTTAGGCATAGTATGAGTACTTGTTTTTTGTTTTTCAAAGTAAAATATTTCTCACCAAAATCGACATTCTAATACAATCGTGGAATTAATTTCGGCATCGACGAGTAAATATTCGTCCAACTCCTCTGAAGTATTTAATCTATGCTTCGATCTGCAGTACTTTTTCGTTTCTGGTTTAACATCAGTACTAATAACATTTTTTAGTAATGTTATTACACAAAGCGTAATAAGGCACGTTACGGATTTCTTTAACAATTTCTGACCGCTTCCTGAAAATAACGAGAAAAAAAGGAATATCTTAATTTTTTATAAATATATCATGTTTTTTCAAATAACATTTATAAATGAGCAATTTTTCACGATTAATAATGTGAAGCTTATTATTTGAAGTGGGTTCAATAATCGAATGAGAATATATTGACAGTAATGCAATCACGTGTAGGCTATATGTATATATATAGCTCTTATGGAATGGTGCATGCGGAAAATGCTAGCATATTCCAAATTCCTTGCATTTCATCATATATATGCATATCAACTATTGTATATACGAGTTATACACAATTGTCTCGCGAAGAATGTGAAGAAAAACAAAGTAAAAATGAATTGTTATAGGTACCCTGAAATGCTGCTATAAGTTTAACGGAGACTTGAAAGGAAATATAATTACATAGTGCTGGATATAGATTGGTGTTTTTAACCTATATTCAAACTATGGGTGCACTATAATCTTGTACCGATACTTTGCATTTTACGAACTCTTAACTATTATATTTTGTAGTTTCAGGTATTTGTTTATCATGTAACTTGAAAATTATAGAAAAATAAAAAAATCTATATAATTTTTATGCCTATATGTAGAAAGGTTATATTATATGAAAATTAAGTTATATACATTGGGTCGGTTAATCGAATAAAACGAAACTAATAAACGCGTTTATCTGTATAACTCTTTCCATGGAACATTTTACTTAGGTATTTCTCTGAAATATAATAACGATTGAGAAAGAAATGTCTATATATGTCCATCGGGAATTTTTCACGATCTATAAATGCGAACAGCCAATAAGAAAGACGAACATGGATCGGTCCACATGGTTTTTTTATATAGGTGTAGTTCCACGTGTGTCTGATATAAGTATACAATAGTTCGGAAAGGGTGCCTCGATTTCATCATTAGATCTCTCCATAAGGAATTCACAGAGCAATTAAACTCGCTTCGTCATTTTACTTCTCACTCTCTCCCCCATTCGAACATGTCACGTACATACCCGTGCCTAAGCTTTTTTAAATCCCACTCGGCTCTGGGGCCGGCCCAACATCTCAAAACATATAGAAAACTCGACTTTTCAACCCTCCACACCTCTCTAACGTTTCGCAGACTACAATGAACCATCTGCGCTTACAAAAACACCCGGTTAATCTCATTTTTCCTTTAATTATCTACGAAAAACATGATAAAAACAAAGTTCAAAAATGATCCATCCGCGCAGTCGCGGTGATGTGCGCGCGCAGCGTACTCCATTCGTCCAATCGGAGCAGCGGGCGCGCTCCGAAACCCAAGGGGCGGGCAGTTTGGCGGAAAGCCGTGTTATGTCGTCGTAAGCGTCTTGAGTTGCGCGAGAGCAAGGGAGAGCAGCACCAGTCTATGCGGCCTCCTAATAGATAGAGATAGCCGACCCATACGTCAACATGGCGGACGCAATTGAAAGTGAGTACAGAAAATTTCCCAAGATTTTCCTCCTGCCTTTGGCTTTTCCGCGATCCATTCTTTCATCATTGTTTCATCTATTGATAGTTGCTAAATAGCTGCGTTGATTTTCGCGGACTTTAAGCCGTCCTGACCGACGATCAAGCCACTCGCCGTTTGAATTTGGTCGCAGTGTGGCTGCTACTTACTGCAGCAGTGTTGCGAGTTCAAAATTTCAAAAATCGCGACGGCACTTGGACGATACACTACGCGTGTGCCGCGGTGTAAACGCTGTTTCACATATAACTGAACAATCGTAGTAATCGAGAATTCGCGTCTCTTAGCTATTGAAGATTTCGTGGGTGGCTGTGTTGGCGGTATAGCCGCGGTTGCTGCTGAGTTTTATTTTCGCGCTCGCTCATAGGCGCATAGGCTCGCTCTTTGCGTTCGTCGCTGTGCAGCGCTGCAGTTCGCGTTTATTGGTTATGTTTGACCCGAGGGATATAGTATGTTAGTCGTCGCTCAGTCTCTCCTACGTCGTCTCTCGTGAGAAGCTATATACTCCGAAAGGACTTTTTTTCTCGAAATAGTTTCGGAGCGTCCCCAATCCTTCGTACAGCATCGACGAGTTAATATATCTTCGTAAAGAGTTTGATTCACGGTCTTTTCAAACGTTCAGTTGCCGAGTAAACAATTCGAAAGTCGCGCAGAGGGAGGATGCTCGGTCGTTTGAAAAACAGCAGCAGCAGCAGCAGGCGCAACAAAAGTGACGTTCGAATTTGTGTCGCATGCACTTTTTTGGCCTTGTGCAGAAAGTTAACAACAAAGTCGTAGATCCGTGCAGTGAACGCGAGGCCCTTTTTATCCTTTTCGTTCGTCTTTTGCGTTGGCTTGCTGCTTTTTACAGCTCGCTTTTTGTTTTAGCAATTTGAAAAAGACAATATCGATCTGTCGTCGCTACGTTCTCTCATTCTGGCGCGACCACGGCGCTTTTTAATGACTTGCACACTTATGCTAATTTCGCACGAGAATGTAGTTATTTTGCGTTGCGTCGATTCGATTTAAATGGATTTCGTTTATAGGATTGTGCGCGACTGATGTGTATATGTGTGCGTTGCGAGAACCGAGGCGACACACTCTTGCATGGGCTGAAAAACGTTCAGCTGGAGCATATAGAGTTTTGGGTTATGATTTTGAACTTGCAGCTGATGAGCAGTTTGAATGTTGAATTGATTTGAAAATTACTTGATTTTCAGTAGGTTAGAGAATGCTTATTTTATTTTGTAATGACTAGTTTTCAGAGTTATGCCTTAAATTTCGTGGTCAGATTGAGATTCTGGAGTAGATATAATCACATAACTTTAAACTGCCTTTTTAATTCACCATTTTGTTCTTGAATAACTGCATTCAATATGTACATTTAAAAATTTAACATACTAGTTATGTAGACATTTTAAAGTTGGAAAAGAATTCATTTATTATTTAGTAATTTTACATAGTTTTAATGATAATTATTATTTATTTTTTATGTATATAAGTTTTGTATATTACTTCAACTTTTTAGATAAATTTACAATTAGTGTAGTGCTATAATTGTATTTTCATTAAATGATAAACATTCAATTACCATGGGAGTTTTGACCAAATATTAAAAATAAATTTTGTAAATAATATATACGATAATATTTGGAATAAATTTCAATTAAAGTAAAAAAAATTAAAATGAAAAAATTTTTATTTAACAGAATATTTCATTTCATAATCTTTCTTTTTCAATTTTAGATGAATCTGCAGAAACTCTATTGTCAATTAAAAACGGAGGCTATACTAACATGGAAATCAAAAGTGAAATATTAGATGATGAGATGGACATTCATGATGATCCAAAAATGTCTAATAATAATTCTATGGAAGCATTGGATACAGAAGAAGATGAGCCAATGCAAGAACTGGGTCCTGCAGCTCTGGGTTTACAGAGGGTTGGAACCAAACCACCACCAAAACCAAATCCTCCACAACCTGTTCAAGTACTGAATCGCAGAGGAATGCCAGCCCGAATACGAAAAAAGAATAAATTATTTTATGATGATATTTTAGTTAATCATCCTCACCACAGGTAATTTTGAACATTGATTCATCAATAATATTTTCATATGTATATAATTTTAAATATTTTATCTAACTTGTTAATGTATTATAACTCTAACTATTATCACAGAGTAAAGAAAGATCCTGATTCTACACCAGTGAAGCCATCACCAAAGAAGATCCCTCGGCCTTCTCCTGTTAAGAAACAAGCTAAAATTGTACATCATGAACCGAAGAGATCAGTTTCAACACCATCAACGCCAGTTTCCAAACCCATCAAAATAGAGAAGCCACAAACAGTAGAGAAACAACCACAACCACCTTCTTCACCAGATAGGAAAATTGGACAGAAAATTGGTATGAGATTAAGAAACTTATTAAAATTACCTAAGGCTCATAAATGGGTATGTTATGAATGGTTCTACAGTAATATTGACAAGTAAGTTTTTACATTATTGTTTTCTCTTTTTTTATGAATAAAAGTAAAGCCATTTCTAATTATATGTATCAACTTTTTTTAGAACTCTTTTTGATGGAGATAATGATTTCATGATTTGCTTAAAAGAATCATTCCCACAGTTGAAAACTCGTAAACTTACTCGAGTTGAGTGGTGTAAAATTCGACGAATGATGGGTAAACCAAGAAGGTGTTCTCAAGCATTCTTTGAAGAAGAAAGAAGAGAACTGGAGAGAAAAAGACAAAAAATTAGAATGCTTCAGCAAAGGAAAGCAGCTGATGCTCAAATCTTCAAAGATTTACCATCTGAAATTCCATTACAATTAGTAATAGGAACAAAGGTAACAGCAAGGCTAAGAAAACCTCAAGATGGATTGTTTACTGGAAGTATTGATGCTGTTGATACAAGCAATAATACTTATAGGATCACTTTTGAAAGGGCTGGATTAGGAACACATAGTGTACCTGACTATGAAGTTTTAGTATGTATAAATTAAAATTTCTTTTTCAATTCAACAGTCTTATGATACAGATAAATGTATGCATGTATATACTTACATGAATATTAATGTTTTAATTTAAATTTTTAGTCAAATGAGCCACCAGAAACAATCAGTGTAGCATCATTTACTCATAAATTCAGGCCTCGTCATGTGCAATATGTACCTTCACCAGCATATGCTATGAAACTTTCATCACCAAAATTAAACAATGATCCATTAATATCAAACGCTACAATTGCAAAAAAGACTCATGGCGGTAGTATGTTAAATGGTTATCCAATGAAATTACTTGAAAATATGGTAAAAGTAAACAAAATTTTGGCTATCAAAAAAATCAAAATAAAGAAATTGAAAGATATGAATAGTGAAGCTGAAAAACGAAGATCAGTTGGAGAAAACTTGCCACCTGATTTTGAAAGAAAATATGCAGGGTAAATTTTTTCAAAATTTATAATAAAAATTGAAAAAAAAACTTATTTCAATTTAAGAAAAAAATGTAATATTACATAATTTTTGCAAAATTGCAGCATTGTAGTGGAATTAGAAAAAATGAATGCTGACTTACAAGATTTACTAAATGATGTTCAAGATATGTGTCAAGAAATTGCTCCAGAACCAAGTGTAGCAGCAATGTTAGCACCATCACATCTTAGAGAAAAATGTCGACAAGAAGCTGCAGATATGGTTGCAAAAAATAACATGATTAATGATAACCCCCCTTCACATATGAATCAACTTGTTACAGATCTTACAGCTCTTATGCTGCAAGTCAAAGTAAGTATCACTGTTTAAAAAAAAAGCTTCAAAACCTTTATTGATGTGTAGTTAACATTTATATACATTAAAATTTTATATGTATTTACTAATTAATAACTATATTTTCAGTGTTTATCTGATTCAGATAGAAATGCTTATGAATTAAAGGTATTACAAGGAACAATGGAACAAATAAGATCGAAACTTTCACCTCAAAATCAGCAGGTATTTCAAAATTGTGTTGAAATTCATATGCAACACATACAGTTGGGGTTAGGACAAGTAGGTGCATTAACGCCATTTATGGCGCAAAAAATCTACCAATAAATTTTTAAATATTTATAATTGTATTTAAAAAAGACAGAGGCAAAGAGTGTTATGAAGATTTATACTGATATTGGCTTATTTGCGAGAATTAGCCACCTTTTAAATAGATGTTTATGTGTAAAGATTATAATTTGATAATTTTAAGTAAGAGAGAGAGAGAGAGTGAGAGAGAAAATCGTTTATGAAAATAAAAGTGAATGAATCGTAAGTGCATGATATATTTTATGTTTACTTGTATATACACATATTTCATGTTGACGATAAAAGTATCAACATCATTCACATTCATATGCTTCATATATTATTACTTAAAAATTGTTGGGTGGTCATAAATTTCCAATGTTTTTAAAACTGGAAAAATGATAGGAGAAATATATATATATATATATTATATACACAAATAGTCATACATTTGAAGTATTTGACGATAACTAAACGTAGAACGAATTTATTTCTATGTAAAAAGATTTCTTTTAGAAAGTCGTATTCTACAAATAATAGAGTAATATTAAATTACACGACTTATTTAGACACAAATAAATTATATTATATCCTTAAAATGTGTATTTCGAAGTGGAGAATACTAGGGATATATTAAATCAATTTTATTTAAATTTATTAAAAGAAATAAGAGCCAGCTCATTAAAGTAATTTAGATTTTTCATTTTTATATAATATAATCTATTAAAAAAGAGAAATCTTATTTATAAGCTGACTTTTATTTCACATAAGGAGAAATAGAAAATTTAAATTCGAATTACGCATTTTAATTTAATTATATTATATTACAAAAGTGTTATATGCAAAATGAATTGTACATTAATAGCTTCATTTAAGTCTACACTGTATTAACAAGAAACTAAATATTTGCAGTTTCTAGTAATTGCAAAATTATATTTAGCGTTTCTATGTCATAACAATTTCTCGTATTTTAAATTTATTTCCCACTACTAAATACAACTTTATTTCAAAAATTGTGTAAATAAACTATATCATTTAAAAAAAATGTCTTTATTATTCCAACACCTAGTTATATAGTCAGAGGTGTATTCTTTAATACAGCACAAGGTTGTAATGAAATATTCTATTTTCTGTATTGTAGCACTTTATTTATGTACAAGTCAACTATTTTTCGACTAAATTAATTATTGAATTAATTAAGTTAATTAAGTTCGGAATTAATAGCAGTGGAAACCAATTTTCCACGTTAATTTTTTTATTTTCATTAAAGTTAAAAAAATATTTTCGAAACTAAATATGAAACGAACATAAAAAGACCATACATATATACGTTATGCACAATAGTGATAATTTATCAATAAATGTGCAATTTAAATTAACAGACAAAAACCTTTACAACATAACCAAACGTTTCATGATCAAAAATGCTCTATCGCTACCTGAATGTATTAAACACGCCCTACGAGTTCATTTCGCGCACTATGAAATTCATTGATATCTACAATTTAAACACTTAAAAAACGCTATAAAATATACGACGAAAAAATCAACTACAGAAAATTCGACACCTGTCGAATTTTCCTTGCCTTAATTAATTTTGCTAATTAGCGCTCTCATAAAATCACATTCTAAATACTCATTTATCAAATCGCACACATGGTCAAAGTGTGCAACACTTTTGCAATACATGCATACGTTTCAGGTACGCAGCAGACGCATTTTTACACAAAACGTTTCCTCCTCTTCCTTGTAACGTATTTGTTCTTAACTTTCATTAGATTCATTTGTACATCCATTATAGTAGATTCGTAAAAAATGTTTATAGACTATATAATTTGACTAAGATTCATTGTAGGTGATATTAGAGGATCAATAAAACAGAAGTACCCCTATGAATAAATTAATGTCAATATTTTACGGTTCTATAACGTAAATGAAGTGAAGTAAAAGAATAATAGTTTTATAATTATATCAAAGTAATACTTAAATAAATAAAAGAAATTACAAAAAATATTTTTCAACATCAATGAAAATCATTAATGGTCATTTTAAAATAAGGAGAATAATAATGAAGAAAAAATTTTTCATACGTCCTGCAATCACATCCACAATTTTTAATAAAAAGTTTTGTAAACATTTCTTATTTTACTAATGCTTATATAGTCTTGAAGTTTTATTTAAGGAAAAACGGTTGATTAAATTGATGAATATTGGCAGTACAAAAAGTAAAATGTGTATAGTCAATCGTAATTTGCTGTTGCAATCTTATATCTTGTACTAATAATATACGTTATTTAAAAAAAAATCTCAACATAGTATAGTTCTAACATAATATTTGCATGGTAAATACTGCCTATTCTCAAATTAATAATCTATCAATTTAAAGTTGGTTTTCTTCGAAAATTAAAAATAACATTTCGAACGAATCTACTTGGTTGGCAGAATGTACTTTTCACGACATCGCAAAACGAAGCCTTTTCCCATGCCATTCGCGAACGAAAAATATGTGCATGCATCGATTTGACATGACGCCAGTGTTGCTTATTCGATTACTATTTCTTGTGTTTCTCCAGAGCCTCGAAGAGCGCATCGGCCTCCTCGGGTGTCTTCACCCTGAGAAGCGTCGCCACTGGTGGTGGTTCGGACGTTGGCAAAGGTAAACACACAAGCATTATGTTAGTCTTATTTAGCCGCTTTATCGGTATTCCTTCAGTCAGTAGTGTATTCAGCAAAAGGTTGCCTAGCGAATTCACAGCGCGTACGATCAGCTGCATCTTGTCATTGGGCGCAGGCTTCAGGAACAGTGTGCCAACACCCCTATCACTGTAATTGCCATCCTTCTTTACGAAAACTTTACATCTGAAATACAGACATTTAAAAGTTACAGATTTTTATTCAATTCAGAATATTAAAAAGTAAGAATTATATTTATCACGTCTATCGAACATTATTTTATGAAACTCCGTTCATTAAATACCATTTATGAGTATGTTTGCGTTTAGCAAGCATGCGCGTCACGTGTACATACCGCACGGAGTGTCATAAACATTTTTTACACTTTTTTAATATTTTAAACATTAGCGATAAAATACAAAAGTATATTTTTACTTTTGTTCATAAATAGATCCTTCCTCTGTAATTGGTTTGAATTCTGGTTTTGGAGGTTCATCATCTTCATCTTCTTTTTCTTCATTATTTGCTGATTTATCATCATTTTCTTGTGGTTTTGCTGTTGCTGAACCAAATGTGAATGGCTTACCTCTGAAGAGTTTGAAATTATCAAATAAAAAATCAACAATTTATTATTATTAAAAATAAAATTACATTTAATTTATTTAAACATACCCTCCAAAGCTAAAACCAGCTGAAGCTGTTGCACCAGTTGAAGAATTCTGTCCAAAACTAAAAGTTGCAGCTGAACTTATACTTGTTTGTGGGAAAGTCAAACCTGACGAGGACTTTTCTTCAGTTTTTGCTGTCTCTTCATCCTTCTTGGTTTCAGTTGCTGCGGGTTTATTTAAGAAAGGATTTTTTTCAGGAATCATAGTAGATGTTGCACTGAATGGACTTTTAGTATCTAACTTTTCTGATGTGGAAAATATTGATTTATTATCTGACTTCTCCATCGAAGAGAATACTGATTTTGTAGCCATAGTTGAGTTTCCAAAAATAGATGATTCAGGCTTCCAACTATTGGACGATGCATCTACCGATGATTTTGAAGCTCCAAAAACAAAACTTTCTTTCTTTTCTGCTGGAGTTGATTGATCTTTTTGAGCAGTAACTGATTGTGTCTCTGTTTTCTTTTGTGTAGTTTTTGTGCTATCTATTTCTTTCCCATGTTTAAGTTCAATTTCTTTCAAGTGCTTTTCATAATCGCGAAATATTGGTGTTAAAATGCATACTGGATTTTCATCAACATGCTTTTTTATCCATCGTGCTACACTTTGATTAAGCCCTTTCAATTTTGCATAATATTCTGGAGGTTTTGTACTCTCTTTTTCAGTTGACGCAGATTTTGTTTTCTCATCTTTTGACTGTAGATTTGATGATGTGGTAGTTGCAAAAGCACCAATTCCATTTTCTGATATTTTTGTGGACCCATTTGTTGTAGATGTTTTGTTTGCAAAAAAACTTGAGGCTGTAGAGGTAGAAGTTAAAGGACTAGAAGAAGAGTTTGTCTTTGCTAAGAAACTAAATGGTGATGAAGACTTTGTGGATGTGTCTGTTTGAAACCCACTAAATGTACCAAATGCATTTTTTGTTGGGCTCTAAAATTGAAAAAGTCAATTATTAAAGAGAGGTGGTATAAAGGATTTATTTGTATCCAATATCAATTTGCATTTTAAAATACTCACATATTTTGCTACATTACGTCGTTTTACTGTCTTTATAACTCTTTTACTAAGAGTTTCTTCTGAAGCCTTCTGAAATGTTCCAGGATCTTCTGGTTCATCATCTTGATTCCAGTTATCAGCATTGATATCAGAGGTCGCAGTTCGTTTACGTGCCATACTTTCTCATAAACTTTAAACTGTAAGTGAAGAAAAATAGTTATTTCACTAAATTCTTAATATATTACTGATAAAAACTATAAGGGTAAGAAAACATTTAAAAAATAAGAAATATATCAAGAAGTGTATCAAGCAAGATTCAAAGTGACAAAATTTAAGTTTCCCAAAACTAATGCAGCAATTCTTAGATCAATAATGCACGCCATTGTAAAAATTTGATGAAAAACTTTGAGAATTCTTGGGAAACAAATACAAATTGAGAAATCTAAAATACAAATTGTAGAATAACGAATTGTATCCTGACAAATCTTTAAAAGTCTTAACCTCCAAAGACGCCGAAATGTGTCTCGCGATACGTGTGTGTATATACGGTACAACGTATAATCCTTATAAACAATCGGCAGTTCGACTCAAGACTTACCGCTGGTAAATAAAACCTCGTCCGCTACGGCTTTCCGTGAAATCACGCAGCTTATTCAACAAGAACACTGTCGTGACTTGGTGCGCGCGTGTGATATGCTCCCTTGTGAAAGTGAGAGGGAGATGGAGAACACACCTAAAATTACAACACACACGTACGGCGAGAGAGTAGAAGAACTATATAGTGATGTAGCCGCTGACTGTCTCGCGCCAATGCGGCGCCTTTTTTCGGCCGCGCTGCTGCACTGCAAAAGCCGCGCGCAAACTCGCAAAGTGGCTGTCGTCTCTGCTGCCGCGCGCGTTCGATATTCGCACGTGCACTCTCTCTTCTTTCGCCTTGACGGTGTGTGCACTGTATCCGATAGATACGAAAAACGCCGACGTATAGACGTTACAACCAATACCAGACGCTTGCGATAAGGCGCGTGACTTTTTCGTGTATATAGGACGAGAACGTTTGAATTCTGGTTTCGTTAGATAGAGAAAAATATTGTTGTTGCTCCGAAATGAAAAAAGATTCCTGGACTTGCACTACACAATCCGGTTTCCGGTGACTTCTTTCACATCCGTTAGGGGGCGCGATTGCTTTATTAACGTTTAAAATAAACAAAATGCTTGGGTTTCTTATTTGAAAGGATTAGCTAAAAAGCACTTGAATTATGGTGACATGTAGGCTTTTTTTATTTTTTACGAAAATTTTCTTCTCTGTCATATGTACATCGTTTAAGCAATCAATATTGACTTATGCAGTAGCAAAAATAAAATATATATTTGTTAAAATAATTTATTCAAAAATAAATCTTTTTACATTACTTTTTGGTCAATACCAAAAAAATATAATTATGTAGAATATTACAGTCTTTATATATATATGTATATGTAGCTATTTATTACAAGCAGTTGCATACTTATCATTATAAATAACTTTTATCCTATAGTATTCGTTGTGCAAATTCAACAGGTATTATTTCTTCTACTTTTACTACTGAGGTCAGAAGGTTTTTAAGTAAAATTTCATTATGACTAGAAATTTTTCTAAATTCAATCACAATCTTTCTTACAGCACGAGTACCTAATAAGAAAACAAGATTATTAGAAAATTTTGTCTTACCTGTATATTGTATAAAGAAATATTATCACTCACCCATGGGAATACGATTGAACTTTAAACTGCTCTCAAGAGCATATAAATATTTTATTCTGTTTGCACAGCCTTTTGATATGTAACAAAATAACACGTTTAAACTTTCTGACATGTGAAATGAAACTTTTTGTAAGTCTCGAATAGGCACCTTAATATATTTAAAGCCTATATCTAAATTTAAAGAAAGATTGTATTATAGTAATACTAATAGTTGTATATTAAATAAAATAAATAAAATCTAAAATAATTACTTGATTCTCTAATATCTGGAATTTGAAATCCTAAGCCATCTTTAGATATTGTAACATTTAATTGCATAAAGTCACACTTATAACTTCCAATTTTTAAAGACTTTGTTTCTAAAGAAATACTGTTTGTATCTTTATTAGATTTTGATTCATCATTTTCAGTATTTTGAAAAGATTTTAAAAGAATATTATTTGCAGTTTCTTGATCTAATTTTTCTATTTTACCTTGCTTATTTAGTTTTTTAATAACTGGACAGTCATCAGGTATTGTGAGTGGGAATATAATTATTTTATCATGAATGCCATCTATAAAAAACAAAAAATGTTATTTATGTATTACTAAATAAAATTTAAGCCTTATGAATAAAAATTTCTGTGACAAACCTTGCATTTTTGGATTGAAATAAGGAGTCTTTGATTTTTTCATACCTAATGTTTTTCTAATTACTTTTGCAGCACTTGAAGATACATATAAAAAAAAAACCTTTAGAACATCACTTGAACTAATCGCAATTTTTTCAATTTCATCCATTTTAATAGTTAAAGTTATAGTTGTTGATTCTAAAAATGTTATTAATAGTTTTAATTTATACAATAAAAGTCCATAATATAACAAAAAATCAAATATACCCTACCATTAATTAGTGGTATGCAAAACTTAATATTATTTTTTGATATTGAAAAAACTCTCTTTTTAGCATATTCATAAGATCCTACTTTTATAATATGACAGAAAAGTATAGTTTCCATGTCATTATCAATATTTAAATCAGAAGAGAAGACATCAATGCTAGTTTTTAATTGATTTTTATCATTATCATTATTTGTTTGTAAAGGAATTACTTCATCACATATACTGTTTTCCTAAAACATAAATATTATACATTATCTGTACTTACATTTTTTAAAACACTGACATAATTCAAATATTTAAATGTGTGAAGTTGTAATTATTACAGTGAAAAGATGATTATCAACCGCTTGTGCATCTATTTCAATTAAATCTTTATTCTTAAATAATTCTTTAATTACATGTTCTGCTCTATCATGAATTGATTTAGGTAAAAATACTATGTGTTGATGAATCAATTCTAAAATAAAAAAAGTTTTGAAATTTCAATAAAGTTTATTTCATTATAATTATTCTGCTATAGTTTTGTTATTTACTTTTACTTTCTGGATCTAGGTATGGTCCATATTGATCATCCATATTTAGAGATTCTCTTATTCCTTTTGCTGCTACATTAGTTACAAAGAAAAACAATGCTGGCTTTGTTTTAGAAAAATGAACCAAAACTTTTACTATGGAATCCAATTCTATACTTATGACTTTTAACTGTTTTTCTATTGAGAGAATATTATTAATAAATTATTAATTCCAGTAATGTCACAGGAACTACATTAAGCAAAGATTTACCATATTTAAATGTTGGAACAAAAAAGGTTAAGCCATCCTCTGATAAAGATACAGTCTTAACTACACTAGAATATTTATATGAACCTATTTCTACAGATTCCACAAATAAGCTAATTTCTAAATCATCAATTTTGTCGGATATATCTTCTTCTTTTACACTGACTAGTTCTACAGCCTACAAAAAAAACAATATATTCAAATAATATTATTATTCATGTATTGATTTGTAAAGTATTTCTACTTATAACATTTTTAATATTTAGTACCTTTTCAGACTTCAATAAATTATTTTCTGTATGAGTTTCAAGATTATGATCATTATTTGATGAATGACTTTCAACATTTGTAACATTTTTAGTATTTAGCACCTTTCCAGATTTCAATGAATTATTTTCTGTATGAGTTTCAAGATTATGATCATTATTTGATGAATGATTATTAACATTTGTAATATTTTTTACGATCTAAAAAATTATTATTGTTTATATAATAAAATAAAAAAATAGTTAATAAATCAGTTTAGATAACATACCATTTGATCTTGAGGTTGATGTTTATGTTTTGATTTCTAATGAGATAATAAATGTTAATACAAGGAAACTTTATAAACCTTAAATTTCCAAATTTTATAAACCTTACCTTAACACATCTCTTACTTTGAATATTACATTGTAATTTACGTTTGTTTCTATTATTATTTTTTGATAATGCATTCGTGACTGTTACTGATGTTAAAGAAGTTTCAGATAATTGCATTTTATCGTTAGGATCATATATTTCTAAGAGCAAATCTGGACTAGATATATTTGTATTTTCATTTTCCTCTAATTGTGTTGTCAATACATAGTTAATAATGTCTTGTATTCTTTGACGATACTTTCTAATACATTTAAGGTACTTTATAATTACATTTTACATTTCATAATATTTTTTACATATCGAAGATATATCTACTATTTAGCTTTACCTCGATATCAATTCATCCCTAAATATGATTTTGAAAAGTGGAATCTTTTCAACTGACAATTGATTTTCAACAAACTTTTGTTCATGCAAATTATCATCTTCTGCAATTTGAGGGTTATTTGATATCGTTTCAGAATGATCACTATCAGCGTTTCCCTTTTTCATTAAACACTTAGAAGCTGAGTTATTATCATCTGAACTTTCTGAATCTGAAGATATATTGATAACAATGGATGTCATGATTCAATCAATAAATCTTCAAAACTTCTGCAACTGTACTTTATTAACACAAATTTTCATTTTATCAGCGCAGCATAATATTATAATCGCATTCTAATCTAATCTGTATTACAAACGTGCATTCGTAGACAAAGCATAAAATAAACGTAAACAGAGGATAACGAATTTGATGGACTAATAGAGCACGTGTTTGAACCGGCTTAAGCGGAAAATGAGCGCAAACTTGCAAGTTGGCTACAGTGTAGAACGGCCGCAAGCGCGGAAAATTCGGATACATATACCTATAAATATATTTGGAAAAACCGAAGGTTACAAAAAGTAGTTGGTGAGGGTATTTCGAAAATAAAATGACGAAAATTGACAATAAATTAATTACTTTTATTTGAATAATTAAATATTATTTTCATCCAAAAAAAATAGTAAAATAAAAAATCTACACAGTGCATATATTGACATTATCAAAATTCACAAATAAGAAAACAATAATAAAAATAACAGTAATAATAATTATAATAATTAAAAATAATAAAAAATATCTTTAAAGGTTCACTTTTAAAATTTTGCAAAAAATATATTATATAAGTTATTTATATTTAATTCTTATTGAGTTTAAGAGAGCTATATATGGTCAAGTCTCTGTCGAATTGAGAGGTCAAAAAAAAGATTTTTTTGAAACTCGCATGAAATGTTCTGCAACTCATTCTATAGATATCCCTCAATTTTTGCTTCCTCAAAGAGAAAACTTTGTAATGGTGAAAAAAATTTTTGAAACAAAAAATGTTTAAAAACATGTTTTAAGACTTTTAGCACGAAAATCCGTCGTTTTTGAGCAAAAAAATTTTCGTGTGTGTGTGTGTGTGTGTGTGTACCGGCTATAACTTTTGAACAAATTCGATGGAGAATAGAGATAGCATAACCTATTTTTTCATTTTTTCGTTCTTCTTTTGTTTTATAACCAAAAACGATTTTGAATTTTTCGTCTTTTTGATTTTGAAATATGTTACGGTAGATATTATTCAATTTAATCCATTTTTATTTAAAGGTCGTCAGATTACCTACAATTTCTTTTTTTTGAAGTTTAATTATCTTTAGTCTGTCATTTGTTATTAAAGAAAATATGGTTTAAACTTCTTTATTTTTTTTTCTAAGTAAATTTTTAATTTATTGACTTGAAATTTTAACCACTTATTACACTTGTTTCGGGCAATATTCGGCTAAAATTTCAAGTGATTATTCATTCATTTGTTCAGAGAAATTTGTTTCAGGAAAAAAAATTATTTTAGAAAAAATTTTCGTCTTTCGTTGTCGCACAATAACAGTTGCAAAAATTATCGAATCGTCTTGAAATTTGGCCCAGAAATAGCTTTATTATATCTTCGAATCGAGTTCGTTGCTCAAAAAAATCGGTTCATTTCTAATGAAGATATTTGAGGTTAAACATTTTTTCTTATATTGTTGAATTGCGTTTTCTCAGAGAATTGTTGATTTGTCGACTTGAAATTTTAACCATTTATTGCACTGGTTAGTAGCAATATTCAGCTAAAATTTCAAGTGATTATCTTTATTTTGTTAAGAGAAAAAAATATTTTTTGAAAAAAGGGCATTTTCTTTCCCACACTATACAAACAAAGATATTAATATTCATATATCAATTGATTAAAAGGAATCGAAAAATTATTTTGAGGAAGCTAAGTGCCAAAGAATTGGCAGCGGTTTTTCAGATTTTTTTGACCTATAGTTTGGGAGATATAAGAGGTCAAAGACTGAATTTTTTATGATTTTTTGGATTTTGACCGATTTTCATTAATTTATAACTCCTCAGGTAAGCATTTTTCGCGATAAACACAAGAATAGTTTTTTGTAAAATTTTCTCAGCTTTCAACAACAATCATATTTTAAATTTCTACTTGTAATGTAAATTGTATAAAAGTTTACTAAACAAATTCTTGGTTTTTGCTAAATGAAAAAATAGTTGCACCTGATACTGCTGAAAAATCTCATATGAGTTTCATGCGAGTCGCATATGATATCACACATGTGATCTGATATGAGATCTTATACACGTTTCCCGTGTAATCGTAATTTGTTAGAAACTGCTATATTAAACTGGAAACTCATTCCTTTTCAGTGTATTAAGACGTAGTGGGTGGTCCACCCACTCATCCTGCGTAGTACACTTTACTATATACACAAACGGGTCCGTCTTATCTGCGCGTTAGACTGCCATACGAGATCTCATATGATTTTCAAACAAACTACGGCACTCATCGCTCATGCTACCTTAATGTCGGTACCTAATCTTGTACAGTGGAAAGTTGCATTATTGCTTGCGGGGATTATAAACAGCTGCAGTCCTACGTGCGGGCACATAAGAGCAAAGCATTCTCTTAACCCTTTCAGTTGTGAATTTTTGCAGTAATCGGTCTTTTCACAGCGGAATCGTAATCACTAATCTTATGAGAACTCTATATACACCATGTCAGGTAATAATAGCTATTATTTCGTCTTGGCATGATGAATTTATTCTGAAAATTCTGCTTTAATACTTGCGGGATTCTTGGAGAGGTAGGTAACAAGATACCACGGAGGAAAAACCGAATTGACCAGGTATAGTACACTGTTCTTACACAAGGTTAAGCTCTATCGTAATATAATGGCCCGGATTTTCAAAATGTGGGCGGGCAGGACTTAAAGCATATATATATATATATATATATATATATGTGGCTGTATATATTTATGAGTAGTACAGAGGTAATTAAAAATACTCTCTGAATTGTCTCAGGAAAGTTTGCCGTCTGCATTTTCAATGATGGCAATCAACTGAATTGTTCTTAAGGAGGTTCAGGGGTGTCATGCTCATGGGTGAGGCTAGGGACGTCCCCTATCGCCCCGCCCCCGCTCACCGAGCACCCCGTCGTGCAGCCAACGACCTCGGCGTTTTGTTTACGCTTTCACTTACTTCTTTTCCAAATGCCTTATAAGCGACCAAGATGTCTCTGCGTATTTATTCTTTGATTATTTTTCTACTAAAGTGAAGATTTTTTTAACTGTATCTCTGCTTTTTTTATAAGTGATTTTTATGTGCAAAGGTCACATAACCTCACTCTGCCATAAGAGCCTATGTTAAAAACTCGATTTTCATTAATTTTTGTAAGGCAACAAATCTTAAAATTTAATAGTTAAAACACGAGCTCCAAAAAACGCGCTATTTCAATGCACTCTCTCTCTCTCTCTCTCTCTCTCTCTCTCTCTCTCTCAAAGAGCGCGTTATCTCGGAGTGAGCTCCGAAAATGCGCTATTTTGACGTGGACCGCATAAAAAAACGTGCTAATCGAGCTCCGAAAACACACGGTTTCGTCGCAAGCTATCTGTCATGGTGAAATAGAACGAAATCGGTGTTGAGAACACGACATGACTTCGCGATCTTCTTTTCTTCGCGCGCGTCAGCCTCGCCTTCATTTTGATGTTAACGAAAAAACAGAAAGGAGGGTAGGGCTGTCGTTCACTCTTGTTCTCGTGAACGACGCGTTTTGATCACGAAGTTAACCCTAAATTTATAATAAAATCTGCGCTTTGATTACAACGACTGGCCAGATAAGTTCTCGACGTTCCAAAGCTGGTGGATTGCGATCTATATTCACCTATCGGCTACCCGCTAACGAGTAGGTAGCATTAGCGTAAGAAAAACAGCTCCAAAAAACGCGCTGTTCTGACGTAGGTTGCATAAAGACAGTGCTAATTCTGCGAGTGCTCCGAAATACGTCCTATCTCGTCATGAGCTTCAAAAAACGCGCTGTTTCGGAGTGGGCTGTATAAAAAAAGTGCTAATCTGGTTAGAGCTCTGAAGAACGCAATATCTCGACGCAAGCAGCATAAAGAACGTATATGTTATTTCGGTACAAGCTCCAAAATCGAACTATTTTGGTACGTCAAGCATTAGGAACGCGCTAATTTCACTCTGCGCTGGCTTCGATAAACGCACTGTTTTGGCGCTAGCCGAAAAAAAGGTCTTGATTCAGTGCGAACTCCGACAAACGCGCTGTTTCGGCAGGGGTGACATAATGAAGGTGCTAATTCTGCCAGTACTGAGAAAAACATTATGGGTCTGCGTGAGTATAACTATAAACTATAAACTGCGTGAGTACAACTATAAATCCTCTTATAGTTGCACGCATGACAGTAAGGTAATACAAGTACTTAGAGCGCACCTTAGAGGGTTTACCTTAATGTCGGTACTATTGTAAAATGGAAAGTTATAATATAGCTTCGGGATTAGATCAGCTAGCCATCAGCAGAAGTAACTATACAAAAGGACCTCAATACTTTGATGTTCAGGTATATATACAGAAAACGAAACGTCCTATTTCTGATTGCTAAAAAAGCGGTCAATTCACATAGATTATTATCTATATTCGAAATATTTAATGATTCTTCAGCTGTTCCTTGTTTAACTGTAAGAGTCTATTTACAAATATAAAATAAAGCAAACTGCATTATTTTTAACGTACCACGAAAAGACGAATAGCTGGAGTTCTTCGTAACCGCGTAGACAAAACTTTCTCTTATACTCTGTAGCGCATAATCCGGATTTTCAAATGGTGGATGTTCATTTATATTAGCTACAAATATTTATGGTGCATTTCCGGAAAGTTATACCCTTCAAGAAAATACCCCAGGATAGTTTGTTCTCCGCGTTTCCCCCGATGACAATCAAATGAATCCTTCTTAATGGCTTGTGTAAGAACAACTACTATAAATAATAGTTTCTTATACATTCCAAGATATACTTAAAATATTATTGTAGCGAAAAAAATGTTTTAACACATAAGTTTTATAAGGCAACAAATCTTAGAGATTGTTGAAATGGCTTGAATGATCACTTCGAACTCATTTATATTAAAAAATTCATTTTTTATTGCGCCTATACGTTTCTACACTGTTTGATAGTGTTTTCTTCAGGGCTTAATGAAATTTTAGTAAAAAGAAGTTACGAATTACTAAAATTTCATTAAGCCCTGAAGAAAACACTATCAAAAAGTGTAGAAACGTATAGGCGCAATAAAGAATGAATTTTTTAATTTAAATGAGTTCGACGTGATCATTCAAGCCACTTCAACAATCCGTAATACACCATAAACGAACATTCGAGACGAAAAAACACACCAAATCTCAGAGTTTAATAGTTTAATCGCGAGCTCTGAAAAACACGCTATCTCAGTGTACGCTCCGACGAGCGCGTTGTTTCGGCGCGGGCTGCATAAAAAAGAGTGCTAATACAGTGAGCGCTCCGAAAAACTCGCTATTTCGAGGCGGATCGCATAAAAAACGTCCTAATTCTGTGATCGCTCCGAAAAGTGCGTTATCGATCGGACCGAGTTTCGGAGAACGCGCTGTTTTGACGTAGATCGCATAAAAAACGTGCTAATTTGATGAGAACCCCAGAGAACGTCCTATCTCGGAGTGAGCTCCGAAAATGCGCTATTTCGGGGCAGACCACATAAAAAAGAGTGCTAGTTCAGTGAACGCTCCGAAAAACGCGCTGTTTCGAGGCAGATAGCATAAAAAACGTGCTAATTCTGTGAGCGCTCCGA
>JAWWEQ010000027.1:1629999-1645716 GCA_035583055.1 Torymus tubicola
GACCGCATAAAAAACGTGCTAATTCGATGAGAGCCCCAGAGAACGTCCTATCTCGGAGTGAGCTCCGAAAATGCGCTATTTCGGCGCGGGCTGTATAAACAAGAGTGCTAATTCAGTGAACGCTCCGAAAAACGCGCTGTTTCGAGGCAGATAGCATAAAAAACGTGCTAATTCTGTGAGCGCTCCGAAAAGTGCGTCATCGATCGGACCGAGTTTCGGAGAACGCGCTGTTTTGACGTAGATCGCATAAAAAACGTGCTAATTCGATGAGAACCCCGGAGAACGTGCTATCTCGGAGTGAGCTCCGAAAGTACGCTATTTCGATGGGGGCTGCATAAAAAAAGTGCTAATTTAGTGAACGCTCCGAAAAATGCGCTGTTTCGGGGCAGACCGCATAAAAAACGTGCTAATTCTTTGAACGCTCCGAATAGTGCGCTATCAATCGGAGTGAGTTTCCAAGAATGCGCGCTGTTCCGGCGCGGACCGCATAAAAAAGTGCTAATTCAGTGAGCGCTCCGGAAAGTGTGTTATCGATCGGAGCGAGTATTCAAGAACGCACTGTTTGACGCAGACCGCACAAAAACGTGCTTATTCGATGAGAGCCCCGCAGAACGTGCTATTTCGGAATGAGCTTTGAAAATGCGCTATTTCGGCGCGCGCTGCATAAAAAACGTGCTAATTCAGTGAGAGCTCCAAAAAAACGCACGATCTTAGAACGAGCTCCAAAAAATGCAGCTGTTTCGACTCTGACCGCATAAAAAACGTGCTAGTTCAGTGAGAGCCTATTTTGGAGCTCGCGCTAAGATAGCCCTTTCTTTATGTTATTCGCGCCATGACAGCGGCTTGTTCAATTCAGCCGTTGACATAAATAAATTATAAACATTTTCACTATACCCTGGCCGAAAAGTACCACTTTCGCTCTCGGCTCCGAAACGCGAATGTGGCATTTTCGGTCCGTGGATATGGTGAAAAATAGTATACGCAACATTGGGATAAAGAGGACCATCCTAGAGCTTTTCACGTGCTCTGGACTGGCCAACTCTTTACCTCTCTTGTTGTATAATATACTATTACTAATTTGAATATTCTAGGATACTTTTATATAGTGCCGCCTTTAAGTGAATTTAGGCCTTGGACCAGAGGCAGCTGGGGGCTCCTGTAAGAAATTAATTTCTCCAAAAATTACTATAATTCTGGTAAATTTTCCAATATATTATGGTAATTTTCCTAACTTTTTATCTCAGTGTATTTCACCTGCGGACAGGGGCACACACCAGAGCCCCCGCAGGCCCCCACTTAAAGGCGGCACTGCTTTTATAATACTGTAAAAGTTTGAAAAGTCACGTACATCCAGGTAATAACCCAGAATATGCCGCAATGAGTTTTAAGTCAACATACCTTTCTACACAGGGGGTGAACGCTTCGGAGATCATAAAATGATAGGCAATAAATATAGCTGTAGGTTCTTGGTTATTACCGGGGTAATTAAACGCACCCGTAGTACAATTTTTGGAAATTGGCTCAGGACATTTTTCTAAATTTAAAATATTGAGCATAAATCCACTTTCTCATTTTCGAAGGATTCTTAAACTTAATTAACTATGTAGGAACTTTGTTAGTTTATGCCATTATGTGCGTAAAGCATTGTTTTCCGCATCCTTATAGGTTTACGCGAATATATACGAAAACAGTACTTTACGCACGTTATGTAAAAAAAATACCGCGTGATGGTCACCTAATTCGTTTCGCTTGGACAACAAACTATCACTTGTGCAAGAATTATTTTTATCGTTTTTCAAGAAAAGTACTATTAGAAAGATCAAGCAGGTTATCGTAAAAACAACATCCAATAAGAGTTATTGAAATTTTCAACGTTTTTCTTCATTATAGAAATAATAATGGTTTAAGTCGCATGGTTATATTTGCATGTAATCTATCAAGTTTCAAAAGCAACTATAATCTTACCTACTGAGTATCGATCATTTCTTTTGAAATTTTTGTCTACATAATATTGATATATGCCCATCGCAATAAATAATCTTAAATAGATTATAATAAATATCATTAACAGTGTACCAGCAAAGTTTCTGGCCTACCGTAAAATACGGAAATTACCTGCGTTATTTCCTAGATAATCTACTTACTATTTCTATTCGGATAATAAGTACAATGTTCACTTGAAAGTTGGAGGATATTCATAATTTTTTAGTTCTTAAAAAATTTTCAGACTCGCCATTCACATTCTACTGTATACTTTCTTATCAAACGAAGGGTTTATCATCAAATTTGGCGCCGACTAATGTTCATCTATAGTACTGTGAGTATAGACAAAATATTTATGACCTCTTATGGACTGGGAATTCCTAAGTACCAGTGTAGTCGCAGCTAAACTGTCTCGGTCATTATAAAGTTTCTGGAATTCCACATCGCACTCATTGGACCTATGTATTTCTTAAGAGATCATCCGGATTCTGAAAGCTAATGGTCTACAAAAGGAGTAAATATAAATGCATCTTTCCCAGTCCGCTAATCACTAAAGTAATTCTAACGTTTTAAAAATACAGAATATAACGAAAATCAAACTTATACTTCTTCAAATTAAAACTCGATACGAGCACAAGCATATCCTATATGCAGATATAACAATTTACGAAAATTTTCGATAAACAATAGCAGATATTTATCGCATACACAAAACAACGTCTAATATATTATTGTCTTATATATCGATCCTGTAAAATAATCATCCATTATATAGATACGAGCGAGACACTGCGCCAACTCTATTACGTAATCGAATTATATACAAATCATCTTATATATACACGTCTTTTTTTTCTCGCGAGCCAATGCGAATAATGTGCGCTCGTGCGCGACATTTATCCTCAATATATATAACATGTTCTTCCAGAACCTTATAGCAATCTCAAGCTCACAAGCAAGCGCGTCAAGAGGCAGAAGAAGACAACAACAACAACATATAAGAAAAAGATATAAATAAAAGAGCGTCCGAAAAAAAACACACGACAGCGCGCGCGCGCAGACCACTGCAGTATATGCAATTTTAGCCTCCTCCTTTTTCTCCTCTATATACAGCGTCGTTGGGCAAAATAAATAACATCGTATATACCTAAGTGTGTGAGGTATATACAAATACCTATATACATACAACGCGCGTGAAAAACCGCGGAGACGAGAGTTTTTCCCTACGCGAGAAAGAGGAAGAGACAGGTACCTATACATGTATATCATATACTTGCGCGGGTGGGAGTAAGTGTATATACATTCGCCTCTCTGTATATACATATAATAACGCGATAAGAAGAGAGGGAGAGAGAGGAAAGCCAAGTGCGCCGCTGCCGCGAGCGACACTCGCCGTGTGCCACCGCCTCGTCTATTTGCCGGGCGCTCTCATCGTCTGTATATATATATATATATATATAATATACATGTGTGTCAGTGTGTGGGTCTACGAGGTATATATATGTATCTCTTTTCCGTGCGCCCCGTTTACGCTAACCCTCTTGCATTCCTGATCTCGTCATCGTGTAGCCGGTCGCGCGTACTTATATATATACGCGCGCGCGCGATTGACTACAAGTGTAAAGTCCTCAATTAGGTTATATACGCGTGCATGTATATATATATTTCTATATACATATATATACACGTGATGCGGACCGGTTTCGCGCATATACCCGATGGAATCGATATGATATATAGCTATATATAAGAGCGGGCGGCTCTGAGTATATCAACCAGACGGAGAGAGAGAGCGAGTTATACACATATACAGCGTAAAAAGGGCTACGCCGCGCGATGCGCGCCGTGTGCGTATATACATATATATATATATACACAATAGTTTACGTGCGCGACGTCGCGCGCGCCAGCGTGAGATATATATATACATATAGCGGCTATAGTTGTTTCCGACTTTGACGCGATGAATTTATATATTGAGGGAGGAAATCAATGCGATTAGGAGGAAGCAGCAGAATTGAGCACGCGTGTATAATTCTGTATATATTCTATATATATTTATTACTTTACGTCACATGTGCGTATATACCATGTACGCATCTTATTTGCGGCAGGTGCAAAAAGGGGAATTGATTATCGAGCAATTTGTTTTGTTTAACGAGGACACACTGTAACCGCGTATATGTATATATGTATAAGCATTTGGCGCGCGTATATATATATATACAGATTCACAATATATCTACGCACGACTTGGGGAGGAGGAGAAAGTAATCTCGGTCGCTATAGATACAATGTAGCTGCTCAGCTCTCTATATATATGTATATAATACTAGCTCCCCATGACGAGGCGTAAACAAATAAATCGATGCTTGTCCGCGGTCTTTCTTGCTCTCTTGATACACTCGCGTGCGCGCTTCGCTGTACATTGTATATGTATATATAATGTCGTTATTACATATATGTTATATATATACTCTACATATAATAAAGCCGCGTGTGCGACGCGGAGGTGTGCACACGATCGCTCGTCAATCATCAATTAATCACGAGGAATGTGTGCATATTGCAATGTCGAGAGAGAGAGAGAGAGACTCGCTCCCCCCACCCTTCGTGGTTTTCGCGCGTCCACTTGTTACTCCCCCGCGTGTGTCTCACTCTTTGCGCTCTCTCTCTCTTTGCTTGTCTTCATCTTATACATATATATATATACACGTGAAAATATCGCTGGTTACTCTTATCTCTCCTTTCTTTTTTTCTATATATACACTTATATATCGTTCTCGCTTCTTTCTCTCTCGCTCTCGTGAGCGCACCGCGCCTCTGCCTCGCTCATGCCGCGCGTATATAGCACACACGCGCGGAACGCAGTCATTCTGACACGGAGCGGCGCGGCGATATTGTAACGACGCGGTCAAATTACTAAAGTGTGCGCGTCGAAAAATGTCTCTATCTTATATATCTATATATGATGCATAAATGTCTATATACGTATATAGATCGTCACTCACGATGCGCGTATATATACATAACTATGCGACGTGTGTATATAAGTACGCACCTTATATTATATTAAAAAAAAAATTACACGCTTGTGTATTTCGTTTAGCTGCCGCTAAGTGGCTGTTACTATTGTTATTATATACACACAGGCACGCACGTACGCACATAGACACATGTGTATATACTACGAGCGCGCGCTCGTGTATACCTCACATCAAATCTCATATATATTATCAATCCACGCAGAGTAGGACAACGATTTTACTTTTTTTCGATTATTAGACTGCACGTGTGGTACGTGACAAGCCGAAGCAAAAAAAAGTATATACATCAGCTATGCGCTGATACATGCATGGCCTCTGATGCTGTAGCAGCAACGCAGCAACAGCAGCTGCGCAACACGACGATGATGCGCAAAGAGTGAGACGAGCGTTGTACGCGCGCGCGTGGTTTACGCAGCGTCTAATAACTTATTAAAATAACATCGCTTATTTATAGATTTATACAGCGCGCCTGCTATGTGGGTGTGAGAGAGAGAGAGAGAGAAAGCGAGAGTATGTCGCGCATTGTAACAAGCAAAGACGGCGACGAGGAGGAAGAACGCCCATCATCGCGTAGCGCACGTATATACAACACACACCTCGTAGCGCGACTCCGAAATATATATATATATATATATAAATATAATTAATCGTGGCCTCGTCGTATAGCGAGGTGTATATAAGCTACGCCGCGTGTTTCCTCCCCCCGTTTCGCGGCAATCTTATGTATAGCAATAATGGACGCGTGCGTCGGAAAATTCGGGAGTCGCACCGTGCGCGCGGAGACACGCGGGCATTACATTGCAGCACATATACACGTCTCGTGTATAAGATATATAAGTTCACGCGGTATTGGGCCATAGCTATGTAATAGTACGTATACATATACAGAGTTGTACGAATATTATCATGTATAGATCATATAGTAGTGCATACACGCATGTGTATATGTACGCGAAGCGCAGTGTATATACATATATATACATGCACATCTAATATACGCACGCTTCGACAATCAGCATGAGCGAGAGGTGCTGCTGCTGCTGCTGCTGCTGCACCACCTTAACCTTACATATACACGCGATCGCGCGCGCGCGCGAGCCAGAGAGAGATAGCGAGAGGTAGGACCGTCGCGAGACATGACGTTACTGACGAGAACTATAATGCTACGACCACAATGTGCTTTGTGTGGAGGTATATGAGTCGCGCACACGTTTTTATATCGATGCAAAATGTATAAAGTATCATAGGTGTAGGTGGATTGCTATGAAGGGAGAGGATGTGTATGAGGGAGATGAATGGTATGTGGGTATAATGAAGTATTTGTATTTTTTCAATTCGGTTAATACATAGGCGTATGTATAAGTATAATATGCGTATATGTAATACGCAGGCCGCGACGCGCTTGCCACGGGCCGATATATATTTAGCTTAGAGTTGGGTTTGTGGTGGGTAGCGAAGCGAATCGTTGAGTATCATAGTTTTGATATGTGTAATAGTGATTAGATTTCGGTAGGTGTGTAGAGCGATTAATTTAGGATAAAAGTGAATGTATGCATGGTGTCCGTTACGTATATACATATATAAGTATACGTGGTACATCGCTGCGAAAGAGAGAGAGAGAGAGAGAGACGTGGAAAGTGTGTTTCGAAGGTAATATGCGAAAGTAAAATCAATGAATATATATATATATATGTAGGTATATATGTGGCTATCGGATATGGTCGAATATCTGTATTCTATTTTTTTATGAATGCGGAAAAACTTTTCGGAGTCACGCGAATAGCTTTTGATTAGATGCCATGTTGCAGTGTACAGTTATAAGATACGCGAATGAATATATGTATATATATATAGTTATAAATTGAAGCGTCGGTCGTGCAAGTAATTGTGTGTATATGTTGAACGTCAGCTGTGACGAAAATGCCTGCGACTAAGTTGTATATGTAAAATTTTGAAATTTTAGCATGTCGATATATATATAGTTTTTTACACGAGCAAAAGCGAGCAGATGTTATCTTTACGAGGTAGCAAGTGCGGTATTTGATTTTATATAGTATAATACTTGTTGGGAAAAGCGAGCAGCGAGTGAAATAACTCAAATATTCATGTAGTGCTTGTGCTGTTTACTGTAATTTTGCATAGCTCTTGTTTCATATATGTACGTTTCTATTGAGAATATTTATGAAATTTGTATTATTCAATTAAACTTTGTTATTTGCTTCGTACGAAAGAGAATTGTAAAAAATTGTTCATATCGAGAAAATCTATAAATAAAGATCAGTATACAGCTGAGTAAAATGTGTTATGATATATTTGGTCTAACAGTATCCTAATAGCTAACATTGCTTTTTTTACTATAAGACTAATTTAAAGTCAATGGATATTCCAAATTTTTATGAAAAGTATAAGATGCGTCCAATGCTACTCGAATTATAACTTCTTTCTCAAGTATATGATTTTCATGAATATGTTTGAAAAATAACTTTTATTCAATGTACTTCATAGAATAATACCTTGAAAGTTACATAAAGGACGTCAAAGTTCTATTTGTTGAAATAATTTAATTATCATTTTTAGCTGCTATTATTATAATTCGAGTTTCTCGTTAACCAACGTTAATCGAAACTATATAGTTTACTGCTAGGACTATACATATATTGTTATAATAGATTCGCCTATATAGTAAACATTATTAAATTTCGTGCAAATTCGTGTGTAGTACGTAATATGTTTATTAACGTTTGAATATTTAAATATAACTCGCAACACTCTCTGTCTATAAAACTTCAACCGAACGCAGCACACACACACGTATAATATTACCTCTTTATACATAAACTACGTCATTTCATCGACAGAACCTCCTAAATATATTACGAAATAGTTTATATATATGCATCGTAAACAACGTCCAGCGATTATTACAATAAAATACGGCCGTGCGATTTGTAAAATGCTCACACGCATTCGGCATCTTTGTTATAAATTGCAAAAGTTTTTCAAGCGTCATTCATAGCGTTTCGCGTCCATAAAGTTACGCTCGTTCTCCCCCGTATATAACTTTGCTAAACTTTTCACGCGGATAAATAATAACGTCGTTTATTTTGTAGAATACGAAAAAATACCGCAATAGTCCAATATCTCTCTTTTGTTTTTAGTTTAATGAAAATACGCGTATTAACAAACTCAATTCGCACTCTGTACATATACACACAATCCCCAAGCTATACATAATTACCCTTAAAATGTAAATACATCCGCACTGCCAACGTGCAGAATTGTTTATTTAACAAAAAAAATTATAACTATAAGATGCATTATACGTTATTATACGTTATACATACGATAGTAGCTATATTTCCCGGCAAACCCAAGCCGCTTCGTTTCCGGAAAATTCAAGCGCAGAGCAGGTATAAAGTACATCTACCCCGCAATGCCTACCCTCTCTTTTCTACCCTTGTGGGCAGGGCTTAAACCTTCGTCGGCGCGCTGCCTATAGGTTAGGTGCGCTCGCTCGGCGGCTCTCATAGGCCTCCGCTCATCCTCCCTTCCCTCCCGTCCCTCGCTCTATGCTCGACGGGGCGAGCGTATAGCTGCTATATAACCAGGCAAAGCCGCCGTAGATAGTCAGTCGCTCGCTCGCTGCGCTAACGTTCAGACCTCGGTTCTGTGCCGGTGCCTTTTACTATATCAGCTCTCTTTTTCTCTCATATACATTTTGTATAGTATATTATATTATATATACTTTAACAGCACTCGTGTAGTCTGTTGATTCTGTTGTGTACGTATTATAGTGTATTTGTGTGAACGTATATATATATATATATATGTCTCAGATCAGATCGCCGAGGTTGTGTTTTTTCCACGTCTCGCTGTTGCTCTGTTCTTGTGTGCACGCGCTTTAGTGCAACTATACTACTTCTTCACTATTACTTCTACGTTCAACTTCAACTACTACGTTCTCATCATTCTCGGTGATTGCGAGTATACGCGAGTGAGTGTTTGAGAGATTTCGAGAGTGTCTGTGTATATTATATCTATATATACAAAAATATAGGCACAATATCTAAGTTGAGTGAGAAATAAAAAAAAAAAAAGGAGTCAATTATCATCTCAACATCTGTGCATGTGCGCGTACACGTTTCGTGTATATATGAGCGAGCGCCAGCGCGCCGCGCCAGTTATACTGTGTTGTCATCGCGCTCGTCGTCGTAGTCCTCGACGATCAGCCTGCAGCACAGCACCCTGCCGTCGGTAGTTAAAGTATCAGGCTGTGCGCTTGTGTGTGCATGTGCGCGCTGCCACTGATATTACCAACAAACACCTGTATAGCATATACAGACAGGGATCTTCATATCCACGACAAAAACAACAATATTTAAGAACAATGGCTGCTACAGTTGGAACGAGCGGTCCCTTGTTTGGAATGCCCATCATGGAAACTATCTTGCCAAGATGCAAGTTTGATGAAATATTGAAAACTCAATATAAAATATCGCGTGCGATCTGCGCGTGCCATGTAAGTATACCACAATTATATTAAAAATATCATATTTTAATTATAAATATATATATATATATATATATATATATATCGATGCATTTTAATACTTGAGAGATATCCGCGTGTGCTGCGAGCGCGTTATATATACATATACATATATATAGTTACAAAAGACAGATAACGCACGCAGACGCCTGATGCAGTGTTGCGCGCCGGTCTTCGCAAGGGGGTTTCCCTTTAAAGTCTACCGCGTATATACTCTTGCAATTTTTCACTATTCCATTACATTAAAACATTTTTAACCCTTATATTAGCGATCTTGAAATCATCCATTTTAGTACATACCCATACCAATATACTTAAAAGAAATAAAATAAAACGTTTCTCGTTTCACATAGGGGAGCATATATACCAGTAGCCGCACGGCGAGAAAATTGGTGGGGGGAAGATCGAGTGGAAGCGAGAGCGCCGCGTATATAGACCTCACACGTACGTTTTCGCGTTCTCTCCCTCAAGATGTTTTTTTTAAATATCCACGTAGATGTGTCTTGCATTTCCTTCGTCTCTTAAATTTAACGTTTACGCGAATATTATACAAAAGTTTCCAATAGTTTGATTAATATACATGCTCGTGATCGAGGATCGATGAACCTATACGCGTGCGCGCTCTCGAGTTTTGTGTTGTGTCGCTGCGCCGCCGCGCTTGTGATGTAAGTCACTCGCTCGCGCGCCTCGTCGTCGTCGTCGTTTACACACATATATATATACTCGCGAGTTTCGTTCCTGGTAATTATTATTATATTCTCTGAGCGCGCCCCACGCGAGGAGAGATGATAACGAGAGTGAGTGAGTTTGTTTGCCGCGCGTAATGGCTTGGATCGATTTCCGCGAGCACCCAACGCGGGTATATACTAGACGCGTTGCTGCCCTCCTCATGCTCCGACTTCGAAATCCGCGATAATTTCGGAGGAAAAGATAAACACGAGTTGTGCGTATATATACAGACACACATATACAAACCGCGAGTCGTTGAACATTCAAATAGCTACCCTCCTCCCCTCCCCAATCGCGTTTACCTTAACCATTACTAATTGCTTTATATAATCTTTTGCATACACTTATAAAAAAAAAATCACGAGATTTTCTTAAACTCGCTTAATTCTCATTTATAGACAACGCGCGTATATTATATATACTTGTATATAAATTGCAATTGCCGTAATTTCACAAAGTGGCAGCGCCCCTTATTTAGATAGCACGCTCGCGCACACATACACGTATGAGACCATCCGCACGTATATATACACGCATATACGCGAGGATGTGTGGCGCGCCAGTTCCGGATGAATTTGCTCGGGCAGGTGCACCCGGTGCGATTAAATTCCCTCCCGACTGCGCGGCTGTACACCACATATATATATATATATATACACAAACATATACGTATACATATACACGCGTTTTACCTGTTAGGTTATACATATATATCGTTGCGCGCTCTCCGCCACGGCGGCATTGAATTAGGTGCTTTCAAGGCCTCTCGCACACGTATGTATGTATGTATGTATATATGTACACGAGACCAAAGATCGCGCGTAAAGTATATATACGCGAGAAGAGACGTCAAGAAACTTTCTTAATAAAGAACGCGACAGAATAAAAAAAAAACAACCACGATATATTATATAGGCACCCACGCTGTCGTATATTCGCGCTCGAAAAGCCGCCTGTCATTACGCACTTCCTGAACAACCACGCGCGCATGGTTAGCAAGCGGATCGGAAAATCGCTGTATATAACTCCCTTCGTACATACATAGCGTTTTGTGTCTATATATCTCTTTCGGTCTTTCACTTTCGCCGTACGATGGCTCTTCCGCGTCCATATTATTACACACGCACGCACATATTATATTCTGACCTACTAACGTGCGCGGGCGGTTATATAGAAGCACGTCGTCGTATGGTTGCTTCGCTTTTTCGGTATAGCTTGTTTAATTTCGATTGAAAACATTATGGGCGAGTTCACAAACTTCACAATAGTATATAACGATTATAAAAGTCACTTCTCGAGCCATCCTTATACTTACTTACTCACGGGTGTTTCATCGAAAGTACTTTTTTTTTTTTTATTTCGACCGCGGCCGAATTCCCGGCCCACTGGAGTCTCTCGCGCTCTCCGCAATATAACCCGGTTTCGAAAAGCCAGAGAGGGAAGGGAGAGGGGGACAGGCGAGCGGGCGTTACCTGCATCTCGACACGGTTCCGCTTATCTGCGCGCATAGTGGCGGCAGCGCCAGTGCTGCGCGATAATTATTTTGTGTATATGAATAATGAGGAGAAGATCGGGTGTCGTTGTTGTTTTTTTTTTGCTTTCGGGACTTTTCATTGTTATTAATGGTTTTGAAATAATATCATCAACTCACTCGCGGTTCTTTAAATATAAGCAAACTCAACATTCAAGGCTCATCCGTGTTCCGCAATTATTATATCGTCGTATTATTATAGGCATCGCTTTAATGAGAACGCTTTTAGCGTGTATCGCGCTCTATTTTTATTATACGCTTACCCACGCCTTCTCTCTCTCACTCTCGCTCGCTCTCTGAAATATCGACGAAGACGACACTTTTCGAGCACAACCGCGCGCGTCAGCCAGGCACGAGCGCGACGACTTTGCGTTTTTCTTTGCCATCTAAAATAATAATTAACGCCGTTTAAGTCAATTGCGTAATCCGCTTTTCTTTGTTCTCTCTCTCTCTCTCTCTTTCTCTCTCTTCGCGTTCACTATATAGCTAGCTTGTCCGTTCGTTCGCTATATATCGTGTGTCCCCTCTCCTTCTGTTCGATGGGCGCATATTTACGTTTAATTATACGCGTGTGTTTTCGTTGCTGCTGCTGCTGCTTCTATACCTTGCCGTATATATACCGCACAGTATAGAAGAGAAAATCCCGTATCAGCGAGCAAGCGCGCGCACCACTTTGTCAGGGTTACGTGATGATTATTCATATACACATCATATTTGTCACGTATATACGCGCCGCGAGTAGTATGTATATGTGTATATATATATATAGATCGAGTCTCCCGGCATGAGCGCGTGCGTATACCACGTGAACGAAGCTGTTGATAAAGTAGAAAACTTCGAGTTGCGTTAGCTCGGCGAGAGAGTCGAAGAGGCGATTTGACGAAACGAATAAGGTCACGAAAGAAGTGTCGAGAAGTATATTTGGTTATACGATACATTCATATACACTATTATATACTTGCATTCATATATACAAATTCTGCAGTACTCATGCACGTAGGCTACTTTTTTTTCTTTACTTTCCTGCTTTTATATATACTCCCTTGCGAAAAGTTGTTCCCAAATGTCGCAACAACTTCTTGCAACCGTTGTTATTATTATTATTTTTATTGAAATACCATCAATTCTATTGCTATACGATATATCTTCTCGATACTTAACTCCGAAACTTATATCGAAAAGAAAAATTTTAGCTTACGACATAATACTTATAAATGTCCAAATTCTGGACAAACTCCTCGCTAGAGAGCCACACTCAACTATATAGGTACTTATATCTATATGTATATATGTGTGTCTGAGGGAGCGCGCAGCCGGCGCGGCCAAGCCCACGACGACGACGCGAGCTACTCTGTATATATATACCTATATAGATACACACGCGGCAATAGGCCTACTCACAGGCTGCAGCAGTCCTTTTACTTTCGCACCAACGGCGCACGGCGGCCGATCATTTCGTCGCGGCGTGTAACCTTAACCTCGCGTTCCTTGCGCCGCGTATATATACATATAAGCAGCAGCAGTATATAGAAGCATCACGTCGCGTGCGTCTTCTCCTCGTAGTTGTAGCTATATATATGTCTCTTCCCTACTTTATATTACGCTCCGCTATCGATATATATATATATATATATATATATATATATATATATATATATGTACTACGACAACGGCGCATACTTAGTCACGTGGGGGGAGTCTTTTGCTTCCTTCTTTTTGACCATGATAATGTATAGTAGTTTTCGACAGGAAATTGATGTTTTGTATAGGTTATGTTGTTTTATACATATATATACATATAAAAGACCGTTTTTTTTTTTAATTTGAAATTGGTTTTCAGAATCGCGATACTAATTGATTCATATATAAACAATTATAAAGGTAATAACCATCGCTTATAGGGGAGATACACGTGAACTTTTATTCGTATTTATCCTTAGAGAATAACGTTTAATTAGTCGCGTGCGTCTCGTCGTCGAGCCGCGTGTATGACGTAACTTATATACGATGACGAAGACGACGCGCTGCTTTTAAAGGCAGTTTCTTCGGTACAATATTTGCACACGTGAATGTGTATACGCGATGCAGTGGATTTTTATACATAAGAGATGTTCGACAATATCATCTATATAACGCAGATTACAAGTCTCTCTCGCGCGTCATCTGAAACTATAGTTATATAGCCGTAACAGCAGCAGCATGCGCGCGCGGCGCGCTCTCTTTTTCTTCGTGCTCGTCGCGGCGCTCGACCTCGATGAAAATTTCGGCTGTATAAACTTTATACTTACAAGCGTCGCGGTTAATCAAAGTTTTCTATATTATTATTCTCGCTTACGTGCACAATATATATATACATATACACAAGCGTATTATGCACAAACAGAGCGTCGCGAAATCTCTCTTTCTCTCTCTTCGCTCGCGCTAATTGTATGTATATACATATACATGTACACTACGCGCACGCTACAAATGACAATTTCGGGTGAGAGAGAAGTTCATTAACCGCGTTCTGCCGCAGCATGTGCAGCAATCGTACTTCTCGCATTCCACCATACAAACGCGCTAACTCTTGTGTTCTCTCTCTCTCTCGCTTACTCTGACACACTGGACGTGTTCCAACTCATCAGAGTAAGGGAGAGAGAGAGAAAAACGTCGATCAGGGTTCTCACTCGCTCGCGGGCGATGGGAAATCAATGCGCGACAAGGCTGCCCACGTGCAGGGGCGCGTTATAATACCACACGATGAAAGGAGCGCCGCCGTTATATAGTCGAGAGTAGCACCTCTCCGCGACAATTGAATTTGCCGCGGGGACGGGGCCTTTTCGACTGTATATATGTGTCGTCGTTTGCGCCAAGGTCATTTGTTCGTTTCGGTATGCGCATCAGCTGATATAGTTCATTGATTGTGTTCATTGCTAAATTATAATTTCTCTCTCTCATTCTAAAAATTCAAGCCAACAAACTCCAAACCATTGTTTATTCTTCTCTATACCTCCATTCATTTTTTCCTCTCTCCTGCTCCGAACTATATATATAGAAAACCTCGTGTGCGGGGCGCGAATTCGAAATGAGAGAGGAGAAAGGCGAAAATATCGGCCGATGCGGAGATAAATCGCCCGGGCGTCCCGAGACGACGACGGTATACACACACACACACACACACACACACACATAGTAGTACACTTTATATGTGTGTGTGTGAGCGCGCGCCCGGCGAGTCGATAAAACTACCCCTGCACGGAGGCAGCGCGCAGCCTCGCTCGCTTGCTCCGCTGTTACGTTCTTTGTCCGCTGCGCTTGTGTAGATGCGTTCTTCTTCTCGCGCAGGCTTTCTTGCGTTTAGTTGTTTAAACGGATGTTGAGTGGTTAGGCCCTGGAAGTGTATATGTATACAATCCCTTTTTTGGGGGGTTTTTTCTCTTTACACTGATATCAAACGTTATTAAGGTTCAAGTTCATCCGGTTAAAGGATACGCGACTGTAACGTCATGAAACGTCGCGGAACTTCACGCGCGTTTCGTCGCGATACATATGGAGGAAGAAGGAGCGTGAAAAGTTTTTAATATAAAACGCTCGCTTTCGCACACGCGTTTTTACATATAATAACTATATATATATATATATATATATAAGCAGGCGCACGAAAATTTTAATTAAAGTCTAAAATATTTAGCCATGGTTCGTCTTTTGTTATTCTAATGATTAGCCACAGGAAGTGTGCGCAGTATTTCGGAAAAAGAGGTTTCGGTCTAGCTTTTTACGCGGTAAGTTCAGCGGGAGCGCGAAAAGTTTCGGGGTCGCCAAAAGTTCCGCTGGAATTAAATTTACTCGACGATATATCGGTGTATAAAAAAAGTTATTAAACACTAGAGTGTATA
>JAWWEQ010000027.1:1645816-1683882 GCA_035583055.1 Torymus tubicola
ATATATGGGTCGTCATAACTACGCACATATACATCCTCTCGTAAAAATATGCGTGAACCTTCTTCGTGTCCACTGCGTATATTATAACACAACATCTATATAGATAAATTTTCTTGGGCCGCGGAGAAAGTAACTTTATTGGAAAACGCTACTCCCGGCTTTAGTTTATCAAGATGCTTTATTTTCGCGCGCGGACGGTTTATCGGAAAGTTTGCGCGAGCGCGCGCGCGGGCAAAGTTAGCTGATATATTTTCATGAGCGCACGGTTGAATATATATATATGTAAAATTTACAAATTGAATTTTTGCCTCGAACGCTATTGCGGATTTTCATTGGCCGTGGATTATTAATTTTCGGGAAAGATTGAGTAGCCGTTGACCTTTTCCATCCCCCTATATATACCATTTGCGGTATGGCAATTAATCAAGCGCTAGAGAGAGAGAGAATTCGATAATTCAAAGTCACTGAGACATCACCGTATAAATTAAATTATATTCATATTTCAAACGTTTAAATATTATATATTATTATACGCTATGCGGTTACGCGAGTTCACCGTGAAAGTTCCTTCCCAAGATTACTGCAATTACGAGAAAGCAAAACCTTCTTCAACTGCACGGGAACGAGGGACAAGTTTAAACTTTTACTTTACGACGATTTTCTTAGGTCGCAAAAGTATCCCCCTACAAATAGGTCGAATGGAGGAGTGTAGATACCTCGTACCCCCAAGTGTAATATTTTCGTATATGACTTTTTCTTTTTCTGTTTGTTTGGAATGTTTGCGCGCGCCGAGAACATATTATTTTACCTATATACGATTACCTGTAATACAGTCAAATGACATCATTGTGTTTCATTTAACTAACCAATGCTTTTTTTTCGTTTTTGTTTCAGGTTTTGCACAATACCGTGCAGTTCACGACAGAGCATGTAGAGCATGGCTCTGCCCATTTGGCGTCACTCGATCTGACACAAATGCCACCCGATAATCTGCAGTACCAAGCAGGATACCTCTACTCACACATTAAAAATATTGATACTCTTAAGGAAAGGATAAAGATATTGGAGAAATTCATCGTCGAAACTCATACAGTTCAAGTAAGTATTCTTTCATACTTTAATACCACCCCTATATATGCTCACCTTACGTTAGAAACACTCATGTTATCTTTCCACAACCACGTACACATATATATATATATAAAACAGCAGTACCACATATCCGCGCTCATATACACATTTATCCGAACCCATATGTCTTTCAGTGTATAGTATAAACGCGCTTCGCGACCTTGTTACACACACACACATACGAGTCACAGGCCACAGCACTGAGACTTCAAAATCGAGTTATATACGCATGACACGCGGACGACGAGTAGGGATGTGAGGAGAGAGAGAGAAGCCATTGCCACTGCGTGCATTGCTCTCCGTACACACAACACGTTCGGCAGGCGAATGACCTTTTCTCTTCTATACCCCTGTTGATTATCTTTTTTACTCTTTTTCTTATTTTTTTTTCTTTTTCTCCCTAAAGGGTTACATGTCACGTCTCTCTATACATATAACACATACATAAACTCACATTGCGACGATCAATCGGCCCGCGGAACTTGATCTATATATCGGATACATAGCAGCCCCCCCACCCCGTTCCTTTGCTTTCTCGATAAATTCCTCGCATATATAACGCTCTATAACGCTGTTTCGGAACTAATCAATACGCTAGACAATAACCAAATGAGAAGTGATGAAATTAGATTATGGTTCCATCGTGTTGCGTTCAAACTCTGCACTCTCTATATGTGTATATACTATAGCGCGTTTTCTTTTCCGTGACCACGCGAAGTGAGAGAGAGTGTATAATATACATCGCATACGCGCAGAAAACTAGTCGATTTATATATATATATACTTTCGCTATACAACCCCCCGCCCCCCTCCTTTAGTGATTTTCAATTCACAAGAGGAATGAAAATAATTCCTCCTCCGCGACTTTTAACCGGCGCAGTGGTAGCTCGCCTTGATAATGACCAGCACCACTGCAATAAATTCCACACGCCAGAGTACTTGAAAGTATATAAGTCGGTTTGATATAACCGCACACGTGCGCGTTTACATTTATATATATATATATATATACATATATATATCATACATACACATACTCAGTCGTTGGAATCTTGAGATATCGCAACTGCCCCTAATGGAATACGTATACATATATACTTCACATGTATGTGTCTAGATTAAACGGAAAGGAAATATCAAAACGGTTTGTTTTTTTTGCAGCTAATAAGTTCTGTAATAACATGGCGGATGTCTTGTTGCGCGCGCGCGCCCGTCGCCCCGTATATATACCAGAGAGCGGCACATCGATCCGCTGTCTCTCCCTTGCGCGCGCTCTCTCTTCTCGTAGCCGCGTATAGCGAAGATGAGTTTCGCACGCGTTCTATTTTTTTTCCCCTCTTCCTTCTGTATAAATATATAACATCCAAGTAAACACACACATATATATCGCGCTAATTATATAAAGATTTCGAAGACGCCGTATAGCTTTAAAAATTGCAGCGCGGTGTTAAGTTCAACCGAACACTCGAACTTCCCAACGGGCTGTTTGCTCTCTCGGTCTATATATCGCGACAGTAGAAGTTTAACGTTTCAGCATTGTTGTTTTGCACCGGACGCTCGCCGATTGCTGTAGTATATACTAACTGCGTTTAATTTGATTGGCAACCATTTGCACTCTATATTTATACACGAACTTTTTACATTTCGGGATTGAAATCATAATCATTGCATTTATATACAGTATAATGCGTTTCTATGTCTACCATCGGTACGTAATACCTGCGATATATATTATATGCGCTACGATTTCAAAGTCGTAGAATGTGGGTCATAGTCAGCGTTATAACCTAATATTCCGCGGCCACTTGATTTCAATTTGAATTTCGTGGGCTTTCTATTATTCAGCTGCGCCGCTTGCTCTCTCGCGTGAGCTCTGACGGCTATATATACGAGATTATGCTACATCTTCCGTAATGTAATGACGACGACGTCACGTTGTAGATCCCTTTTAATATTGATAGAAACCTCGGATAATATATAATTTCACGATACACGTATACATACAAGCTTCCTTCTGTTACACACGAATACATATATACCTATGTATGAAAACAGCTGCTAATGTATACAGGGACAATTTCGCGGCCTATTGTCGAAAGTTTTAATCGTCGCACAGCCGATAATGAACTCCCTCTTTGCCCTATACCGTCACCATCGTATAATCGATTTTTCCCTCGCTATTTAATCATCGCTACTACCCGTACGCGGAGTTATTACAGAATCATAGTATCTTTTCAGCCCTCTCTCTCTCCCTCTCTCAGATAAACAGTATATATATAGTAGAAGAAATTCTCTATCTCGGGTATACCAACACCCGCTGCAACTTATCGATTGCCTTGCAGTGGCGCGCGTCGGCTCAGAGAATCTCTCTCTCTCTCTCTCTCTCTCTCTCTCTCCTTTCGTGTTATATAGACGTGGAAGGAGAAATTCCAGGAAGTATAGCGATGAATTTTTAATCGAATATCGCTCGATTAATTCCCTTCGCGCATTAATCCTTACGCGGATTCGGGGAAACTCTCTTCGCGCGCCGGTTGAACTAATCGCGACCCTCCCCCGTATTATATATATATATACCCGTAGAAGTTAGCTTCCTTCGCCTTCGCTGCTGCTGCTGCTGCCAACTTTCACATTTGATTTCCCACAAAAGAGCGCACGGTCGAATATAAAATTTTCAGCGGATTTAATCCGAACGCGAAGGTAGGTAGGTATGCAGCAGCAGGAGGAAGGAGCTTTTCAGACCACGGTCCTCTTATAGAGTAAAAATGTTTGCCTTTACAGAGACGGTCGTCGCGTAATTACGTATATAATTATGAGCTTGGTAAAAAGCACGGTATGGACTCTTTTCATACAGCGGATTTGAAAATACCCATATATGACATTTTATACAAATGTTCGCTGTAGGTATTCCAAAACCTTGCGGACTACAACAATCTTTAATCACTTATAGCTGCGAGCTTTTTCCGGTCATGCGATACGCGATTACCCGATTTCTCGATTACAGTATAAACAGTGTATAGTCACTCAGCCATACCCATACTATAGTACTACAACTGCGTGTATAACAGTCGATTAATTGGAAAAAGAGTGTGTGTGTGTGTCCCTCTCTCACGTGAAATTCCTCACTGATTTTTTCATATCCGAATAAACACGTAACGCCTGGTATACATATATACATACATACACACATGTTTACACGCACGCAGGTCGAAAAAGCATCAGTGAAAACTACCGCATCAGATACTCGAATATATACACGCGTGGCGTTCGATAACTACTATATATGTGTATATACTGTCACTTGCTACTATACACAAAGTCCATTACACGGTGATCCGATAGCTTTGATTGCCTCTCTTCTTCCGCGTTTGAAATCGCGTTTGAAAATTAGCACACATCCGTTAACGCCAACGAGGAAGTTTAAGAGAAAAAGTTCTTGCTGTTGTGCTACTGCTTTATAAGAAAACGAGGGAGTACAGAGATGATAGCAGCGATGAAGATCAATCGGCCGAAGCGCGCGCGATTAGCTCCGAACTGCCGAGCTGTAGCAGTATAGCTTCAGCACGCGCGCTCCCTTTGTTGCTGCCTGCGTTTTTCTTTGTTTGCTGTCCGTACTGTATATACATATATATATGTGTACACACGTTGATACCGTAATTTATACGTTATTTCTGACGCTTTGTTCGCAAAAGCTCTACCTCTGCTCTCTCCGCATGTGCCTTGTTACCGAGAGTATATAAACACATATATATGGGACATATGATGAATTTCGCGTATAATTAACGACGCGGATTTTGAGTGACAGTAATATAACTCGCGCCTATATATATATACTTATAATATTTTATACCGGTATTATAACGAAATTCATTCGGATCATTGTTTGGCACAGCAGCTACGCGGATGATTAACAGCGCAGTGGTAAAATTCAGCTGTCGGTCGCGGATGTAATCGTCGAAAGTTATTAAAACATCGTTGCCCGGGTTCGCGCTGTATAATATAGGGCTAGTGTATATACACACTTAGTGTATGCGTAAAGTACATAAAACGACTAGTTACGCGCGCACTTGGTCATAAAAAATTGCAAGGTAACAGCGGGGGAGGGTGGCAAGCAGCGACTTTACACGAGAACTGTATATAATGAACAATGAGCATGCCCAGCTAAATTAACCAAGTTTTATTACGCGCACACAGTTTCCATTAATTTTAATTTAGATCTCGTTCCCTAAAAACATAATTACATCGTTTCTTCAACTGTGGTGGTAGTACGAAGTGTCTTTTAATCAACAATATATAGATATATATAGGCGTAGAGAGCAGTCAAATCGCTTGGCGATGAAAAATTAACGACGCGCGGTAAACGCGCGGGGGGAGGGCGCGTGTATATAAACATAACGGGTGGCAGTAAAGGCGACGATACGCCCTGTGAATGAAGCGCGAGCGTGTGAAAATCGCCGTCACTCCGCCGCGCATTTGAATAACAAAATATATACATAGCGACGCGCGCTTAATATACAGCTTGTAACTAACGCCAACAATGAACAACTTTGACAAACTTTTTTTTTTTAAGTACAAAAATCCAACGGATATATGCGATCGATATATAATAGTACACATATACAATAACTCAAACAACCAGTTGATCGAGTCACTTCAACGCGCCGCACAGCAGCCCGCGCCGCGGCTGCTCTCGCATCGACACCCAATTCCCAAGCGCGCGCCCGGGCGACGAAAGATACGCGCCTTTCGAGCACCGGGGAAAGCGCGCGCGCACATATATATATATATACGCACATATACGCGCGCGTGCGGGCGGTTAAGGGGGGGTGGGCGGGTACCTTATTGATCGCGGGGGCGTGCGCACGCGAGAAGCGCTCGCTGGTACATAAAGCCGGGATTCGAATTTCCCGCGCTATAACGTGGGTTAGGTTAGGTTGGGGGTTGTTTGTAGGTGGTGTGGTATATATGATGATGATGATGAGGCGATTGATTGTTACTCGATCTTTATGTATGTATGTATGTATAGAGGTTGGTATACGAGTTTAGAGCTGTTTTTCAAGCACGACGGTGACGGGTTAGGAGAGTGAAAGAGAGAGGGAGTTGGAAAAGTTTCGTGCGAAGTTGACTTTCGAAGTTTGGCAAGTGCTTTCGGAGGGATGGAGAGATTAATAGAAGGAGTATTGTACAGTGATTTTAACGAGGTTCTCGCGCCTTTTCGCGGTCCCCCTTTCGTTGTTGTATTAATAGATATATAATTATATTATAATGTACGCGTTTGTTTATTGATTCAGTATACGACGATATATAATTATGTATAAAATAAGGACACTGGTTGGTAATTACGCTGCTATATATACTCATCGAAATGCATGCGTGACTCCTGTCGGAAAGTTTTTCCCGAGATCTCTCGTTTAAGAGCGTATAGCGGCTTCTTCCCTCCACCGTGGAATCTAATAATCGTAATACCTTAACTGCCCTCTAAAATTTACAATATTACTCGGCAACCCTCTCTCACCGTTCTTTCTTTTTTTTTTAATTTCCACGAGATTTATGTATACGTCCCTTCTGTAAATATTCAATGATAAAAATTTTCAAATTAAATCTAACCATTATCCAGAATCGTATTACAAGTTAAACGATTCGCGCTTATAAACCGTTTATAAGCCCATGCAAATGTCGATACTCACTGGGCGGGTCTAATGGGACATAACCGGCTTATATTATACGCTAGGCGGATAGTAGACGTGGATTAAAGGAATGCGCGTAGCAGCAGCAGCAGCAGTAGCTTTTTTTCACATTCACCGCGAGCATTAGCGTAATGACCTGTGCGCTGGTAAACTGTATATACGCATACTATAGCGTAGTGAGATTCCTTATATACATATAAAAAAGTCGATGAGCTGGAGGGTTGGGTTGAAAAGTTGTCAAATCGAGACCGAAACGCGAAGCGTCGTCGTCGTCCCCTTGACCCTGTTCTACGCGCGCTTCCTTTCGTACAATGCGTAGTATCCCGATGGGGACAATTGTGGTATGTTCATGTTTATCTCTCACGGCTCTAATTAACGCGATCGTCGGTAACAAAGGTATTCTTTTTCTTTTTTTTTTTATTCAATTCGACCCCCCTGTCTCTCTCTCTCTCCTCGTTTGTTCCTCCATTATATACTCGTACAGCACTCTCGACGTCTCTCTCGCGTCTCAATCAATATAGCACGCGCGTTCCTTTTTTATTTCGAGTGCGCACGCGAGTAATTCGGCCGTGTCCGTGATTGTGTCGTTCAATCGACGCCCAGCGCGCGCGCGCGCGTGTGTGTGTGTATATATATATATATATATATATATATATATAGTTAGGATAATTATCGTTCCTTGTATAAGCTGTGTGGAACGTTCCGACGTTACGTTACTGAATTCCCGTAGTATATCGTGACAAAATATTGTTGTGTTCATGTATATATAACGATGGTTGTGGAATGAATAAAATCGAGTATATTTATGCAATATATATATCTTGCTCTTATTCTGATATCAGAATTTGTACCTGCGAAACTTTAAACTAATTATTTTTTTTCTTTTACTTTTTCAGGAACAATTGGTTTCTGATTTAAGGACTTCTTTAGCAACACTGGAAGAGACTGAGGCCGAAAGAATAACCGCATTATTGCGAGCGGCTTTTAGAGACCCGGAGCACTATAAATTTGGTGAACTGGAAGGTGATATAAACGCGCTCATCAATGTAGATTTCCAAAGCAACGAATCATCGCCCGCTAGGAGTCTGACATTAAATAACAGTGTTTCATCAACACCCACATCAAGTGGACACACATCTCCAATAAATATTACAGCAAACAGTAATCAGGAGACATCGAGTCCACCGACAAAAAAATCGCCAAAGCGGCCCGTCAAGGCACCTCGCCGAAGGGCAGTTAAAACCCTTAAAGAAAAGGAAACGGAAACAGTCCCGGCCGAGACATCTACGGTACAAGAACAGGAAGAACAAACTAACGAGGATGATAAAATAAGTCCTGTCTTAGAAAACTGTGTACTGCATTTACCCGGACCCTTGTCGAACAAGACCGAAATCATAACACGTGGCCATTTCGACAAAGACTGTTATTTTTATTCGCTTGGACTCGTACCCGCGCAAACCTCGCAAATCGTCGCAGACCAATTGGCGCAAATCAAAAAGGAACACGAAAATGCTCCGCGTATGACGCGGAGAGCAAACGCGGGCGTTACCAACGCTTACCGGAACCTCTACGAGACAGTACCGGTAGGACAATCTACATCTACTCGTAAACTATCAAATTCGCGCAAGCGGAAAGCAAGTACCACATCGAATAGTACTGATAATTCCGATAAAGCCAATAAGAAACCTAAGGTCGCAAAAAAAAACACAAAGAAAGTTGTAACTCCTGAGCCTGAAAAAGAATCGGAATAAGCATATATATATATATATATATATATATATATATGTCGTTCATAAGTTCGATTTCTTGCTTTACCGCTTGTCCGAAGAAATTCGCACAACATATGTCACACGAATATACACATAGACATTCGCAAACAGACACACACACGCATGTTAAATTTAATTAATCGATAAAGAGATGGAGAAAAAGATAGCGGTAAGACAACATGAACACAGATTCCACTACGAAAACACCTACTATATCACTACTATACACACTCATCTTACACACTTATCACCAGAACACAAAACCTTTAACACTTCATTAAGTTTTTTTTTTTACCACACATTACAAATTCACAAAAGTCTCCAAAGGCTGTGACAATGATCTCAATTTATTTAATAATAGTATAATTGATAATGATTTTTTTCAGTTTTTAATGATTTTTGATAATTTTTTTACAACAGTGACAGTGCCTGTGCTATATATATTCATTTTTTTTACATGTTACAAATTCACAAAAGTCTCCAAAGGCTGTGACAATGATTTCAATTTATTTAACAATAATATATTTGATAATGACTTTTTTTTAGTTTTTAATGATTTTTAATAATTTTTTTAGAATAGTGACAGTGCCTTTGATATATATATATTGACGCAGTATTAATGACAAATAATTCATGTTTATGGATGCCTTTCTCCGCGATGGGACAAATCTGAAAATTAAAGACTTAACGAAGTTTAAATATATATTTATTAATATATTTTTAATATATTTTTAATATATTTTTATGGTGTTAGAGGTTTATTTATGGGATTTTTTACTAGTATATAACAAAATATAGGTTAGTCAATATAGCAAATTAGGATTAATAAATCAATGAACTACTTTTATTCCAAAAGTAGTTCGAAAAAAAAAACAAAAAACAAAAAAACAAAAAAACAAAATAAAAAGCAAAAACAAATATATATATATATATATATATATATTGACGTAGTATTAATGACAAATAATTCATGTGTATAGATGTCTTTCTCCGCGAAGAGACAAGTCTGAAAATTAAAGACTTACGAAGTTTAAATATACATTTATTATTTTTTGCTAATAAATAACAAAATATAGGTTAGTCAATATAGCAAATTAGGATTAATAGATCAATGAACTACTTTTATTCCAAAAGTAGTTCGAAAAAAAAAAAAAAAAAATTAAAAACCAAAAAAATAAAAAAATAACAAAAGTAGGATAGTTAATTTTAAAAGATTTTTTATATTATACATTTAAATATAGATTTCAAATCGTGTAAATTAGGATTATTAAATCTTCGGAAATATGAGTGATTTTTCAAGGTAAGTAGTGATCTGTGTGTATAAAATATATCAGTCTCTTATGACTGACAATGTGAGATATTAGTGACAAGCGGTTCTAAAGATGTATAGTAAGTATAAAATTACTAGTGTTATTACTTTTTTTTACTGTGTGTTTTCGGTTAAAAGTGTATACAGTGATATCGTTTTCAGTGGATATTCATAAATTCTTATTATTTACAGTGTGTCTTTTATAATTTTGTGTAGTGCATAATTTGTATTGTGTAAAGCGTTTAGATGATAAATTTTATATAACATCAGTACCAAAATCGTAAGTGTTTATATTGTATTATTTTATTATTCGTTTTTTTATAATTAGAATTAATTATTGTATAAGTTTATATATAATAAATAGCTTTAGGAAAAAAAACCAAAGTTTTATTATTAATAGTTGCAATGTCAACTATTCAACCTTTATTGCAGAAAACTGCAAACATTTTTTCCCTTAACCCTATTTTCTTAATTATTATATAAATTGATACATAACAAATGACGACTTGAAAAGAAAACCAAAGTTTTATTATTAATAGTTGCAATGTCAACTATTCAATCTTAATTGCGGAAAATTGCAAACATATCTTCCCTGAATCCTCTTTTCATATCCCAATTTGTTTATTCTTTTACTGCATCTACTTATCTCTATAAGATACAGCATTTTATTATTATTTTACTCTTTACGAATTGATCTTGATCAATGAGATTATTGGTTAATGAGATTATATGATCTTGACTAATGAGACTATATATGTAACAAAAATTATGATACTCTTCAACACCACAAATACCACCACACCGACACATATAACCACACAATACCACAATACCACCACAACCACACAATACCTCCAAACCGACAATAACCGTCTCATTAATCCTACCTTCCTTAATCCACAGTCTTAGTTCACGATAATCGTTTCTGATTTCAGAAACGGAAACGTCACTCGTACCTGCAATCGCTGGGTAGTGCACCACAAACGCGCCAGACGACGGCGCGGTTGAATGGTCCCGTTTCGCCGCCAGCTAAGAATCACAACAATCATAGTACCACGTCCTGCAATGGTATCGCCTCGAAATCCCCGTCACTGATCAAGCCTACAGTTGGTAGGCCACCTATAATGAGGAACGGTGATGTTCCTGCTGCAGCAAGGTATCCCCATCATCAGCATCAGGTTAAGCGTGAGACTGAAGATAATAAGCCCACAATGGGAAAACAGGTGCACATACCTGGACTGCCATCAGGCCTGACGATCGAAAGGATCGAAAATGATTCGACAGTCTGCATAGCTTGCAGAAATCCAGGTTAGATACGGGAAGGAGGTTTTTTATTTGACCTTTTTTTCCGTGCAATTTATAGTATGGAGTTGCTTTTCGAATAAGATTAGAGTGAGTCGGTTTTGTTGATAAGTTGGGAGGGGGGAGAGAGAGAGAGAGAGAGAGAGAGAGAGAGAGAGATTCGAAGAATGATTGAACTGTAGATTCTTTTAAAAAAATAAATAAATACATAAATTATTATAATTATATTAATTGTAATCAGAAATAAATTATTAAAAATTATTTCTATATAATGAAGTTTAAAATAAAAGTAATTAAAGTGAAGAATTTTCATGTTTTATACTGGAGATTAATACATTATTGTTTTATTCTACAATATTTAACATTCACCCTCAATGCATAATTTTAAATGTATTTATGTAGAATAATGAATACGAACAATATATAACAATTTTCAGGAATTTCTCTTAAAATTCCGGTGTGCCATTCGTTCATATTATATAAAAAATAATTCTATCAACTAAATTAAAAAATTTTTCTCAACTCAATTCAGAATTTTACAGAAAATATTTGCAGTTTTTAGTGTGATTTGTTCAAATGAAAAATGAAATGTACAAAGGAAAAAGATTAAAAATTGTCAGTGCATTGACAAATTTGAAAAAAAATACGTAAAAGTGAAATGTAAAAAAGATAAATTTTTTTCAATAATTACAGACTGAAATAAAAAAATTATTGAAAAATTATAAAATAATGATCTTTGTGTCAGCAAAATGTACAAAAATATAAAAATTTATTTTACAAAAAATTCATTTAGTAGATCGCAAAATGAATGCTAAACAAAAAACACGGTTCTTGTAGCCTATTGTTATCTAATGAATTTCGTTATATGTTTCGTATCAGGCTTTTATCTGCTGATCTAATAATTTTGTGTTTGCGAATTTGAATAAAGAACTTTTCTTTATTAAAAACGCAAACGAAATAACAACCATTATTTCACCATTATCACAACTTTAACAATCAAACATCTAAAATTATACATTACGTTTGGAATAAAAATGTCAAACTTTCAATAGGTACCCTAACGGTGTGCGAGTATTGTTCAGCCAAGTTTCATGTCTCCTGTCACACAAGTTCGCCAGGCTCATCTTGCTACTGTCCGAAATGTGCGCATCGCTTCCGTAGCAGAGGAAGTGGCCTCGACACATCCGATCTCGAGATCCTCAGGCTCGAGATGAGAGGCGTGAAGAAGGAGAAAGACATAGGTGCGTATTTGCCCAGTGTGTTTCTCCTCTCCCTTTACATTGTAACACGCGCGCCGTCGTCATTGTTACGCGTTCGCGATTTTGGGGATAGTTTAAAGGATGGGATCGAAAATTAATAATAACGCACGGAAAAAGGAGCTGATCGATGGAAAGTTCTGTCTTGATAATATAACTTTTCGAGTTAGAAGTTCGGAGGATGATGCGTTGTTTGTGTTGTATATATTGGTGTAATGATCAATTTTGTTATGGTTGGTTTAGGCGTCGTGGAGATGGTGGAGAACTGTTTTCGAATTTGAGGGACATTGATTTTTAAGAGGGAATGTTTTAAAGTTTCTTTGTTAATATACAACTAAAGACCAGGTCAGATTACATTGGTTTATTGTTTGGCTTGATCTAATCAGAAATTACGGCATCCGGTGATTCAGAATTTCGAAGAAACGTGTAGATAGCACGTGATATGTAATAAATACCCTACAGTTCGCTCATTTTTGAAAATTATATTGATATCTCTATGAGAGTTTTTGCATTGTTACAAACTTTTTATATATGAAACAATAAATTCGTTGTTGAAGCCTGTAAATTTTCGAGTTTAATTCGGAGCGGTACATAGATTTATTATTTTATTATATTTTTCACTGAAAATTTATTCCTAACCAGTTATATTAGTTAAAGTTAATTTTATTAATATGTTCTGTGTCAATAAAAGCATCCATAAATTAAGGGAAAATCTACTTTCATGCTACATTTTTTCTCTGAATTAACTTTAATTCGAAGTTAACAACTTTATCAATTCAGTCAAAATATTAATATTTTTCTTATTTGATATGATTGAACTTTAATAGACTACATAATTGTTTCCAAATACAATATTACTCATTTTCAGTATTCAGTGATAAAACAGGCAAAGGCTGAGTTGAAGCGTAAATGTTGTATTTTTTCCGAAACATACTTCATACACTTTGACCTTCTTTTGCTCAAACGTTACTGTCTGTCATTGATTTTTGTAAAAATATTAATGTAAATAATGAAAGTTGTTAAGTTTGAGTTTGACCGAATTCATTTTTCAATATTATTCTTGTAAACATAATATAAATTATTTTTACTTTGATTGAAATATGCGTATAGACAATAATTAATAATGGAAATGCGAAAGATACTTAATCGACAGATAAATATTTTTATTAAAATAGGAGAAATACCAGTTGTCAAAAATATTTTAAATAAAATATTACGTTAAACTGGAAAAAGTAAACGTTACTATATGTATAATAAAATAGAATACTTGTTAAAATAACATTGGAAGGGAGTAATACAGAAGGATATGGAAACACGTACCAGTAAGAAAAATATAATAATATTTATTTAGTAAAATATGCTATTTGCCTTACCATAACTTTCGCAAACGATCATTTGAATCCAATTATAATTACTCTTCTTATTAAAATAAGCTCGTCGTTTCCACGACGTCACGAATCAACCGCTCGACCGCGATCAATATAAGCATAACACACCACCGATGCGCACATACGATTAAGGTTTAACCTCGTCGAGTATACGCGTCCGTATACGTAACTGGTGTGACACAATCGCAATCACAACGACACGCTCGAAAACTAAAGATAATATAATAAAGTGAACGAGAGAGAAAAGAAATAAATAAATAAATTAAAAAAAAAAAAAAACAAAAAAAAGAAAACACGAAATCGTAAGAAAAATTGAAAATCTCACCCAGCGCCACGAAGCCCGCTTCACGAATTGAGAGGAATTTTTTGAAAAAATCATTGTGTTGTTGCTTTGGCCAAACAGAACTTTTCGCTCGTCGTTGATAAGACACAGCGCGGCGAGAGATGTAGAGAGAGAAAAGAGAAAGAGCGAGAGAGAGAGCCCCCGAGAGAGAGCGAGACAGAGCAACGTAATAAGCGCGCAAAATATCTTGCAGAGGAGAGAGAGAGAGTGAGATATGAGCTGCGCGAGCGCAACGCAGACCTGAGAATGCAGGTCTACGAGTTGGAAAAGCGCTCGCAGCTAATCAGCCAATCCTTGCAGGTTCGTGTGACGTTCGCCGCGCGCAGTACACTTTTTTCTCACTACTATTATTATTATTATTATCATCATAATAATTTTTATTATTATTATTATTATTATTATTATCATCGTTGTTGTTATGATTATATGCATTGCACAGTAGATGAGGTGCATTCTGCGCAACGGTTCATTTGTTCTTATTTTTTCTCGTTGTACGTATACCTATATGTTATTGTTTATCTTTTTCTATATATGCGTGTACTCGCAATTTGTAAAATATTGTAAAAAAAATATTTTTGGAATGTCGTTTTGTTAAAAGCTACTATATTATACTGCTATGTGTATATATATAAGACACGTTTCAGCTGAGAACTGTGATATACACGTTGCTTTCAAGTATAGATTTTCTTTATTTCTTGTAACTAGGCTTTGAATGTTTTTATCCTAGTATCGTGTTTCGTTCATACTTTTTTTTGTATTTCAATATTACGTAAAAGTTTTGTGAAAAGATCTTAGTTTTTGCTGATTTAATGTTAAAATTAGAATGTGTCATTGGCAAAGATCCTTTATTATTCCTAAAATATGCTCTGTTTTTATTTCTCAAGAAGATATTTGTGCATGAATGTTTAAATATATATATATGTTTCACAGATTTTAGTAAAATGAAAACTTCTCTTAACGGATTGCACAAAATACTCATTTATCTTAGATAAATTTACTCAGCGTAATGCACAAAAAAGATAAATGCCCTACTTACTTGCCCCTGTGCTCTTGTTATTAATGGTAGCAGAATGCTATTATTAAATAAATAAAGAAAAATCTTTCACTTCTCTGAAACGTATTTGGTTTTCGACCGAAATACATTACACGTTAACTTATTTATTTACGAGCAAAAAGCCTGCAAGATCCTCTCCTTATATTTTCGTTTGGTGTAGTACATGTCGTAGGTGTTGTATCACACAAATCGGGGTTTACTCGCCGTGTATGAAAGCTTTTTATATAATAACTTTAGAAAATATTAAACTTTGTAGTTTATACTGGCTGGTAGCATAAATTAGATAATTCGTAAACTTGTGATAAACAATGATTTTATTCTGTGCTGATGATATAAATAATGTTCGCACAACGCGCATGTTTGACGATACTTGGGAATACAAGGTGTAAATTATCGATACGTTATGTGCTCATTGTTTAAAACTTGAAATGAGAAATTGACTGCATGATTGGCTAAATCACTCCGTTATCTTTAAGGTTGATATTATTAACAGAACAATCTGTTATACGTGTATGAAAATTTATTACTTTAAGTTCTTTAGTGCTTATATGAATTCTTTGTCGACGGATTTACGATTGGAAATACATTATTCGTTAGAACGTTATTTATCGAGAATATTTTAACAAAGTTATTTTTATTGCCGTTTACGTTTTAATTGTATTTTTAGTTTTAACAATAAGCCCCTTTAGCGAAGGCCAATTCTTCAATTAAAAATATTGAAGTTATAAACTGTAGTGGAAAAGCGACCATTTTAAGTAAAAGAGAATCAATATTGAGTACTTATTCTGTAGTTTTTGTTTCGTGAAACGAGACAGTATCTTTACAATTTGTGAAGTACAATTTGAGAAATGATCTATTTTTCACTATAGGCAATAATTTAAATTGGAATTGACATTAAAATAAGAAAAATTTAATTTTGTATTATACTTTTTTTAATTCGTTAATGGTTCAAGTGTTTCTTTTCAATGTATTTGTATATTTCTTATTATTATTGTTGCGTTCCTTTTACGCTAGTATACACTTAATCGTATAAAAAAAGTATCGTTAGAAAAAATTGTATGACCATGAGTATACCTTACGTCAACGTACATAAAATCTCGCAATATTAAAGATATATTTCAGTACACCCTAACAGTACAAATCTCACACTGAGGAAAAAGTTTGCTAAAAGTTACTTCTGTAAGTTTTGTAAAAATTACCATATCGCTTCATAAAGCTATAATACGTGAAAATATCCAACAGTTATCATACATTATAAGAAATTTTGCTAGTAATATGGGAAAATTTACTATAAAGTACGGCGATTTTTCGCACCCTTAAAGTCTGTGCTATATCTTTCACGAAAAAGCATGGTAATGTTTCAAAACCTTTTTCTCAGTGCAATCACTTCGAAACCTCTGTATAATCATACAATTTTTTCATTGCCCCCCTATAGCAAACCCCCATAAACACACACACACATACCCCCATACGAGCACCATCCCTACCGCACAATGTTATATATAAATACGCGCATCCACCGCAACGCGCGAGACTAATCGATTTGCCCATATTCACCGACAGCTACAGCAGCGTACGCGACGCGAGCTTCTGGGCGAACAGGAGAGGACTCAGAGATCCATAAAGCGGCTGCTGGACTTTGCGCGACGGATGCAACTCAGACAACTGTCGCAGTCGGCAGGCCTGCGACCATCCTCGCCAGCATCAACCAGTTGCCATCGTCGACCTTCCTCATACCGATCGCTGCCACTGCCACCACCACCTCCGCCACAGCCACCACCTCCCCTGCCGTCGTCGTTGGGAGCGCCGGTGCGGCAGGAGGAGGAGCGGCCGTCGGCAACCACGTCACCGTCACTGCCGTCGACGAGTCGTCGTCAGAGCTCGTCGTCACCGCCACTGGCGCCGCTGCCTTGGTAAGCTTCTTTTTGGGGGGAGGAGGACGATGGGGTTGGGTTTGTTTATGTGGAGATGCGAGATTATCGTTGTTAGTGTTAATTAGGAGGATTTGTTGGGGGTTTTTTTTTATAGCTTTATTTGTGGAGTTTTCAAGAGATAAATATTTTTGACGTTGCAGGTTTAATGAGAAATGGGGAAAAATAAGCATTGTGATGGAGATATTTTGTAAAAGTTTTTGGTAAAATTGGAAAAGTACATTTTTGTTTGTTTTCTGTATACGAAAAAAAATTTTACTTTTTTCGTACGCGAGAGGGAAAACTTGATATTCTGGTCTGTTAAATATGAAATTCGAAATAAAAAGAAAAAAATGACTTTGTACATGGAAATTGTAAATTTTATTAAATTTCTGATAGTGTTTTTGTAAAAAGCGTGGGTTGGTTCTTTACGTACAAAATGTAATAATTGCTTTTAGGAAAATTTTCTCGAGACTGTAATATAGTGCTTTAACATCACGTCTTTAATTAATTTTTTATATTATGTTTGAGTGATTTTAAAGTGCGTAAGATAATCTTATTTTTCACTGTTTTTTGTAATTGTTATGTTTTTTCCATTAAAATTCATAATTAATGAAAGGGACAAGAGTTACTACTAAATTAAATTCATAAATATCAAATGTAAACAAAATCTATAAATTTACATTATTCATGTTTATAAATGTCGATATTACATTTATTTCACATTTATAATTCCATAGTTCATTGGAAAAATGGAATAATTGAAATATGAGAGTTTTTTCATTACAATAATTTATTGAAATGATGGTTGAATACTTGGAACACCGTTTTCTCATATTATAAAATTTCCCAGAAAATATATATATATACATAAGGTTTGTAAAAAGATCACAATTTTCCGAAAAACATATATTAAATCTTCGTTATAAAATTAAAATCTAAAATCAATAAACGAGTTTTACAAAGTTTTTAGATACCTTAGATAGTATCTCAATTACTTTGTAAATAGGTCAGATCATCTTTTCTTTTTTCAGTATCGTATAAATAGCAAACTTTTCGCCCTCTATACTATATAAGACAACCCCGTTAAATTCTTCCGTCAGCTCTGATTTTCCCTTATTGGAAAGAGCTAAAATTGATTTTTACCTCTTCTCCGCGTACTACCATGTATAATGCATTGCGACGCAGCCGTAACTGCATTGTCAGAAACAAATATACAGCGCCCCGAGCGCGCTCGCTCACATTTATTACTCCACACTTAACGGACAATGCGGCCCGTAGATAGCGCTTTTAATTTCCATAAAATTTCAGCATTTCTCCCACCACTCACTTTTAATCATAATTTTTCAACTCTTTAGCTTAAAAATCAATTCTACGCGTTACATATATATGAAAAATTTATCAATTTCCTTGCCAGGGATCAACCGGAACATCGTCGAAGCTCGATCAACAGCAGCAGCAGCAGCAGCCCTCGATCCTCCTCAATCAACTCTCGCAGCCGTGTCTCGCCACCGCCGGCGAGTCAAAGCCTCATGGAGACCAGTCGTTCCTCGTTGTCGAGAAACTCTCCACCCTCACGAGCGCCGCCCTACAGCCTCTCGGAAAAAGGTGAGCTTGTGTTTGTTGCTAAGGTTTCTATCGTACAGGGAGAAAGAGAGAGAGAGAGAAAGAGTCGTTCTTTGCTCGAGTAATGTGGGTTTGTTCGGAAGTTAGTCTGGTTTGTAATTAATGGCCTTAGAATAGTAGAGGCTAAAGAGAAAAAAGATGTTTTTTTGTTTCTCATTCGATTCGGAGCAATTTTATATAGTACTAAAGTTTTTAATTCCTATGCATTGATTAATGTGACGCGCATACATTTTGGAGTGAACAAAATTTGTAGAAAAGTTTAACTTTGCGGAGTATCGAATTTTTCTGTTTAATAGAATTAAAAATGCACGACAGTCAAAGTTTTAAGTATAGAAGATAGCATGAAATTAAACTGTTAAGAATCTTATGAAATTAATTCTTTGCAAAGTATAATTTTATATATTTTTTTTGGCCATAAATAGTTGGCTGGAATTCCAATTTGTAGCGTTCAACTATATTTAATACTTTCCAATGGACGGTTGTATAAATAGGAGGAATGTCGCTCAAAAAGTTTCCTTGAAGCTATGTAGAATAGCTTTATTGAACAGAATGTGTGAGCATATACATATATATCATCATTATAGTCGCGCACTGTTTTATAGGCTGGAACTGTAACGTCGATAAAGCAGATTTCCAATAATTTGGACACGGAAAATATTTACTCGGGGATAACAAGTAATAGAGCTCTCAATCAATAAGAGGCGCGATATAATGATACACTAACAAGCGTCATACTTTTCACTTTTCTTAATAGAATCAAACTTTAATCGATAAAATGACTCGCCCCCAATTATTTTATGTCCCGAATTTTTAACCGTATTTCAAATCATTATCATGGTTTTTTTTACCATTTTTTGTTTTACTTAAAAGTAATCAAATTCTATCATAAAATGTTTATTGGCCTATATACAATCTAATATGAATTCTAAGCTAAACAATTAAAGATCAATTATACTGTTAACTCATAAAAACTCCAACAATTATAGACGATGGAGCAGCGACAGGGCAACAATCACGCCAAAACCTGGCATCTCCGTCCTCCTCGAGTCGGGCAAGCAGTCCGGGCTCACTTTCACCAAGACTCACAACAATACCAGCGGTGGCTACGTCACAGTCGAGGTTGTCTGCAACAGCAACAATAACGACAGCGACAGCAGCAGCAGCAAAAGGCGAGCCATCAGCGAGACTCCAGACTGTGTGTACGTCACCGAGGAGTCAGTGCCAACCAATATCGCCGTGCTTGTACCCGAGGCAGCTGAAAACGCCAAGCCCACCGCAGAGCCCGAAGTAATTAATATATATATATATTATTGAGAAGCCATTGTTTAAGTGGTTGAGTTTTTTTTTTCAGTTAAGGTTGTGTTTTTTGGATATAGCTGTATAATTTGAATGTAGGCGTTAGTAAATTGACGATAGTAGGGAGGGAGAGAGGGGTGAGGTAATATCGAGTATATCGAGTATACACGTAGTGTGGTGGATTGTGTTGTCTGTGATGCGAAAGGAAACAAGCGAAGAAAGTTTCTAAGGCTTCCTAGTATACAATTTAATGAAAAAAATGGAACTCCTATTTACATTAGGAGTTTACACTTACATTACAAATTTAAAATAAGTTGAAGATGTGGGAAGTTGTTAGATAAAATATTAAAATTTGAGTGAGTATTATGCAAAATATATAAAAATGAATAATTATAGATATTTGTACAATTCTGTGATAAGATGAGTTAATTGTTTACAAACTGTTTACAAACTAATGAACAATTTAATATTTAAGTAAATGGCATTGACAGCATTTTTTTTTTAAAGTATGATGTATTTGTAATCATCATTATCGACAGATGTGAAAAGCTACCGTAGGTATCTACCTTGCCGGTATATCATAATTTTGTTTAAATTCTCAAACTTAAAATTATCCAAGTTCTAATTTCAAAGGATATTTAAAAATTTGATGAATGAAATCGCGATAATTTAATACCATATTTTATAATTTTTTTTAAAGAACGTTAATAATCATATAACAAAATAAAATTATAATACTAATAAGTTTGCAATTTTGATAAAATAAAATTCTATATTTGAATATAGGCTTATTATATATTAAACTATACAATTTTTTATTTTACAAGAAGAATATTTTGTTGAGTTTTATGTATATTAATGAATACACCTTGAGTTATTAAAGAATTTAGTTAAAGTGTACAAGCAGTTTGTAAGCATATCGACGTTATACGTCTCTATTTACTATTAATAGTCGAAATAGTGTTAATGGTATAGTACAATCAAACAATGTTTAAAAAATGAAAAATTCTTCCAAACGTTTTACGTATATATTTAGTACAACATTACTGTTACTAAGAAAAGTGAAGTATGCTGTAGCAACTGGTAATAGATATATATCTATCATACAGCACGCATAACTGTAATTTTTTCAAAGAAAACAATTAAATTATAAAGTATACAATTATTTACGCGTCAACTAATAAATTTTTCATATTTCTAGGTATTCAATATTTCCTCTGGAAGCTCAGGAATCGAAATTGTCGAATCTCCGCAATCCCCAGCAGGAATCGAGCAGCTTGATACTTCCACCGAACAACCAACAGCAGACGAGTCTATCGCCTACGATAATGTTGACGACGAAGAAATCGACAACAATGCCATCATCATCGCCGACGACGACGACGATGATCACGGCATGGACGAAGACGACGTCGACGACGGCGAGCCCGATTACCAGTGGGAGGAAAGCGAATACTTCAACACATTCTTTCCAGGCAAATTCGGCTACAAGATTAGAATTGTCTTCCAAAGCGACTCCGAGTCCGAGGCTGAGGCGGAGTCGGAGCTCGAGCCGCAGTCCGACGAGCGACACGTGAAACTGGAAGAAGCGCATCTGCCGGCGCCACCTGCAGCAGAGCTAGAGGTTTCACTCGAGGAAGAGACAATGGAGGTCGAGGATGTCAATGACGACGATGACGAGGCAATGGAGATGACGATGGCCTCCGAAAGCCTCACGACAGTTCCTGACAATAAGTCTGATAATGATGCTGACGATGGCGACGACACGAAGCAAGACTGCGATAGCGAGGAGCCACAACCGATGACGGACGCGTTAACCGCGTCGGCCGACTGAACGCTCGTGTCGTTTGCCCATGGGGATACGAAGGAGCTGGCTCGTCGGTTGAGTACCGCTCGTTCGTTTCCTCCTTATAAGCTGATTGGAAAAATTTGATCGAAGTCGATGGGTTCGAAAGGATCAACGTTTCAGCGTTATTAAAGGAAAGCAGCTCGTTAATTGTTTCGAAATACGAAATGAGTTATTTATTAGTAAGGATTCGTTATTGAAGTTTGCCTACTTGCTGTTTACTACTGCGTTAGGAAGAGCAAGAGGCCTGTACATAGTAATATGTAGTATGATAAAGTTTTATTTAAAAAATTTCCTTAATCTTTAAATGTTTATAAATAGCTTTCGTTTTATTTCTAATAACGAAAACCAGCTGTACTCGCGTTTGAATACGCTCTCTGTCTCCTTAGATTAGTTAGTAATTATTTTAGTATGATTTAATGCGTACGCTTCGATGAGATTTTCCAATCGGATCGAAATATCGCTTAAGCGATACAACTTTAGTGAGATTTTACGTGTACTGTGTGCGCACCCTGACCAAAGCGATAAAGAGAACAAACTCGTTGCGTTAATTGTACAGGGTTACGGTATTACGGGCATGATTTCACGCTATTGTGCAAACCGTACATCAAACCCTTAGATACAAGGGTTTCTTGGGTCTTGTAAAGTCGACAAGAAAGGCAGGATTTGCTGTTTAGTGAATTTTAAAATTTATGCTGAATCGATTGGATTAAAAACTTTTGTATAGATGAAACATTCCAAATGGTTTCTAGGACAAGAGTTTGTGTTCGTATTGTTTTTGAAACCATCTAAGTTCAAATTTTAAAGTTTTTTCTACAAATTATGTTTAAGCTATTAGAAATATTATTATAACTAACTTAAGATATTGTTGAATTTTTGGTTTTCTTTTACTTAAAATATTTAATCATCAGAACAAATTCTTTTCCTGATGAAAAAGTGTGCATCTTTTTTTCGTTAAGATAATTTGCAAGGGCCTTACATATTCCAATAATCGTTTGACTTCTATTACTAAGTTGGAAGTATAAATCACGCACATATCCTTGTAAATAAGAGTATGCATAAGTTCGAGATTAACTTATGATGTGCGTTGTTTCAAAATTCCAAAGGAAACTCGATGAATGTGAATGAACCCAAATGGGTCTTGTAAAGAAATGATAAAATGTATTATATTTAGATAATTATTTTTCTTGAGCGTTTTTACCGTTTTAGCTTAACAAAACTAAATTAATGTGTTCATTATATATTCAGCAATAGATTTATTATAAGTTTCTATTTTTTTTTATAAGATTCGTTTGCTTAATATTTAATCATATAAAGTTTATAAATATTTATATGATACTGTAGCATGAATGAGATAGCAATATATGTATATATATATAACACTTTACAAGACCCTGAAGAGTACAAGAGTCTGAATTGAAAAGGATATAAAATTTTAAGAAAATAATCAACTGATGGGACAAACATAATTATGATAAAACGCTGGATGAAAACGAAAAATTCAAGCTGTACATGTATTGTTTTTCTATATTTTTTTAAAACATTCAGTATCTTGTTCTCTAGTACCTAAATCAAGCCATATTGCCATACTGCCTTAATAGTTAGTTTAAACGGTATGTTCTACCATGAGAAACTAAGCCAGAAAGTCGAATTTGCCAAGCCATGTCAAATTCTAAAGTAGAAAATAATTTATTTGAAGTCCGCGATAGACGAGCAAAGTGAGTCATGCATAAGAAAAGTACGAAGGATGTCAAAAAGTAAAGGTTTGCAGACTCTGCAACGGTGTGAGAATTTGTATATTGTATATAAAATAAGTTAACGATGAAAAAATTCGATATTTAAGTGTAAAGGCAACCTCTAGCTCGTGACCTGTCTTTTTATACTTGAATTTAAAATATTCATTCATGCCAATGCCTGTAAAATATCAATTTCAATAAGCAACAAGACACGAAAAATTGTTGCGCATGTTGACGATTTATATGAATAATTCAGGAATTTTTTGAAATATACTTAATAGTTTGAATTCTGTATTTAATTTGATATAGTCTTAAATTACCAGGAACAAAATAGGTGACAACTGAAATGTTCTGTTATATTATTAGAATATACAATTGCGTTTATTTTAGTTTAAGACATACGTTGATGTTTCGCTGTTGATTTCTTTTAATTATTCGCTTTTTGAAATGTCAATATTTGTCATCCGTTTTTTATATGAATAAGAATATCCTCTATTTTTGCTGATTTAGCAAAATTTTACGATTAAATTCGTATTTTTATGAATAAAATAATGCAATTGAGTAAGTAATTTAAAAAAGGTGTTTTTTATTTCTTTTTTTCTTGTATAATGTATGTATAATAGCCAAAAATGCGTTAATGCTTCAAGAAAATTTCTGTTGAATGCTATCAAATTTAGTTATGGTTTTGTATATAATTGCAAATGTAGATTGAAAATATAAGTTAGTGTCGTAAATAATTTAAATATTATAAAGCCAAAAGTATTTTGCCAAACAAATAAATATAAAAGAATACTTATAAATCGTCTCGATTTTTGTTTACTTTGAAATGAAAATTCATTATAATGTTTTGGAAGATTTGGCGTTATTATCAAAGTTAACTCTTTTTTTTATTTTAAAATAATTTATTAATTTAATACAAGTCTAAATACTATTGCACAATGGAATAGAATTATCCAAATACATATATATTTTAGATTTGTTTGTTTTGAGCAATTGTCTGATTATCTAATTTATCGCTATAAGGAGCTTGGATATTGTTTAGATCTCGAAAAAGCTATAGTTATTCTTAAAATGATAGAATTTTTAGCGATTCCAGCGCCTTCCACTATTATTAATACATGTGTTGGCTTTATTGTTTGCACCTAGTGCCTGGATCTGTCGTCGCTTTAAATAGTACCATCAAATTTTTTTACAGTTCTATAAAGTCTATAAAAGTTCTATATTGTATCAGTTTTTATTTAGTGTAAACGTTTTTTTAACTGATAGTGAACTGTGATATTGAACTATAAACGATAAACCTCATAACCATGAACAACCCTAGTAAGATATTTATTAATAATTTATAGATTTACATTTTATTAAATTATTATTTTAATAAATTAATCAATACTTGTGATAAATATAATAATTATCAATTAACAGACACATATGTACTTACATTTAATAGTTATAGTATTCAATGATTTAAAAATCGAATCGTATTAAGTGTCATGTAATGTTATTATTGTAAATTTGGATTAGTACAATTCTCAGTTTCTGAGTACAAACTTGATACGATTTTATTTTGTTCTGAAGCGAATAATTTTATTTACAAGTATTCGCTATTTAGGTATTTTAAGGATTAGAAAAGAAAATTACAAAATGCCGTAGGTACTGTACAGTTTACTAAAATAATGTATAGTTAACAACTGTTTATTAAAATACGAAAAGTGTTACAAAATAGTGAATTTTTCAAAAAATTTGTGAACATCGGATGCCGTATAATATAAATATGAAGGTAAGCACATTTTAAAAGATTTGCAAAGGTAAGCTTGCTATATAATGAACAAGTGTACTATAAATTTTTATTCTAACGACATTTTCCTATTGATCAAATGTTGAGCGAAATGGTTTTTCCTTTTGTAAAATATTACAATGACAAAATATTATACAGTGATTATTAGAGAAATTAAAAATTATTCATTTAATGGCTGTAAATTTATCAGTATAATATTTATGAAGATTAAAGACATAATAAATCGACAAGAATCTGTTTTATCGACACTGTTTTCACGAAAAAACTCAATACTGAAAACCATTTATTGATAAAATTTGTAGTTATTTTTAAATAATACTTAGAAATATTTTGACGTCTCCAATAATAGATTAGCTTAATCTATAAATTAAATTAAATTTACAAATTTAAACCTTTAAGATGATATTAATGTGAGCAATGGGGAAGTGGCGATTCAACTCTTGTACCTGCTCGAAACCTTTGCGTGATTTTAGATATAGGATATAGTTATATAGAAAAAGGACTTGCTAATATTTATAATAGAATCGATTAGTTATGATCACGTGGAAAATATTCTATCAAATATATTTTCCGTTAGATTTTTAAATTCAGTATTCATGAAATTATAAGAAAATTCATTTTCATTTTCAAAGATCATATATTAAATATAACATCACTCTCATTAAGTATTCTTGCGATTTATGAAGAGAGTCTAAATCGTTGATTGAACTGAAAATGATTCAGAAGTTTGTCCAGTAGGCTGTAAAAACATGTATAGAGCAGTTTTTCAAGATACTCAAGGTGCACAGAGACTAATTATGCAAAAATAGATAAAAAGTAGACAGAAAAAGTTTTAACTCGAACTTTGCTTTTTGTTTAATTTAATCAATGACAACGTAAGAAAATAATTACAAATATTACGTACAGTTGTGAATATAGAGTAAATTTTTTCCAATTATAAAATATGTAAATATTATATTTTCATCATTTTCTTGTCGTTGTATGTTTGATGACTTACAAATTTCTGAGGAATCAATATTTCCAACTACATCAAACCTTAAATTGATACTGTTTCTGACTACTTTATGTTTATTATCGTACAATTAAATAAAGTATCAAAATAACGATCTAACAAAACATTTTAATTTTTATACCATCTTTATGCTATTTGAAACAAAAATTACCTTTTCTTTTTTACTAAGCTGTATTACTGAAGTAAAATAAAGTAAAATTTGAGTTTAATTTCTATTGAACTATACGACGCCACGAACTTCAAATCACGGATTCGACGTTGACTTCCAAATATGCTTGGATGCTAAAAAAATTAAGAAAGATTTTAACGCACAGTTTAACGTTTTGAATAAGTCGAGTTATAAAACATGCTTAGTGTTCTTCTATAACAGCTTGTTAAACATAGTCTCTATTTGAAATGCAAATCATTTACTGTGGAAAAATATCATATAAGATTTTAAAAAGAAAATGAAAGTAGAGTTAAATAAGCTTTTTAATTCCTTTTTTCAGAATTTAAAAACTTTAATTCTTATAAAAATTATGTCAATGCTAAGGTGGATAACAGAAGAAATTAAAAATATTATATTAATGCAAATAAAGATTTTCATTTCTTGATTCATTTTTCTTTTTAAATATTATCCAAACAGCATTTTCAAACTAAACGATTGACGTTTTCAATAGAGATGATTTTTAACAAGTTCATAGAATCTCGTTTTTCAATGACCAATAATTCGACTTTTTCTAAAACGTTATAGGTCACGTGATTTTAGCTTTTTTCATTTTTTCGCGCCAAAAAACGTAATATCCTACAGTTTCAACGGAATTTGTAATTCAGAGAGTTTGTGACCTGGAGTAGTAATTATACACTTTACAAGTAAATTATTATTATTAATTTTGTATTGTAATAATATAAAACATAAAGCAATATTTCAAAGTAATGCTTCAACATGATTTTAGGGGGGGAGGACACTTTTAAATTCTTTCCATTAAAATGATCTGTAAAAAAGAAATTTAAATAATTAATTAAATTTTGAACTAATATACTAAAAGTGTGTTAAATTTATGACAAAATAAGCCAAAAAAGGAAATTCTAGATCTACTTTGTTCCAATAAATGGACATTCCAAAATTTAGGTTTTGTCAACTGCAGGTTCACAGAGGTGATGGATTTTATTCGAGTTGGGTTTAAATTGTTAGTATTTGATGTAGCTTAGGGCTGAAGAGTTGTACGTATCAAAATTATTTGAGTAAATAATTTTTTTCAGCCAAAAACTGCTTAAAATTCATAAAAAAAATCAAAACTATGGTTTTAAGCAGTTTTTGGCTGTAAAAAATTATTATTATTATTAACTCAAATAATTTTGATACGTACAACTCAGCCCTAAACTACATAAAATATCAATAATTTAAGCCGAACTGGATTAAAATCCATCATCCTCTATAAACCTGCAAAGCCTAAATTTTGAAATGTCTATATATGGACAAAGTAGCTCTAGAATTTCCATTTTTGGCTTATTTTGTCATAAATTTAACATACTTTTAGTATATTAGTTCAAAATTTTATTAATTATTCAAATTTCTTTTTTACAGATCATTTTAATGGGAAGAATTTAACGGTGTCCTCCCCCCGTAATGAGTTTGTGTACTTGTTTGAAACAGGTTTACACATAATGATGTTATTACTAACAGGGACTATTTATTGAATAACACGGAAAACCATTTTTTTTATGTTAATGAATTGATTAGTTACTATTTATTAAGTTAAGAAAATATTTATCTTCTTTCAATAATTCAGAAGAATAATCACTTTTCTTATTTAAACGTTAATTTTTCGTCCACTCCATCAAAAGTTATGGCTACGGGAGAACCGATGGGGATGGGGAGGGGGGGGTCGAACTAATCAACCATCCGCTGCATTTAGTTTTAAGTTTTGAAACTTCAGATGAAAAATTGAAAGTAGCTATGTCAACTCATTTATTCAACGTGCAAAACCTATATAACTTATTCCAAAAGTATAAAACAATTTTTATAGGTACTTTCCAACATTCATTTCCCACCATCATTTCATCTCCAATCATCTGGAATAATTTTTCAGTATAGCCTATATATAACCATCTAACCGATCACCGCATGCAAAACCAACGCGTGCGCACACGCGCGTCATCATAATAATCTTACCACCCGTCGTCCACACACACATCACGAAATCCAAACATCGGGCAAAATTTATACCAACGCCTGCGTCCAATCATCACCACCAATAACACTATACACTCAGCATTCGCACCCGTATACACACACACACATACATATATATATATATAATATATACATATATAGGGGTCGAAAAAACCTAATTAGTCCGCGGTCGCGCCAGTTAATTAGCGGAAAACGAAACACACACCCATATATACGTGCGCTGTGCGCGCATGGTATCTCGATGATTAATCGCGCGCAATTTCGCGAAAATCATTTCCGCGAAGGGAAACGCAACGCGTGCAGGTCGACGAAGAGAGAAGGGGAAGAAGATAAAAAAAAAAAGGAAAAAAAGACGCGAGGGTACAAAGGGCAAATTATCGGGGCTTCCGCAGGGGGGAAGCAAACAATCGGCTAATGATATGTAAATATGGCGGAGCTAATCAAGCGGCTGTGCCAACACGCTGCGATGAGTGGGTGTCGCGCGCGCGCGCGAGTATAGAGTTCGATCGCGCGTATATATACGTGCGCGCATGGTTGCGACGAGTGCGGGTCGTAATTGTGTATGGTATATTATGTGTAGATGCGTATGTATATGTAAGGGGTGATGGATCTTTTGCTGGGTTTGAATTTGACGGGGAGATCAGGGTATATTAGTTGGTGAGTTTATTTATGTATATAGGAACGGTGTGCCGAAGTGATGGTTAAAAGGATAAGCAATTATTGGTTGGATGTAAATTAAATTAGTGCTGGTTTTATAAAATTTATATATATAATTCGTTAGAAAGTTTTAACTTGTTTATTTATTATAAGATGCATTAACAACTCTTTAAAATATATATAAAGTATGTGTATACATTAAAGTAGAGTGGCGCAAAGTTAATCCTTATTTTTCAAAAACGAGAATAGTATACTTGTATAATAAATAATTACACAACAAGAGATTGAAGCATCGTTTTAAAAGGCGACTAAACGTTAATAATTGGAGACTAAAATTATAGGCATGCTCGTAAAAGTTCATCAGATAATTTGATCTTGTATACAAAATTATTATTACATCTTCTTCTGAACTATTTTTAAAATCGTCTCTAGATCGTCTGTGAAATTTCAACAAATTCAGTTGAACTACATAATTTTGTTGAAATTTCACAGACAAATAATTACATATGTTTATATTTAAAATTAGTTTACCCTTAAATAATTCTAATAAGCGAACAGAGAACATATATATTTACTATGAATCACAGAGAGCTTACTTTCTTTCAGTCGGTAATATTTACCGCGGGAAATTCGAATACTTGGTGGTCCTTTGAAATAAACATAGTAAACACTATTGTTTAATTAACAAGCGAGAAATCAACAATATTTTACAGTAGAAGAATTACGCTTAATAAACATAAGCTTCCCTATATGTACGAGGTTATTTCATTATTTATAGTTCTCTAAATAATTTAAAAGCGTTAAATAAGCAAGACAGTTCAAACAATCTCGCAAAAAGCACATCGGATTAATACACAACTATTTGCGCATGTAAATATTCATTACGTAATAGCTCGACCGTGCGCTTAATTCATTTCATTAAAATAACCTCCTCCTTCCCTCCCTCTCCCTCTCACCCCCTCTCTACTCTGCAAGCTCATCCCCTTTAATTTTTCACGAGTAATTTTATTCCATTTCCATTTCTTTCGCAAGAGAGCGAGTGAGAGAGAGAGAGAGAGAGAGAGGGATTCCCTATTCCGCTTTTCCACTCGGCGCGCTTATACATATTTAATAGGCGAGCGTTAATTGCGATCTGTTTGCCCATCCGTGGCACCCGCACGCCCCTTGCGTTCTATCTTCCTCTCTCTCTCTCTCGTTCCGTCTACCCGCGCGTCAGTATATAGAGCTGCAGTTGTGTATGTTGCTTTTCCGCGTTTGTTTTTTGCGACCATACACCGACGACGAGTTTGTTTAACAAATTTTTTTCCGATAAATTAAGGGGATACCTTTGCCTGATGGCGTTTGATCGAATGCAAATGTTGTATGTAATGGCACTTTATGTCACTGTTTTTTATTTTTTTTTGGTCTTTTTGTTTTGTTTCAGGTTGGTAATGGTATGTAATGAAAACCTCATGCCCACTATTCATTGTAAAATATGAATTTCGCAATTATATTATTTCTCTTTTAAAGAGATCAAAAAGTTTTAGATATTATTACATAATAAAAATTAATTTGTAAGTCCACCTTTTTGTAAAGCAAAGAAATTGGAAATTTACATCTTATACTAACATACTAACTATATAGAGATTACAAAAATTGAGTAATTTTATTTTTCGTTTTTGAAACAGCGTGGTATAATTTAACTATATCTATTTTAACCACTCCAAATAACACAGTGACATTGTTTCTATCAAATCTTCGCTACAAAGTGTGCATCGTGGAACAAAACGTTTCAACGAACCACGCGCGCTTGCAACTCTACCTAATTTCCCATAAAATCTGATAAAAAAAAAAGAGGAAAAAACTTCGTACCTACCATAGCAAAATTCTCGCTAATCCAAGCAACTCAGAGTCCGCGTAGAAAGAGCAGACGTTCGCTCACTCGCGCCTTCCTAATGGAGTCAACAAACAAAAGCGAATCGATTTGAAATAATGGGGCGAGCGCGCGAGTGGGTGGGTGGGTATACGCGGAGAAAGGAGAGACAGAGAGAGAGAGAGAGAAAGCTCGGCGTCGGCAGCGACAAATAAAAGCACTCAGCGCGAGCGGCTTTATCCTTATACAACTGTCAGAGCCGTCTTACGTACCTTACCGCCCGCGTCTCGCTTTCTCCTCTCTCTCCCTCTCTCTCTCTCTTTCTCTTACCCTCCTTCTCCTCTTTCGGCCACTTGCCGCCGTAATCGCGTTTCTCTCTCGCTCGCGCGGTTAAAAGCTTTATGGAAGTCATTTTCGTTAGTTCGAGTGAAGGAGAGAGAGAGAGAAAGGAAGACGCATCTCCGGTGCGTTTTCCTTTTTTTTTTGCTTAGTCGTCGTCGTTGTGCTTCGTTTTCTGGTTGCGTGCAAAGAAGAGAAAGAGAGAGTGAGAGAGAGAGAGAATGAGGGAATGAGAGACTAGGGGTGAACGAGCGGACTGATGGGAAATGAATGATACTGAGTGAGATGTCCGAGTTGTGTTGTTCTTTGTTTGTTGAATAATTGTAATATATTACATTTAGTATTTTTCTGAACTAATTCCTGTTCTTTATGAAGTCCGAGAAAAACTTTGAGAGTAAATTGCGTATTTTTAAGTTTTCTTTTTGTTAAACTCATTTATAGACAGAAAAAGTACAAGAATATTTTTATAAGCGCACTTTTATAATCAGATGTATTATTTCAGGTTTTATATTAAGCAGTATACTTGTAATTTTTTTATATTAAGCGTTTCAAGTAAAAAGCATACAGGCTAGACAAGATATATTAAATTAAATATAACACACATGACTTTTTATTACTTTCATCTTTAACGGCTTGAACCAAATATTGAATTGATCGTATTTTTCAAACAAATATAGTAATTTCATACGACAATATACATACAAAACATTTACTTTTCTTACTTTACTCGATAGCAGCTAACCTAGTAAGTATTCCAAATTTTTTTTATTTTACAATGCCAAATTAAAAATGTTCACTTGCATACTATACTTCTCCAACGATCCTATACTTCACAATTCGTTCACCTCTACACGCATACATTATATACACACGCGTGTCATATTTTTGCATCTTTCTCTCTCTCTCTCACGCGCGACGTCGTCGTCAGCGTGCCTAATATCGACGGCCAATATTTGCCCGCGAGCGCGACGTTCCGTCGCGCCCGATAATTTGTTTTTCCGTCTCCCCTATATACTACCTATATATATATACGTGTGCACGAACGCGCCAACGGCCGGGAAATTGCCGCGGCACGCAAATCCATTTCCGTTCTCTGCGTCGTGCAGCGACGCGCAGGGAGAGAAGAGCTTTTTCTTACTTTGCACGTCGCGTGAAATTAGCGAAGAAAAGAGTTTAGTGGTATTAAGTGGTGGGAGGAGGGGGGGGGGTGGAAGGAGAAGGGATAATGGAATTATATTTGTGGATAAAGTGGTTGAATAATATTGATTTGTTTCGAATTCATGGGACATGTTTTTGGTTGAAGAATGTATAGAGTTCTATGTGGTAATTACAATTTCGAATTGGATAATGCGTAAATTTGTTTTTTGGTATGTATTTTTCTTAGGTTTTGTTGAAATTATACTTTTATGCGATCATATATGAAGAAAAAAAAATTAAAAACGTAATTGTGAATTCAAAATTTCGAGGAACAAAATATAAAAAATGTTGTTTTTATATTTTTGAATATTTGTTATTTAGATTATATAATCAAAACTGCGATTAATGCAGTTCTGTTTGTAATATTGTAATGTATTACAACAAATGGATTAAACAAATTTAATTCCATTAAAACAAATCTCTCGTACTTTGAAAAAAACGAGTAGAACTCATTCAATTCAATTGACGTTGAAAATTTCTACTAAAAAATCTGTCGAATTCAATAAAATTCATTACAAATATGATTGAAAAAAATTTATGGTAAACTCATTTGATCTACGATTGCTATAGGTATAGCCAAGATCCGCTGTACATGCATACGCAAGCTAATCGGCCACGTGCCGTCCTATGGGACTGACACGCGCCGAACGATCCATCCCCTGGAGCAAACCCATGGGGGGGAGAACGAGTGGCGATCTATCGACTAACTACGATTGGAAAAAGTTCCTAGAACAGTTCCCCGAAGATCCTTCGGTTGACTGCCAAAGTGGAGTATTAGGATGGGATTTCAATATCGATATGATTACTTTAATATATAGCTATACTTTTCTGAGAAATGAAGAAATTTGGAGCGTGATATGATGTGTCTTTCATGAATAAATTTGTTTGTATAAAAGTTGATTTTTAATTTTTAAGATGCTGTACGGTATCACAATTTTTATCTATTTATAGATTTTATATTGGCGCTTTGAATTGATAAAAACATCATCAGTATTTTTTTCAATGTAAAATCGCAAATGCATTTTTAATAGTAAAACGTAAATAATAACTGTTTTGGAAACAACGAACTATTTTATTTAAAGCACTACAAACGTGGTTCCATGAATTGTCCTCAATACGTTTTATTCCTATAAATACGAAGAAAATGGCACAGTTTTACCTAAATACCAAATTGTAAAATGAAATAATCACGTTAAATCTAGTTAATACCTTAACCCATTCGAATAAAACGCATAGAAAAAAAAGTTACAAATACAATTGCACAGAAGACATTTCCCTGAATCGATTTCCCAACCGCGCACCTCAATTACGCTATTTCATCCCGTCAAATTCTCCAATCACTGCCTCATTCACACTCTCCTCCCCGCACTATAGAAAAGAAAAAAATCTCCGTCCCCTCTCCATCCCTCTACACCATCGTTCCGGCAGCAATCCTAAGAAAACAAAACCTGAAAAAGATCCGTTCGCTGTCCGCCCGAGCTCATCCGTCCGCACGTTAAAAACAGGCCACTTTTTCGTTAAATCGAGCGCAATAACCGCGGGGGTGGTCTACTCTCTCTCTCTCTCTCACTGCGAGCGCGCGCGCGCGATATTTGCGTAGTTCTCGCCGGCCGCGTCCAATTAAAAGCCCTCGCTCGCGCGGGAATTGATATTGGAAACAAAAACTTCAATTTCAGGCGCGTCACGTAGCGAGAGAGAGAGGAGGAGGAAAGGGGGAAGAGCAAGCTCACTCGCTCGCGCGGTAATTGACCACTGTCCATTACACGGCCGATCGACGCCCGCTCTATAGCGCCAAGTTCTTCCTTGGCGTTTCGACCGATGGGTAGAGAGAGAGAGAGAGAGAGAGAGAGAGAGAGAGGTGAAGTACTGCTGCCGCACGGCGACGTATATATACAGGTATGGGGGGAAGGGGTTTTTCGATTAGTTTGGTTTTGGATTTTGGGCACACGATCGAATGGAGTAGGTAAATTGTAGAGATTTGTCGACTTATGCGGTATACATGTATAGGCGAGCTGTGTGATTTCGTTGCTTTAGTAAAGTGATTGCGGTGAGAAAAAAAGGTTTATGAGTGTGATAGGGAGATTAATACGTGGGAGGGAAGAAATGTTATAACTTAATGGTTCGAAGAATCAAAGTGGGAAATAATACTGTTTTTTGGTGCGTGTGGAATATTTATATGCTTTTAGGAAATTATAAAGAAACAGTAAATTAGAGGTATATAAGAAAAAAAATATAGAATATACAGTGATTGGAGGTGTTCGAAATAAATATATAACAAGAATAAAAGATTTGATGAGTATAAATTATAATAATAATTAAAAAACAAAAACTTTTGGACAAATAAATTAATTATACTTATAACAATTGTGTTATAAATTTTATTTATACTCTGCAAATGAAAGTAACAATTATCCTATCTTAAAAAAATGATGGATTTGTTGTGAGATCATTTTATTCGTGATTCGATTGGTGGGAGTAATAGGCTACTAGGTTACAAAAACAAAAGTGGCGCGCAAAGCGCGCTTAGATAAAAATTGTAATAATGTGTGGTTGAAAAAGTTAATTATATAGAATATATTTAATTACAACAAATACTGGACTAATGGGTGAAACGCATTATGCCTCACACACCTATTATATAGAAACGCAAAATAATGATAAAATTCGGATTCCCCCACATAAAACCGTCACTCTTTTTGCTCATATTTACCTTGCATTACCTTATTCAAAAGTAACAAAAGTACTCCCACCCTGCGTATACACAGCCACAGGCGTTAAAAACACACTCCGCAATATCCCATTATATCGCTCTCCATTACACGCCATTAAAGCAATATACACCGCGAGAAAGGAATCAGCGACAATCGAGTAAAAAAAAAAAAAAAAAAAAGAGAGGCGTGTTGGGAGGGGAAACAATTACGCGCTGTGTGTCCTCGGTGTGCCGAAAAAAAGTCGTTAAAACATGCAAATTAACAATGTTAATGGAATCCGTTGAGCGGGTAATGAATAAAAATATCAATTTAGCTTGGGACGCGGGGACCGCGCGCATACCGCGCGATCGGCCGAGCGTCAAATTGAAAATCGCAATTAGTTGATCGCAGAGACCGCGCGCGCAAGCGTACAAAGAAAGCCGCAGGTGCCATAGGATAGCGCGAGCGCCCGCGCCGCGTTATTTTGTCGCTGGAAAGTTGAGAGCCGGGTGACAAAGAGGAGAGTAATGGTGTTGCGAGATTGGGAGGTGCGATGATGATGGTGGTGGTGGCGGTGGTGCGGGAAAAAATTCCGGATGGTTTAGTGTGACACTAGATTTTTGCAAGATGGGTAAATGTTAAAACGAAAAGGTCGTGCAGGATGATCGTTGCAATGTTTTAATGTTATGTTATTAGAAAGATTTTTATAATTAAAATAAAGGTAATTTCAATTTTTTTTATTATATCATGGTAATTTTTTTAACATATGGACAAATTTTATTCGTTTTTTTAAATTAGTGATTATATCTAAACGTATTTCGGTAAAATTAATGTTGCAGATAAATATTTTTTACGATACAATTTCGAAAAGAACTTCATCTAAATAAAATATCGACTAAACGAAGTTGTTTGAAGATAGCATTTATGATAAATTAGTTATCGTCTAATTGTCATATTACTGATATACGTAATTAATAAAATGGTAATGATAAAAATTCTGTCAGAATCTTAAATTACATTTTATTATACATCTCAATCATGCACAATATTTTGACAGTATAGCTATGAAATCTGAAACAATGAAACGTTCCGAATCGACCCAATTATTTCTAAACCCAACCCCGGAATTCTCAAAAAAGCATGACCAATCAACGCAATGAAAACAGAACGCTAATAGCGAACCCCCCGCTACATACACCGCACTAACCACCGACGTATATAATGTCTCGCGCGTGCGCGCGCACTCATCCACCGAAAAATCCCACATTCTAGCGCGTCGATTTCACGCCTCGTCGATCTAATTAATTCGCGTCGCGCTCACTACTACTATATACCACACGGCCATATTTTCCAACCCGAAATTTTTCATTTTTTTCTCATGCGCAAAACGATTCGCTTTGGTGGTTTTATATTTCGCGCGATCGGAAACCATGTTCCGCGCTCTCTCGGCGAGAAAAAAAATCGGGTTTCCATTTATAAAAAACAAAAAAAAAAGGAAAAAAAAGCGAGAAGAGAGTGTGAGGGCTTTTTATTTGCGATGTTTGGCGATTGATTGAGAGGCGCGTGCAAGGTTTTTTTTTCGTTCACGGAAGAGAGAGTGCGGGCCGTGCAATTTTTTTTTTCACTCCCACGCGAGCTCGCGGTTTGTAAATAAGAGAAATGATAGGGGTTAGCTCGAGGGTGTGCAGGTGCTTGATTTGCGTTTGATATCGTTTTATTGCTGAAATAGTGCGAAATTCCAATTCAAATATTTATATAAATGTAAAGTACGTTGCGGGGTTAGAGTTTTACAGTATACATATACTAATGAATGGGTAAACACTGGAGAAATGTTTTTTTTTTCTTTTTAAATACAATTTTATAGATGAAAAATTTTTAGTGGATATTTTATACAATTTTTATCTTGAAATAAAATGTTTTCAAAATTTTATTAGTTAGTATAGTATAAATGACATTTTAATATTATTTGTCTGCTGTAGTGACGTAGTCCTCAAGTAGGTCACTGATTAGTTTTCACGCGTGACATTCCAATTTCAAGTATTATGGTCCCATAAATATTAAATGAGAAAATTAACTAAGATGTATTGATAAAAAGATATTCCGATATAAATTCAATTCTATAACAATAGTAGGGGTTTACTTGAGCTTATCTACTTTATCTTCGTTTACTTATCTGTATATATCACACATACGTGAAGTAAAAAGTTTTTTTACATATATATTGTGGAATATAACTACCTTTAATCAAGAACGATAATTATTTATTGTACTCACATCTGCTTTAAGTCATGACCTGCATCTTATAGATTGTGTGTATTGATATGATACTCTAAAATAGTTCTAAAAATTTAGATCTGAAATAGATAAAAACTTTTCAAATTAAGAAATGATTAAAAAATTTGTTTTAAAATTGACCTGAAAGTGGAGAAATGTAGGCAGGACTAAAATCATCTTCTGTTGTCACTGTGGGACCTCCGCTATTCATGAGTGTAAGCGCATGAAGAGTTCAGATCTGCCTTCATGCTCCTCCCTCAAATGCATTTACGACGGCTTCGTGTCGCAGGTACCTACTTTCCGCTACACCATTTGTCATCTTCATTTCACATCAATCGTATATCTTTCGCAGTGTATGGTTTCCTGGTACATTTAGAATCTGAATTATAGATAAAAACGACTGTATTAGTGCAGCGCAGTGCTT
>JAWWEQ010000027.1:1683982-1725611 GCA_035583055.1 Torymus tubicola
ATAAAAGGTTTTTACAGAATTTACTGTATCAGCTGGGAGTAGTTTGCCACTTTTCTTAGCAGGTATTGAAAATACTCTACTACTCGCTACTAAATTTATCGCTTCGCGGGCTCCACGTTCAGTGCAACCGAATTCTCGTATTAAATCCTGATCAAAATGTTCTATTTCTATGTTTATTATTCAGTTTCATTGAAAAAAAAGCGTTTTTCAGAATTAAAAAAAACAATTCTTTTCAAAGGTACGATAGATTGAGGTTAATCAACAAAAATGTATTAAATAATATACGTGAAATTGACGCTTTAGTTTTTATCAATTTATAAGCGATTTTTGTTACTTGACCTTAAGCTATCGTACCTTTGCAAGAGATTGGTATTTTTGTCGAAAAAAATTTTTTTTTTGATGGTCCCTAATAATGTACTTTAAAATACAATTATTCGGCCAGAGAAAGCTATTACCGCCAAAAAGGCAGGCTAGAGTAATCTAAGTAAAATTCCAGTCGTTTAATTGTATTTTAAAGTACATTATTTGGGAGCGTCAACAAAATCTTTTGACAATTTTATGACTTTGGGCTAGAAAATAGTCGTACTCTAGTTAGTAGTTCTGCCACTAGTTGGAGTGTTTATTCTCTCTATTAGGATAAACCTTCAAATTCTACATATATAGCCGCATTTAACATCTTGTCGGCTGGTCTTAAAATATAATTTTAATATATAATTTTTATATTTGTGCTTTTTGTTTTAGAATTGCAAGCATATGTCAAAATATGAGGTATTCCACTCCAACGGACCCAGAGGCGCTGAAAAAGATAATCTATTCCCTGGGAAACGGCCAATTGGAGTTGATGTCGCTTGTCGACAATGTAACATCGACCACGAAATCGTTAACAGCTCAAATTCTAATGACAAACTCACTTATGTGAGTTACTCTCAAACAAATATCTGATCTTCGTTTTAGAGACACAAAGAGACGACAAAAGGGAGCTTTGTGTGGAAAGTGCAGAAGACATTTCCGATACGCACAATCGTCTGTGTAAGTTGGAAGATTCGTGGACAAACAAACTTATACCCTTCTTTTGTTTATTCCATTGTGCTAGAAAAGCAGTCGGACCAAATAAGGGAGCTGTGCGTTGCTAGCGCAGAAGACTTTTCAGATGCGCACAATCGTCTATGCAAATTGGAAAAAGTACAGAAAAACATATTTATTATACCAGCATTTTGTGTATTCCTAATCATATTTTTAGCATGTTTATTTTTCTATTATATTTCTATATAATATAAGAACTAGGGATACCGCGTTGAAGTAATCGGAATAGATTGCCGACGCGGAGAAACCATGCCCAGAATATGGAGTTTAGTGGGTATTCTCAGTCCCACACACAGAGATTTGAGACCCGCATGTGCGTAGATGCATTCTCCAACTCCACCGATAAAAAAAAATAAAAAAACCATTATTATTTATTAACCAGAGTGCAGTACAATAACTTATAAATTCGTAACCATTTTACATGCTTACATTTAAAAAGTAATCTAGCAGAGGAAAATATTTTTTTCTCGTGGCCGTCTTCTATACTTGGTTTTGGAGCGCTCCCGCGCCTCTTAATACCGAGAAATACACGTTTACAAGGAACAAACTTGTAGAGGATTCTTACAATGCTCGGCACTGCGATAAACATAGCTGACAAAATAAAATTAGGGTTTTTGCTTTCAAAGAGTAGGTCTTCGTTAATAAGAAATGCTTGCCTTGACAAAAATAGCACCCTTTTTAACTCTATGTATAATAAATTTATTAGATAAAAACTAAAATTCTAAAAAAAAAAAGAATAAATAATGATAGTAAATATACGGTAATAGGTTGGATAATACTTTTATGACTAGTGAAAAAAAAACCTTGGTATAGCGATAAAAAACTTCTTCATGAAATAATCGGCGCAATGAATAAAAGCCAATCATTATAACTTAGTAACTTCACTGGCTCATGTTAATTTAATAATTTATCCGAAATAATACTGTGTAGAGAAAATTAAGATCGTAAATCAAGTACTTTGACAATGAACGATCGTAGACCCTGAGGTCAAAGTATGATAATGAATATCTTATATATTAATCTTTCTAAAAGATTGTAATCTATAATTATAAAATATTATCGTAAGATGCTACTGTATGTCTCATTCCAATTATTATAACTATTCGTAATTCTTGAATAAATCTATTATAAGGTTTCAATAAAACTGTAATGAAAAAGATCAAACATTGTTTTTACCTAAAATACATATATTCGTAATACGATGTTACGATGTACCTCTCAAACCACGTCGCCCAAAGAAAGAGAACACAATTATTCTCAAACTCCCTTTTACCAAAACGTCTCGAATCCGAAGTCGAGGTAAATAAAAAAAAAAGAAAACGATCTACCGATGGCCACAAGAGAGACAAAGAGTACGAGAACTGGGCTCTCTCTCTTTGCTGAAAAACGAGCTCGAGTTTTTCGCTAAATTAATTACGCGCCAATTACGCTCTTTTCCTCGGGACGGAAACTGTGCCGGACTCACCGTAGCCGCCGGCGTCGGCTTTGCCATTGTCCGCTAAGAGGGTTTGCTTGTATCCCCCGAGATGCGCATGCGTCATCCGATTAAAATTACTAATTAGCTAATTAACTTTGGGGAGAGCGAGCCGCGGAGCAGCTAAGTAAGTTGACCGCCTGATTATGATGCATCGCTCCTAACTTGCGCGGACCGCGAGAGAGAGAGAGACGCAGGCAGGCATCTGCGAAAAAAAAGAAGGAGGGGAGGCCGGTTGCGGGTTTGCTATAGAATGGGAAGGAGATATCGTGGAATGTGGGTCAGTGAAGGTGGGGTCTATGCAGGTTGAGAAGGTGGCTGCGGTGGTGTTCGAAAGATCATCGGGTTTGGGTTTGTGAGGTAGGATGGTTTTGCAAAAATTTATGATAAGACAATACAAAAACTATAGCAGAATAAAAATTTATTTAACAATTACAGAAACGTATTTTTCTTTGTCTTGATGGTCAGTTGGGACATTATTTCTTTATTCTTAGTTAACAAAGCATATACACTGAGAGAAATGTTCTATAATAGGAACTTAGGGACAAACTCGAATTATATCAATTTTTGCTATCCAACATAGTAATTTTTATGTCAAAGGTCAAATTTCAAAAAATTATTTTTTTTTCTCATATTTTACATTTACAGAACATTGTGGTAGATCCTATAATGACATATTTACATGTTAGAATAAATAAATTGAGAAATAACATTTTTCTTTTCTTACGGCGGTTGAATTCGATCTCGGGACCCTCATAGCATGACAATAGGACGTGTTAACCGCTTACACAAATATGACTCTTGGGTGACAAATTTTGGAATTGATAACTGGCTACGGTCGTTTACGAGAGAAACTCAATGATTATTTAATAGCAATAAATAACAACGATAACACCAAAAAACAACTTACAATTAATTTGCATACTATAAAAATAAAATAATTGAGTCGAAGTTTTCGATATTTTGTTAACTTAAAGTACGACAAAGTGAAATTGCGAGAGAAACCTATAACCTCAAAATGACACGTGTGCGCTTTGACCTGCGCAGAAAGTACTTATTGGTGTGGCAATTTTTACTATGTTGGATAGCAAAACCTCTTATGATTGATGGCAATTTTTAAATGTAGCGCTTTTTACTATATTTATAGTAATTTGAACTGCGATACAAAATAAAATTTGTAGTGTACTAAAATAAAATTGATTTTTTTTATTATAGTTATTATTAGAGTCTATTTGGAATATTTACTGCTTTGAAATTTTTACTATATAACATAATAATTTTTATAAACGCATTGTTAGAAAAATTATTTCTAGTATATTAACTTTTTCTATTATTGTAATAAAATTTTCCATAATTTAAGTTTGTCTCCAAGTTCCTATCAAATAAGGTAATTTTTCTTATAATTATAATAAATTTTAATAGAACATTTTTTTCACTAGGAGAGGTCACGGCCTCCGGATTACGGATTTTGCTCAAACTTTGAGGTATATTTTTAGATGCTAAAATATGAAGAATGCTAGAATATTAGACCCTAACGCTTTGATAAACTTGAGTTATCGACAGGTTTAGCTGTATTGGAAAGAAATACTGAGAAAATGCTCTGTTTTATTTGTTTATTGGTTAAGCCAGAAAATCCTTATATATAATAGTAAAAAAAGAAAATAAAACTAGAGATTACAAGTTGTACGTTGCTTTTTTCAGAATTAAAATATATTAAATATATCAAAAGTTATAAAAATTTAAAGTTAAGCAACAAAAATTGATAAATCGACAGCCTTTAACTTTATAGATATTTTGATGCATTTGCATTGCTTAAATTTAAACTTTCATAACTTTTGATATATTTAATATTTTTTAATTCTGAAAAAGCAACGTAAAACTTTTTAAAAATTTTTAAATGTTCTCCAAAATTTTACCACTGAACCTAAATTACAATGTTCCCTTTTTTACTGTTCAAACAACTCACGACTCTATCATACATGACGCATATCTCTATATTTCTTCTCCATTCATCTTTATATTATTAATTTACCCAGCGATCCCGCTGTACATCCGATCGTGAACCATCGAGCAATTAGCGCGCGCATCGCTGACTTATCGTGACAGGGAGCGAAGACCCCACGCGCGAGAGGGGTTTTCCAAATTAAATCAGCCCCGCTGCCACCGCTGTGGGAATCTGCGGAAGTAGCCATGCGTAACGAGGCCTAAACGAGGGGAACGTATATAACAAAAGTCGTCTGCATGTGTCACGCGACTGTTACACTTCGGTGCAACACACATTTTTTCTTCCACCAGTCTTTTTAACAATTATTTAAAATATTTCCCCAATAGAAGAAAAAAAAACTACGTAAAAATTTCACTTTCCGCATCATGAGCATTACCCGGACGCGACTAATCCCATCACACTTCATGCTTCACCTTCCAACCCATCGCCTTTCCCCAATATATACACCGCGCGTAGAAAATCAAGCGTGTCCCACCCATCAATGCAGCAGACCAAAATTCGCCAAAGCCCTCTCTCATCGTCATCATCAGCATCGTACTCAATTGCTATACGCTCACTGCGGTTCAATCTATATATATGTATATATGTATAACGAGAATCAGACGCGCACGATGATATATACGCACAATGCGCGCAATCGGGTAACGAACTAACTCGCGAAGCTTTTGTACAGAGCCGAAGCCGGAGGGGGGCAGTATATGTCGTTCCCACACGCGCATCACAGTGAAAATGATTCGCTGATGCCCGAAGTCACGCGGCTCGTGCGCGCCTTTTGACTTGGAACTAATGCCTGCACGCGTATAATATATTGGGATTCATGACGCGTGGGTTGATGCGCATGTACGCATGTGTGTATGAAAATCGCGAGGTCGTGTGGCTTGATTTTTAGTGAGGAAAAGTTTTATTATTGGGATTACTCAGGTTTTCACAAGTATTTTAAGGACCTTGGCGAGCTGTTGAATATCATGATTCAGTAATTAATAAGAGTTCAAAGTTAAATATAGGACTATATAAAGATAAGATAAATATACGGAGGTAGGCGATAACGTTTTATTGGTTTCAAAAATATTTCATTGACGATGGAGCATTCATGTCACCCGTACAGAATTTATACTTTGGGTGATAATTGAATTAACGTTGTAGGAAAATGGAACGTTTCTCTTTTTTAGAGCGCATCGGCGTTCGATATGTGCAAGCGATATTACTGTTCAGTGGTAATTTTTTGTGTTTTTCAATGCGCTCGGTGATGTCAGTGGCCATTGTTGCATTGACAGATGCCAAATCCAGTAACCCTGATTTTCCGGTATGTACATAATTAATTACGCGTTTCAATGTTATATGATCCGCGGTATTAATTATTCCATGCATTTAAACGTCAATTATATACTGATACTGTAAATTAAATTCTGCAGCAGATATATTGTGAGTTAATTATTAAATTATTGATTACGCTTGTATTGTTCAAAAGCATTTTTCTTGCAGCGCTATGGATTAATTAAGCTTATCATGTTAATATTAATGTCTGCAAGGGATTAGCATTATTGTAGTTAAATAAAGGTAATAATTAATTTACTGTATTTAGGGTTGTTATCGACATTGTAAAAACAATTATGGTGAGCGATGAAAAATAATTAGTTAACTTTGTCAAAACTTATTAGGGGAGACTGGGGTAAAATCGTATACTTTCTTCAAATTGTTAATTAAAAAAAATTAACAAATAATAACGATATTTAACAATTGGGTTTTTTTTAGTTTGCTTTCGTCTACCTGAAAATCGATTTGATTAGCCAGAAAATTATTTGTAAAGATGTTATTAATAAATTATACGAAAGTATCCGGTTTTACCCCATAAAAAAAATTGTCGGGGTAAAACCGGATACTTTTATTATCTTTTTCAAAATGAATTTTAACCGGTATTTGACATTCTACAAGTAATGTAAACATGTAAAAACATTGTTTAATGAAAAAAATTTTTATTAACAATATATTTTTTAAATTTATTTATTTAAAGTCGCATCCCCCTGGCGAGTATTAGCGATACTTGAGTTTACATTGTTAGTGCGGATTACATAGAATATTTACAGTGTATGCAATAATTATTTTTCTATTTACAAAAGGAATTATTTTACATTAACAATATTGCTTATAAGTTAACATGTCATTTTGTTTTACAAAAATAAATAGATTTTAGATATAAATTAATTAATAATTTTAAATAAATAATAATTTTTAGTACTTTTACAGTAAAGTAAAAATTCTTTCTGTCATTAAATTTTTATTTACAATAATTACAAATAAATTTTCCTAGATCTAAATCACTATACGACTCATGAGCCCACTGACTGCGAATGATGGACTGTACCCAGTTTTCAGTGGATTTTGAATATAAATTTTGGCAAATAAATACAATTTGCGTCGTCATAATCTTCCTGCTTATACAGATTGCACGCCTTCTTCAATTCCAGGTTTTTATTTAGAACATCGGCAATAGCTGAAGCCATGTCTTCTTAAGGCCAACTGTGCCGAGCAGATTTTCTAATATACTTGCGCATTTCTATACAAAAAAAGAACAAAATCCATATATATATGTAGTACGAATAACACGCTAAATATTAATTATGCATTATTTTATGTATATTATTACTTATATTATGATTATATAGAAAAAATAGGAAATAAACTATCCGGTTTTACCCCATTTTAAAGTATTCGGTTTTACCCCAAAGTTAAAAAGAACAGTAATTATTAATTTTTTGCAATTGGAAATAAAATTAAGAGCCGGAACAACGCGTATCCATTAGTTGTAACAAATATTATAAATACTATGTACTTACCGAAAGGATACGTTGCTCCCAGGAAGATTACAGACGCAATAAACACAATCTTGGGATTTAAGAAATATTTGACTTCATCTGAAGTCAACAATAAGCTATTGTTGACATAGCTGTCGTATGCGAAATGATATTAGGGACATTCTTAACGAGGTACTATATGTATACTGTAGATAGCACTAGTATTAACCCATGAAATTGACAATTCCGGTTTTACGCCAGTATACGGTTTTGCCCCAGTCTCTCCTATATCATGTTAAAAATTTTTTTCTTAGACGTGTTAAAAGATTGATTCGAAATTTAGTTGCAGATATTGATTTGAAAATAGCTGGTTCAGTCAATTATTATAAAGGGTAACGATTTTTTGGTTACATATAATAAATTACATTTTATTAAATTTAAAAACATCTATATAATAATAAATGATTTGATTAGATAATCTGTTCCAAATTTTTAAAGTTAAATTTTCGAACTATATTATTTGAAAATAATAATAAATAATAAAGAATTGTGTAAGAAAATTTGGTTCTCTTGTTTATAAAAATTACCAAATAATCTTATTAATTACCCTGGTGGAAATCCAAAACATTTTATAATCAACAACTGACGATTTATTTTACAGCTGGCCATAAAATGGGACTTTCTCTTGTCCAGTTTCTGGCTCCCGATGAAACTCTTTTTCTTCCATTATTTGGCCATGTAATAGATTGAAAAATAGAATGAATTTTTCGAAGACAAGCACAACCTTGTTCTTGAGTATTTTAAAGGTATTAAAACTGATCAGTTTTTGTAGTCTGAAAATGGTTACTAAAAGGCTTGCTGCTATGACAAGGAGTAAGCGAGACAGAAATCAGATGGAGAAATATAAGTTTTGCTCAATTATTCATAGAATGAGTACAATAAACGATTTATTAGTTAATGTTATTTATTTATATTTTGAAAAGCAGTTTAATGCTCATTTCATCAAAGATAAAATTAATAAATGCATAATATACGAATATTTTGTTTTTACGCCAATCTAAGAAATAGGCAGAAAATGGGAGAAAAAGCGTTTCATCATAACCATTAATTAGCCAGTTTTACTAGCCATTTTCTAATTTCTTGGCCATTTCGTATAGATGAATTTCTACTAGGGTATAAATCAATCATTCTACAGAAAAGTTTAATCAAATTGCAGAGCGTTTGAAATTGTCTTATTACTAAAAATATCATAATCTTGTTTCCATTCACGGCAGGAATTCGACTGGGACACCAAGATTCAAGCCTTCATCCAAAGTGCGCCACTCTTGGGTTGCGTCTTGTCGAACGCGCTTATGGGCTTTTTGGTGAGCTCACCCGGTGCTCATCGCTATTTCCTTTGCAGCGTATTCGGCTGCAGTATTCTAATTGCGTTGATACCTCTGTTGGTCGTTTATTTTGGTTGGATCGCTGTGTTATGCGATCTACTAGTGGTTGGTCTGCTTCAGGGCAGCACTACGGCTTGCCTTGTACTGCTTATTATTAAATGGTCGCCCACCTTCGAGAGATCACAATTCGGTCAGTTCGGGTTCAGTTTTATTATATGTTGTGTATTTTTGTTTTTTGTGTATCAAGGTGGCAATAGTTTGTCAGGTGGACCGTTAGACAAGGACTTTTTTACAATAGATTATGAATAACATTATATCGTTGTGCGCCAAGGGCGTAAAGTGTGTTTTTTAGACCGAGTATGGTGTTTTTTTTTGTTTGGCTCACAAAACGGAATTCTATTCGGCTTGTATTTGCTCGCTGTCGATCCATATTACAACCGTACGAGATCAAAAAGCTCACTTGGCCCTTCGTACATACTATATTTTTAATGATCCAAGTTTGGATTTTGGGATTATTGTTCTTGAAAAGCGGTCATATAAAGCAACGGCTTTCTGAAACAGTAAACAAGGATTTATTAGAACTAAAAATGATAGCCATTTAGCTTATTGGTAATATTATTTGATTACAGAGACCCACACGGTTTCAATCATCTTTTATCTTTTTAACTTTTTCAGATATTTCAATGTATTTGGTGATCTTTTTATTTTATCGGTATCTCATCTTATTATCTGAAAATAAATAAAATATTAAATGAAAGTTTCTGCTTTGAAAGTCATAAATTTCAGTTGTTTGAAAGGGGGGTACAAAAAATGTTAATTGAAAAACACCAGCTGATGGTTCTTTGAATGGATCTTGCCTATATTACAAAAATTTTGTGTCCATTAAAATAAAGAAAAATCGGGTTTCAACTAAAAATTGATCGGATCAAAACACGGGTATTATAAAAATTGTTAAAACAAACTACAAATAAGCAATGAAATTTTTCTTCAATTATAGCTTCCTTTGTGACAAACGCCATGGTGATCTCAACAGTACTGACAACACCCATCGCGGGCGTCTTAGCTGCTTCGAGATTTGGTTGGCCAAGCATCTTTTACTCATACGGTATAGTCGGAATTGCATGGTCAATTTTGTTTTATTACTACGGTGCCGATTCACCAGCTGTGCACAGTAAGATTAGTCCCGAAGAAAGGGAAATGATCGAAAAAAGTAACAAAGAAGCGGGCGAAAGTGAGAATAAACAGGTAATAATGCCAATGTTTAACGTAGACTAAAGTATGATGTTTGAAAGTTGTTGTTGAATATATAAAATTCTGCAGAATCTGAAATTCCCGTGGAAAGGGATTCTGACATCGGTACCGGTATGGGCTTTGTTCTTCACTACTTCATGCCACATATGGAGTTTTTGCATGCTCATGCTTGAGCTACCGACGTACATGAAGTCAGTACTGGGCTTCGATATTGAGAAGGTTGGCGATTTTTAGTTTTATGATTTATTTATTTATTTTTATTTTATATAAATTTCTATGTAAAAATAAACATATAAACGTGATAAAAAATTTTTAATTTACTATAACATCAATTACAGAGTGGTATACTCGCTGCCTTGCCCTATCTTACCTGCTGGCTTCTGACTTTCCCCCTGAGTTGGATATCTGACTTCTTCATTCGAAAAGGCGTGCGCAAAGCTGTAGTTCGTAAGACTATCAACACTATAGGCATGTGGGGCCCAGCTGTTACGCTTCTAACGCTCTGCATCCTGAAGACAAACGATCCAACTACTCTTGTAGTGATCCTGATACTCGCGGTAGCCCTTAACTCTGGCGTCATTCCCGCACAGAATATCAACGAAATGGATCTTACACCTAATTTCGCGCCACAGTTGACTGGTATCAACGTCTCCCTTGGTAAGATCTTCGGATTTCTGGCGACGATCGCATTTGGATACATGGTTACTGATCAAGTGAGTTTTCTTTTTTATTGAGGTTCGAAGATTAAGGCAAAACACAAAATGTAATGAGGTTGAGATTGATCGATTCTACATTATAGTTATTGAGAAAATGAATGATCCTTTTCAAATAAAAATATTTGATTTCAGAAAAATGTTAATCAATGGTACAACAGTTTTTGGATATCAACAGCGTTGTACTTCGTGGGTAATTTTGTATTTTTATGTTTCGGAGAAGTGGATACTCAGGCTTGGAATGAGCCACTAGCTGAAAAATCATCATGTGAAGATAATAATATAAACCTAGTGTCTGCCTAATAATAGGAGTCTACGACATAAGAATAAAGGAATATATCATTGCTGTTAGATTGAAAAGTTGGTAATTGATGTATTACTAGTGCATGTCGAGTAACTGAATTTACTTAATTGCGTTTCTACTTTTTAGATTGATTATTTTTATACTTTTCGACGATTAAATAGAATTAGTGTTTAAGATAGAATTTTTTTAATTAGTAGATGATTACAGATATATTGGTATAATATATACATATAAGATAAATATAATATATAAAAATTATAATTGAACAAATTTAAATTAGAACATAATATTATTATCTTTAGTTTAAAAATATTGTATAAGGATAAGATAAAATTTATAATAATAATAAAGTTTTTTTTATAAAATACTAATTGCCATAATGTTTGATTTTTCAATAGTTTATTAAGTACTATGGTTCCGTAAATTAATTAGCGGTAATTAGGTTTAAAGGTTCATTAATCATTTTATTGTTAGAGTCTAAAACTTGATTGATATCAAAATTTTAATTTTTTCTATTTTTTACCAAGTTTAGTGCTGATAAAGTTCCAAAGTTTTCTGAAATTGTTACTGTTCATTTTAATTAGATTCTTTTCATATTTTAATTTTACATCTTTAATTACTTTATTTAGTATTTTACTATAGGTATTATATTCTGTTTTTATTTCTTTACAGTGTGGATTTGTTTTCTTTAACTTGTATAAATCCTCCTTTCGTTCACACGATATTATAATTGCTTTAGTTATCGAGAGAATCAATGTTAAGATTAATTATAGAAAACGTTTATTTTTTTTTCTATGTTACTGGCTCTAACGATCTTGCTGTCCACATTGTGCAGAAGGTGTTTTAAAAAAATATACAACAATAAAAACTTGCTTCAATGCACAACGTGGACAGCAAGACTGTTAGAGCCAGTAACATAGATTAAATATCAAGCTGTCGTTAGAGCCTATATTATAATTAGTTTATTTCTTTTATTACACAATTTTTCATACTGTTCATTGAATTTTAATTAATATTTTATTTTAATGAATTGTAATTATTATTTTTGTATTTACATTTCAAATTACATTCTTGAATCATATACTTTCATTTATATTAAACTATTGTTAGGTGTACCATTGATTAGTTATTTACAAGAACGAAATTTTTTAAATGATCTTGACCTAAAATAAGAGGTGCTGATCATATTTGGAATTATACCTATATTAAGGTTTAATTTGTTTGATTTTTAATATTTGAAAAATAAGTTTTTTTCGATAACAGAATTGAAATGAGTTTGATCTGTTTTTGTTTGAATAATATTCAGAGATAAGTGCAAAAAAATTATTTTTAGAATTGTGACTCAAAATATTATCAAAAAAAAAATTGAGTTCAAAACAGTTAACTGTAAATGTATTAGCACGGCTTTTAGAATTAATAATCTATATTATATTTACAGTATCTTCCCAAATTTATCAATTCACAAAATTAATTTGTTGAAACTCCGTGTGTCTACGTCAAGTTATACGCGTTTATAGTTATAAAGAACAGTAATCGCTATAAGTGCCCAAAGTAGGCGTGTCACGCACAGTTAATTTGACAAACTCTGCCTGTACAAAAAAAGGTTACCTTGCACATATTACGTAATGTAGTTTTTACGTAGATATATCTGTAATCAGAAACTAGGCGCTTGTCGGTAACTATAGATTCGTAAACTATAAAAACCGCTTCATATACCTTTTTTGTTTAACTTTCTAATCTTAAATGAGATTAATTCGCTTTATCTCTTACATTTGTATGATCTAATTTTTAAATTAAATATATTTTATGGTGTTTTGAGCAAAATGTTGCGTTCATAAAAACCATTTAAGTATTTTTAAGAAATGTTTTACACGAAGTTTTATACTTAATTTTATTTTATGAACGTTAAGTAGTTTCGTGAATAATATGACATTTATATTTTACAAATAATTTCTGCATTTAAGTATTAGAGGAAACATAAAGTAAGGACGGATTAAATTGAGTTTTTCGTTTTCCCTATAGAACCACTTTTTAACAGAATGAATAAGTGGAATATTTTACAAACATAATTTTAATTTTATCTTTGTGATAAAACGTGATAAAATGATTTAATAATAATCAAATAAACTGATAGTGTGTTATTTGTATGAATAATTTATATGGCAGCCACTTAAAATTAATATTGGTTGCAAAAATCATTCTGCCAAGAATAGAAAAATGTGCACTGTGCTTACTAATCTAGCTATGCGAGCTGTACGGATTAAACAAATACAAAGAGAGAACTGGAGCCCAACATGAAACTCAATAATATGCCAAGTATGAATTTCAAAAATAATTTTTCTAACTTTTAGAATTATTTTAGTAAATTTTCATATAGATGTTTTTGTAAATTTATATAATTAGTGATGTTTAATTCTTTAGTATCTTTTAACAAATGATATGTGAGAAAAACCTAGGCTAGATAGTAACATTAGTGAACTACAATTCGAATATTACTTAAAAGAAGGTTGGAGCAAGAAAATAGGCAATAGTTCGAAGATTTATATTTGTTTTTTCTTTGGATTGGGGACCAATCAAGTCATACATTATTATTAAATACTTCAATATGGTTACTCTCTGTTTTTCAAAAATGAAATATAAAATATATACTTTTTTGTAGATAATAAAAGGCATATAGAAACACATACTCATCCATCAGAATATTTGCATCTATGTATTATACAAAACGAAAAGAGTATATCAAATGAAAGGAGTGAAAGTATGCAGATAAATTTCAATATTTTAGAAAATAAGAAAATATCTGAGACGTACACATAGCACTCTGATCATATCTATGTATTAATCTGTCGCCAGCTGTTGTACATACAATAAGTCCCGTGTTCTCAGATCAATGAAGTTAATAGCAAAAGGATGTGCTTACGAAGCATAATACTTGTTACAACACAAAAGAAGCGTTCATTACGCAATCAGCACATTTATCATTTTGTAAAGTAATTTCACACTGAAATTTTTTTTTCTTTGTAAAAAGGCTTTAAATAATGATATTGTTTGCTTTATTTAAAACTAGTGCGACTCCTAATTTAGCAAAATAAGGCGACTGAAGTGATCTTTATTTTCTAAATTACTATTTCATTTTTTTTATAATATTCAACGTTGTGTATAGTAATTCGTTCAACCGTCTACAATTACGGCTTAACCTCGATAATGATTATTATATTTAAAAGTAATATTAATAGTGAAAAATTAAACTGATTGGAGTAGATATTACAATTACGGTGCTTAAGATGGTTTTACGTCCTTTTTGTTTTTTTTTTATTTTAAAAACATTTCAAATTGAAAAGTATGCTCTAAGAATTATTTAAAGAAAGATACAAAAAAATAATGTTATATATAATATTGCAGATTTAACTTATAGTTTTTATATATCATTCACAAAAAACCAACATAGCAATTATCCTATGTCGTCTATATTGTGACGCTTACATTATTAACTATGATATCTGAAATAAATTTGTTACGTTAAATAAAATTTGTACTGAAAATATATTTTTATTTTACAGAGTATATTAATGTACGATATGTACAAGCATCACTTGTATTTGTTGGAGTTATATTGTGTTTTTCGATGCGGAGTATGATGTCAGTGGCTATAGTTGCAATGACAAGTGCTGAAACAAGCAATCCAGATTTTCCGGTGCGTACTACTTTATCAAATAAAACAAAAAGATCAAAGAAAATATTGACATAAAAATCTTGATTTTTGTTAACTAATAATAGTAATTCAAACCTTCCGGAAGATGGATTTTAATATGGTTTTCACGATCGACTTCTAATAATGAAACAAGATGTTAAGTGCTTACACATTTTATGGACAACTTAATCTTGAACATACTTTACGTTGTAAAAAAATTACGTCACATCTATTGTCGCATTGAATGAAATCGAACAAAAAAAAAAATTTTTTAAAGTAGACAGAAAAAGCTAAAATTTAAGTTTTCTTTGGTTTTTATAATATTAATTTTTTAGTAAATTATAAGCTATTGTAGTTAGCGTAAGAAACTGGTCAAAATACGACAATTTTTTTAAAAACATCTTCTAAAAAAAGGACAAACTTTCTATTTCTAATTGCTTATATATCCCTAGTAGAAATCACCCATTTTTCTTCCATTGATGAAACGATTTTTCTACCATTTTTCTCCCATTTTATGGCCAGTCAACTGAAATGGGAGAAAAATGGACGATTTCTACTAGGGATAACTTCCAGAAAATTGATATATTTGAACGAAAAAAAAACAGTAATTTTAACTTTTGATATCTACTTTAAAAATTTTTATTTGCTTGTTTTCGTCTCAGAATACTTGCAAAGTAAACCATAAATTAGAACATATTGGAGATTAAGTTGCACATATTTTAGTAAATAACAGTTCACTAGATGAAATTGCAAGAAATTCAGTTTTAGATAGTAAAAATCGACTTTTAAAGCCCTGATAAATACCGTTTTCGGAAGGATCTGCACTCTTCTGGTTAGTTCGACTTGATTGCAGATTACTGATTAGAAGCCTTAGAAACTATGTTAAGATTTCTGAAAAAATATAAATCTGTTACAGGAACTTGATTGGGATTTGAAAATACAATCATATATTCAAGCTGCTGTGTTATGGGGCTGCCTAGTAATACAAGCGCCTATGTCTTTCCTTGTGCATTCTAGGGGTTATCGTAGTTTTTTTCTGGGCTGTCTTTTCAGCTGCAGTGTATTAACCATTATAACGCCTCTGTTAGCTATGTGTCTTGGTTGGATACCTGTATTATGTACCAAAGTGATAATGGGAATTTGTCTGGGCTGCCTGATGCCTTGTACGGTGAATTTTATTGCCAACCAATAGAGAGCATCTTAACAAGACTACATACATAGTTAAATGAAAGGAAGAAAGAAACATAAAAAGAAGCTTCAATAATTTTGCAGGATCTTTTATACTTAACGCTCCTCAAATTGCAACGATGATCGCATCAGCAGTTGCAGGAGTATTGGCGGCTTCCAGATTTGGATGGCCTAGTATTTTTTACACGTATGGTACTATTGGTATAGTATGATCAGTTGTCCTTTACTTGTATAGCGCCGATACTCCATCTACTCATCCTACAATTTCTAATGCGGAAAAAGAATTCATTGAAGACAGTCGTAAGACTTCAGATGAGGATCAAGTAACCGAGGTATAATAATAAAATTATTGTATTCAATTGATGATTAAAATAAAATTATATATGTGATAATATGTAGTAATAATCTATATAGACATCAAAGTTTCCCTGGAAGAAAGTATTTACGTCATTACCGTTTTGGACAGTTGTATTTGCCAATTGTTGTGTTTTTTGGGATTATAATATGCTTTTGACTGAGATGCCAACATTTATGAAGTCAATATTAGAAATTAACATTGAACAGGTAAACTTTAAATATTTATAAGAATAGCATATTATTTTTGAAATGTCTAAAGTGAATAGTTTAATACATCGAATAGTTATTGCTCGATTAGCAATTGCCAAGATTTATTATCTCTCTTCAATTTTACAAATAGATATTTCAATTTTACCTCCAAATCCTAAACCATGAATATTAAGTGCAAATCATTGATATGAATTTCATGTAAATTTTTATGATTTAAGTAATGCAGCAACGATGCGTTTTTGCCATATTTTTTTGCACACTACTTTTGCAGAACGGTGTGATATCAGCCCTACCTTACCTCGTCAAATGGCTATTCGGTTTTCCGTTCAGTTGGCTGTCTGATTTCGTTTTGCGCAAAGGTGCATCAGTAACGGTGGTGCGTAAAGTCGTCAACACCGTGGGTATGTGGGGCCCAGCCTTGGCACTACTGACATTGTGTCTCCTGAGGACTCACGATCGAACGACGTTGGTAGCTCTGCTGGTGCTGTCGGAGGGTTTGAACGCTGCTACCACTTGTGGTCAGAGTATTAACGAGATCGATCTGGCGCCCAATTTCTCAACGCAATTGGCGTCCATTAACAGCTCCATTGCCATAGTATTCGCATCGCTGGCGCCGGTTGTGTGTAGCCACATCGTCACTCATCTGGTATGATTTTCAAGATGATTTTAAAATGGATATAGATGTAGTTCTTTAATTAATGGGTGTTAATTAAGATATAATATTTATTTATTTGTATAGTTTCGAATTTCAATAATTTTTATCGTACTCACATAAGGAGGAATGATATTTTAAAATAAATATATTTATACTTATATTTACAGAAAAACGAGAACCAGTGGTACACAGTCTTTGGGATATCGGCTGCTGTCTATTTCTTAGGAAATCTTGCATTTCTTATTTTCGGAAAAGCAACTGTGCAACCTTGGAATGGACGTGAAACTTTATCTTCAGAGAGTAACACAATGAAAAATGAAGAATAAGTTTTTAGCCATATGATTTTTTCAACTATCAGATACATATATTGTATATTTTACGAAGTACCATCGATCACTGTATTTAACATTATTAAAAAAAAAAATATAAAATCTAAACCATTTCACAATATCTTCAATGCAACTTTAAAAACAAAGGGTTGTAGTGCGATGCGCCTTCTCGGTGGCAACCACTGCGCGCGCCCCAGTATATATACACGATGACGCTCGTCTCGAGCTTCTCGGCTCCGCAATTATCGGGCCGAAAGTGCGCGCGCACGGCGCAGTGCAGAGCTCGTCGGCCAGCCGGGAATTAATTAAGCCCCAGGTATATACGAGGGAGGGCAGAGGAGGAGGTGGAGGCGCAGTACTAGTAGCCGCCGACGACGACAGCCTGGAAGAGACTCGTGACGGAGGAGCGTAATTAGGGGGGAGACCCATAATTGCGCCCGCGCGGAGTCAGCTAGACTGCGGCCGCGCGTGTCGCGTGTGCGAGGTCCGATGCACTCGGACTTTAGGGACAGGCGATTATCGATTGTTCGTGTTTGGTCAGTTTGCGAGGGTGTGGGACTGGTGGTAGGAGTTCTCTTTTTTTTCAAGTTTTCTCTCCGATTGGGATTTTAATGAAGATGTTGGATGGATTTTTAGTGAAAGTAATTGTTTGAAGAATGAATTTTTAGAAAATTTAGTTTGGAGTGGGTTGAGAAGTTCATTTTTATACGTTATACCAGTTATTAATTATCTTGTCTTTTGCTTACTGAATTTTAATTACTTCATATATTAATATATTTATTCTGCTGAATTCGAGTACAATGAAAAAGTCAGTAAAATAGTAGTAGTTTAGGAAATTGAACGTACAAGATCACTACTATCACACTATCATTCAAAATACCTACACATAAATGTTTGTATTATTTACATCTTGAATTAATAACTTTAAAGATTGAATTGGGTAACCGTAAGCATTGTTGCATTGACAGTAACAATACAAAGTATTATTAATTTTGATGATATCTATCGAAACTATTTAAACTTATTGAAACCTCGAGTTGAAAATTTGGATTTGTGGTGTGCTTTGAATTGGTTTAGACGCAGGTCCTTCGTTTTATCTGACCGGATGTTAAGACTTCTGTTACAGCTAGCCAAATATATCAAGGGCTAGAAATATCTGATCCAGATTAGTATGGGATTACTATGATCAATTATGTGTCGTCAAGAGTATGAGATTTGCTAAATCAAATCTTTTTGAATCAAATTGAACAACGAAAATTTTCCAATTATCGTATCGCAGCAAGATTATGATATTTGTGATCAATTTGGGATTTAAGATAAGATATTGATAAAATTTATTAGGAAATAATTACGAGGATTAACATTTTTTACTTAATTTCTTGAGGTTAATAGCTTACTGAAATAAAACTACTGTTAAGGTATGGACAATCTTGGTACTATTATAAGTTCCATAACGTCACTTATCTAGATACTATACTTTCAGCTATTGATAAATATTTAAAAAAATTGTAGTAAGGAGATGATCAGGAATGCCGGTACTGGATTTCATTAAAACTATAGGAGGTACTTCTATATGACAAATAAGTAGACACTTGTCTCGGGATTTTTGTGAAAGGGCTTTTTATTCTAAGATTTAAGCTATCTTATGTCTAATATAAACAATTTTTGATAAAAGGGAATCTCTTTATACAGAGAAAAGCTTCAATTTTAGCTCTGTTTCGTTAAAATATGTTGATTTATCAAAAAGTTATAGGATATTAAAACTAATAGTAAGAAAATAGCTTAAAATACAAGCTGTTAAATGTTTGATTTACTCTATTTTTAATAGCCTATAATATTCTGATGGATCAACATGTTTAATGAAATAGGGCTTCATTTACATAACAGAAAGATTCAAAAAGTAATAACTAACGAAGAAGATCCCTTTTTATAAAAAATTGTATAGTTTGACTCTTTGAATAAAAGGCCCAATGACAAAACTCCCGAGACAAGTGTCACCTTATTTGTTATATAGAAGTAGCTCGTACAATTCTAGTGAAATCCTGGACCTGCACTCCTGATCATCTTCTTGTAAGTCTATTTTGTCTTCTGACAAATAGCATTCTGCGCTTCCATATAACTTGGTTTTTTCATTGACGTTGTTAATGAAATTTTTGATCATTTAGAGATCTGAAACTTAAAACAATGAGCTTTGTTGTTGAAAACGAAAAAGTGTTAATACAGGGCCTGTAATCACAAGAATATTTAAAGTTAGTTTATATGGTCAGAAATAATTTTATTTTAGAGAAAAAAATCAAGAAATATAAATTATTATTTATTACACAAACATACATGTATAGTTTTTCAAAACAGTTCTTATTTCTTTTACAGTACTTTAACTACATAGATAGATCAATAAGCAATGCTGAAACTTAATAATTTTCTGCAATCCTTGATTTTTCCCTTGGAATTTGATAACGAATGAGAGACGAATATAGATAACATGTAATAAAAAGAATTTATTTTCTCGGGCTAAGAGCATTTAATCATTGTAATAAACGTCAACCATATATATGACTCAAAGAATTTTTGATTATCGATCTGTTAAGAAATATTTGAGACATCGGACTATATAAATCAATGTGATATAATGTTTGTTCTAACAATAATAAAGAAATAAAAAAATACAGTATATCTATGTCAATAATGAAAATGTAAAGAACCGATTTTAGTGATTTTATAAAATTAATTTAATTATTTTTTAAAATGGGGAACGTTAAATTTTCATTTTTAACTATTTACGGTGGTAACGTAATAATGATTTATTATTAAAAATTTTTTTTTTAATTTAAAAAATTATAATATTAAATTTCTTTTTTATTCATTGGATTTTATAATATTTACCCTGGTAGAAATCAATTCCATTATTTAGTTGATAAACAGCTGTTAGTTTCTCCAATAATTGCCAAAAATTAGACACTTTTTTTACCACTTCTATCCACCAATGAAACGATTTTTTCGGTCATACTCACCATTTAATAGACAGAATAAGAGATTCAGTCTTCTCAAATATTTACATTAGTTTATTTATGAATATTTAAAAGATATTAAAGTTGGCCAGTGTTTTTAGTTAGGAAATGGCTAATAATATGCTAGCTATTATGGCGAGGAGTTAGAAAATCAAAATCAAACAGGAAAATCATTGTTTTCGTTTGTATCGTCTGAAATAGCACTATAAAAGGAATTGAATACCAATAATTTGTGTTTATGTTTTGGTTAGCTATCTTTTTTTAATATTGACTTTTAATACGTGATCAGATTACAGAGAAGATTTAGTAACAAAATTTTAACGTTACCTTATCTCCATTAAGGTAGTTCTCTATCTCTGTTATAGTTTGTAAAGGTCAGCTTGACACATATTTGATAATTTTAAAAGAAAGAGCGGAATTTCATCTTTCTTAAGCTATGTTTTCCTTTTTGAAAACCCACTTTTGTTACTATCGAAATCCACTTTTTGATATATTAGAGAACTACCTTAAATAGAGAATATGAATAGAAAAATCGTTTCACTACTACCTAGAAAATAGCTATTTTTACTAGCTATTTACTATTTTCCTGCCCATTTCCGATAAAGTCAATTTCTACCAAATATGAAAATATCAAATTAGAAAAGCAAAAAAATTCAGAATTGTTGTTTATTAAACTTTATAATTAGTATATGCAATAATTTTATCACTTCGTTACTTTTATTATTACATCTACATGTACTTGTTTATGAACGTCTGCATAAGTCTTTAAGGAAAAATGGTTTATACATATTTATAAAATTTTGTCAAATGAATACTACATCGAAGATTATTGATAAATATAATTGATTTGTATATTATTAAGAGTCATTTTTACAGATGTTATCGTAATACTTCATCATAGGTAATAAAATTATAATCGATTTATTGAATGTGTAATAAAAGTATTGTTTCAAGACGACGGTCAATTAATTGAAATACATTCAAAATCATGAAGTATCACTAATCGTAAGTCAGTCGTCGAAGATGAAGAGCATATCCAATTTTAAACGTAAGTTATAACACTTGCGTGTACTGTGAGTTCTAAAAATTCAAGATAAATTAAAAGATTTAACATAGAAATATTTGTTATACCTTAAAAACAAAAATACTTTAATATGTGTTAAAACTCGTTATTTACATCTGTTTTAGAATATTTTGGAACGAGGCATGTGCAGGCGCTTTTATGGTTCATGGGTAACACAATTGCCTTTGGAATGCGAACATGCATGTCAGTGGCAATAGTCGCTATGACAGATCATAAATCCAATAAATCGAATGTTCCAGTAAGTGGAGAAATAACAAATTGTGATAATTATTGCAAATTCGACATTATGAATATTTTTACTTTCATTTCTTAGTTTTCAACTTAATTAAAAACTGATTGTTAAATTCAATACCAGAAGTGTGTATTTGATTATAGCTATTAAAGTTTGTTTTAAATATAAACAAATAATAGTTAAAAATAGAATTTATCTTATTCTTAGTGTTTGCAAAACCACGGTATTTTTAAGTAATTAAAATGATGTTACAGATATTCGAGTGGGACTCGTCAACGCAATCCCTCATTTTAAGCTCCCTACTGTGGGGTGCTGTGGCTGCTCAATTACCCATGAGTCTTTTGGTCCGCAACGGAGGTTCGCATAAACTTTTTTATTACGGCATTCTCTCATGCAGTGTTGTCAGTATTCTGACACCTATATTAGCAGTTAAATTGAACTGGGTGGCCGTATTGATATGTAGGATATTAATGGGTATGGGCCAAGGTTGCCTTACGCCTTGTCTCGCCATGTTATTATCACAATGGGTACCATCCATGGAAAGAGCATCTTTAGGTTGGTTGAACATATTTTCTTATTATTCGAATGGATTAAAGCGATCTGTTTTATATTGTTTTCTTTTTATACTTTAGGCTCTTTTGTTTTGAACTCACCACAAATAGGGAACGTCATATCCCTAGCACTATCTGGAATACTTGCTAATTCAAGTTGGGGTTGGCCCAGTATTTTTTATACTTTTGGTTCAGCGGGAGTTCTGTGGTCCATTTTGTTTTGGTGGTTAGGAGCAGATTCACCAAGCACGCATAAGAGTATTAGTTCAACGGAAAGAGAATTTATCGAAAGCAATTCTGGTTACTTGGATGATGATATTGTAGATAAAGTAATGTGTTGCCTAAAATAACAGTTTTTTATCTACTTATTTGTGTTATATTACGAATATGTCTATACGGTTTATTTTTCATAACTTTTCAGAATGCAAAGATCCCTTGGCGTGCAATAGCGACATCCTTGCCCGTTTGGGCTGTGTTATGTACAAAGTGTACTCACATTTGGAGTTACTACATGCTGCTTTCAGAAATGCCAACATTCATGAAATCTGTGCTAAAATTTGACATTGCTGAGGTTCGTATTATTTTAGTTGAAGCGAAAAAAATAAGAAGTTTATTAATTTGAATTAAATATTTCACAGAGTGGCATGATTTCATCTCTACCTTACGTTGCAAAATGGTTATTAGCTTTTCCTATCGGTTGGGCATCTGATTACGCTATACGGAAAGGTGCATCCATAAACTTAGTTCGTAAAATAAGCAACAGTATTGGAATGTGGGGTCCAGCTTTAGCATTACTAATCCTATGTATTTTGAAAACCTCAAATCAAGTAATATCAGTTACGCTGTTGGTACTGTCAGTTGGTCTCAATTCTGGAATAATGTGTGGCCAGGAAATCAACGAAATCGATATCTGTCCTAACTTCTCTGGAATAGTAGCTACTATTACTAACTCCATTGGCAAAATCTTTGGAATCGTAGCGCCACTAGCATTTGGTGTTATCGTAACTGATTCCGTAAGTTTCTTCATTAAATATTATAATAGTAAGGATAAGTTAAATAAAACTAACATTACAAATTAAAGAATATTTTGAATTTTAGAAAAATTGGGATCAATGGTTGATAATTTATTATATCTCAGTAGTTATGTACTTTATTGGAAATCTAGTATTTGTGGTGTTTGGAGAAAGTAAAATTCAATCTTGGAACGAACAAAGTTCTCCAACGGAACCTTGGGATAAGCAAACACCGAGAAAAATATCAGTTGAAGAGAGGGCTTTTAGACTTTCTACAATTTCTAGTGTATCAAATTTATGAGATCTTATTATTTTATTGCTCTGTAATTTGTAAAAACTGAAAGAAATATTTATTTATTATCTTTAGATTTAGCGGTCGCAACTCATAAAAAATCCCATACAAAATTAGTTAAAATGATAACTATTCTGATTTTTTTTATTAATAATCACAGAAACTTATTTTAAGAGCAATAATCATTTATGGAATATATATACCCCGCTAGTTCGAATTTTCAAAATGCTCGTTGAACAGACAGTTTGGATGAATCTCCTTGAAACTAAGTTCAATACAAAGTTACATCTTTTCATTCTTATTATTCTGAACATATATATGATTTTCGTTTTTTTCAATTTTTTAAAAAAATATCATGTTCTTCAATAAACTTGCCTATGCCACATTAATAACTTGTTTTAAATAACTTTATCTAAAGAATTGTGGACAAAAATTGGGGCGATCCCTTCTTAATTTTTCGATGAAGTTATTTTAAAATCCATAGCTAATCAAAGATCTGTACAGTGTAATGTGAAAAAAACACTATCACATTTTCACAATCCTCGTAAAAATGTAATAGCTCTGCTTTTAGCACAAAATTTAGTAAAATTACAATTTTCGATAGGTCATAACTTCTCTAATTATGCAAATCTACAACTTTAGGAATGTGTTTTTGCAACGAAAAACTACAATATGAGATCGTCTATTTCCTCTCGCAGGAAGAGAAAAAATATTTAGTGAGATCACATTGCTTTACCTTATAATGGTAATCAATAATAGTTATTATTAAATGTATTGCACACACACATAGATATGTGATTAATATACAGATTAATATGTGGCATATGCAATAAATGACTTTTATGCGTTTCTTGTTTAACATTTTTTACTTATATGTACCTTTGTTTTTTTCCTTTGTTTTTATTCCAATAAACTGATGATAATCAGTACGTTTATAGTGTTAATCAATTTGTTTGAAATCGTGGTGTCTATAATCACTTTAAGTGTGAATGTTTTAAGTTATCATAAGTTATCAGTTTTATGTAGCTGATATGATGTTCAAATATAGTTGAAACGATATTCTTTAGTGCGCGTGTTATAATCAACCACTAACGATCTAGCGTACAAATACGCAGATTCATAGAAACATGTATTGTGTATGTCAGAACATTCTCAAGAAATTTACGCTTATAAAGGACTATAAAATAAAATTTTTTTTTTAATGTACACCTGGATTAGTTTTTATCTTCCATAGATTATGAATTCTAAAATAAAAGTAATAAATAATTTAAAAAATTTGATGGATTCATTATTTCTATGATATTTGAAATTTAAAATTTTTAACATCTTGCATTGTATATGATATACCAAAAACATGTTAGAAAATCTTGTACTGACCACTGCAAATAATATTGTTGTGCAATACCCATATTTATGTCCCTTTTATTACCATTTTCTAAAATAAATTAAGCTAATCTAGCAATATAAAGTTAACAGAGAATATAATAATGTACTTAAAAGTGAATGTTGATTACTTTTTATTTTTGGTCAATTTAGACATTGTCAATGTCGAATAAACAAATTAACAGGGATATTTGTAATAAAATACTTAGTTTATGAGCGGTTATGATATTATTTCCTAATATTTTCAAAAAATCTTATTCATCATCCTATGTTTTAAATTAAAACATTTATAATTTTAAGATATCAATAACTGGTGAAAATCTCATGTTCTAAAAGGTCAGGTTTTCAATAAACGCATTAAAATTTGAAAACCTTTAGAAAATGAGAGTCATTTTGTTGATTCATTCTCGAAATACCCAACTCGTGAATAATTAAAAGACAAATCAATAAACTTTTATTAATTCATTAAAAATAACATAAAGTTTGAATTTTTCTTTTATCAAATAAAAAATTAAAATAAATAAATTAAATGCAGATAAAATTTATATTAAATATAGATAAGATCTTCTTTCAATGCGTTAATACTGCATACAAATTTGAAAGAACCCAGGGTTTAAAAGTACATCTGTCATTATAAAGTTCGCCGATGTTTCAAAGATTAATTTAAGATTTTAACAAAATATTATTATGTTTTATATTATATAAAATGTTGATTAAAATAATTCGTTTTTACAGAGTTAATGTACCTATTATAAATTAAAATACTTAATTATAAATATGAAAAACACCTATGTTTCTTCTTAGGAAAAGTTGGATTAAGACATTTGCAGCTTTACACAATGCATTCGTGTATGCCAATTATCTTTCAAACTTCGCCGTCGAGATTAAGGGTGCATGTACCACTTTATCACTTTCAAAAAATCGATATTTTTTAATGGATTTCGAAAGGAAAACATAAAAAATGCTATGTAAAAATTTCAAAACGATCTGATCACTGCAAGTGTGTGTTTTGTCGATTTTAGTTTGGCACACTCCACGATGTTGGGTCGCGGCATTAAACTTTAAACGCGTTTTTCTCAAAACCATTTTCTTCGGTTGACGTGCACGATTTCTGAAAAAGTATTCAACCGAACATTTCCAAATTTTTACTAGGAACTAGGATTACGTTAAAATTTCAATTTTAACTATATTTATTAACCGAAAAAAAGAAACAAAAAACACGATATTTCGAAACAATTCTTTTGATCAGCCGGCATTTTGTTATTTTGCATGAAACTTAATTATCCTAGTTCCGGCGATAGCCATAGTTCTATTGACGAACGGACAGCTCTCCAAAATATTATTTTAAGTTTTGACATATTATTTGCCTGAAGAGGGTCGTAATAAAATAAAACGACCGAAACGTCGCAAATTTAATAAATTTGTTGTTAATTATTTAACTAACTACTGGTAGTAACCTTGGCCATTTGCTGCATTATTGGAATAATAGTTCTATTGAATCTAAATTTTTTGTATTTTGTATTTCCGATGATTTTTCGCTTCAAAATTATGCACGCCATCAACATCTGTTTTTAGAGACGCTCAACGGTTGTTACAGTTGTACATAAATATACAATGTAAAATTAAAAAAAAATGGTTTCATATACTTTAAGAGTACCTTTATTAAATTCAAAAAGATTCATATAGATTTCTATTATAGAAACTATAAAATTTATAAATATAGCTTAAATTTTAAGCGTGTAAAGTGGTATGAACCATTAAATACATTTAGTTCATCAGCTGCTGGCCAAATGTAGCTAGCAACTATTTATTTTAGAGAGAGAGTGAAAAGGACGGCATCTGCCTCTGGCCTCTGCAACTTGCGTTTTTGTTAAGCTTTGTGATATTCCTTTGCGTTGTTGCCGGGAGTAGATCACGGTAAAAGATACAAGGTGATTTTTCAATTAGTTTTGTCAATTTCGTGAATAATCATGCCGAAAAGAAAACAAATCAATTGAGAAGTGAACACTCTGATGAAAAAAAAGGGAGAGATAGAAAAGCAACTGAATCATCTGACAAGTAACGAGAGCGTAATTGCTGACGAAGATGACGAATCCAACTCAGAGATTTCAGATGTTGAGATGGAGCAAATCTTTGAGGAGCTATTCGACGATGACCGTTCAGACGCGAGTAAGTAGACAATACGTCTTATTCTTACTCAAATTCCTCTGTTTTTCCTTAAGCATTTGTGCCACAGCCGAAACGAGCCACCACGTGTTTGCTTGGTTTTAGTAAGGCAATGCAAAATTATTTATGAAGTTAACTGAGAAATATTTCTCCTCAAATTGTACTTTCTTTATCAATAACTCTTCACTAAATCGCCCAAAATTACTATTCCATAAGATTTTTCCCATAGTGTGCTATGAAATTTGCTCTACAGTTGAAACTAATTCATAGTGTTTTCTTCTCTGACTCTATAGCTGAAAGAACGAACATAAAAGTTAATGATCATGGAAACAAAAACGCCAACAATAATGCGTTAGCAGATGAAAAGGATCGAAAACATTTAAGACAGAGATAGCTCTTATCCGTATCTAAGCTAAATTTTATTAGTGCTTAAGTCTTACGGCCCTGCCACTTATTTTATTTTATTGTATGATTCATCGAGGATCTTGGTTTGCACTTTTAGCTTTTATTTTTTGTTTTTTATTTTCCATATTGCGCACGGTTTCTCTTTCCTTCCGTATCCACTGCACCGCGTCAATCGTTGTTACCTACGTATTGCTCAGGCTATTACGGACCTTGAGTCCTTAGCCTTTTTATCAATAAATCTATCTATGTATCTATCTATCTATCTAAGCAATCTATAATGGATATTTATTAGGCGAATCTAAGTTACTGGAAATATTACCCTACCAATCGACTATCGAGAAAAAAGAGCAAAACTTTGGTGGATAAATATAATGTCCTAGACGAACTAACTGCGCTTGCTCACAATGCATTGATGCATGCAAAACTATCTGAAAGAGCGATAAAGCGAAGCAGTTGCAGAAAAGAAGCGCAACAATGAGAAGTATAGCTTTATCGCTTATAAGCGCTTTCTAACTATGGCAGAGCCCGCACTAGACTCGTGTCTACAATGGCGATCACAGCAAGGATGAATTTTAACGATTCGTTAACTTCGATGACTGATCTAGCAAAACTTCTGTCAGGAGTGCAGTCCATGCAATCGGAATCCAGAAGGGCCTACATTGTGCCTTGATTCTCAAAACCATTTCATGAGGCAAGGATGAGTGCAAAGCTTGATAAATACTTATTTAACTCGGATTTATCCACTACAATTAAGGATCTTAAAGACTCTGACCGTCTATTCAAGGATATATATTTACAACGAGATTCAATTAAACTTCATTCACAAAAGACCGCAGGTACCTTCCCTAACAAACAGGAAGAAATCCGAAACAATAGATCAAGCAGTAGATAGTGCCATAGCAAAAAGATTTAAAGATATTTACACAGCTTGGAAAGATATTACAAATAATAAATTTAACTAACAAATCGTTCATAAGTAATAAATTATCTTTTATTAAAAAACCTTACCAGAATAAAGAACATTTTAAGCTTGAAGATTTCAAAACCGCAATAAAACTTGCATTTTCAGTATACAAATGTTTATAGTTATTATTCGAATTAAATAGAAACATTTTTAATGAAAATAAATATATAGCAATAGTACCAATGTGTTTAAACAAATTACTAGTAAGTACATCAATTTTGTTAAATGTAAACATCAAAATTTATTTTGAATTAGAATATCTAATCATCAAATGTAGTATACAGTATATTACCATATGATAAAATAGTATATTACCTTATTGCTTATATAAGCAATAAAGTTAGTTAAAAAGTATTTAATTGATTTATTTATTGCGAAATAGGATGCTGTAACTAGTATAGATTAAAATACATTAATCTGTTACATAATAAATGTATTCTTTTATATTTTAAATAAACTTAATTAAATAAATTTTTTTAGGAACGTTCGGATTGAAACATCTGCAGATATCGCTTATGTTTATGGCTCACTTCATCTATTTCGAAATGCACTCATGTATGTCAGTGGCCATTGTCGCGATGACAGATACAAAATCCAATCGTACAGATGTTCCGGCACGTATATTTGGTATGATACAAAAACTATGTGCATTTAATTGTTGTGTAGGAAGAATTAACTAATAACTCTGCCGACGGTATGGAAAGGTATTAACTCAGACCAGTATGGGAAAATATATTAACACGGTAATAATTTCGATGAGCGCTGATAAATTTTAACTTGCGCGTTTTCTATTTTTATACACGTTCAAATTGAGCTAAGCGTTAAGCGTTTACATATATATATATATATTTTTTTTTTTAATTCATGTATAGCACTCTACAGCTCAAAAGTCTATTAATAATCGGTGTGTACAAGTCCTGACGTTTTTTTCACTGATTGGCCATTTATTAAGCTTTTAAATCCTCATTTGATTGAGTTATTATTGTATTCTTTTTATAGTCGACAATATTCTTGTGTTATGTTGATCGTACAAGAAACGTTTTAAAATGTAGCCTTATACTGTGAATTCTTAAAAAGAATTTTAAAAAATTAAGATTTCATTTGCAGATATTAAATTGACCAGTGGATAAGAGATCTCTGATTGTAAGTTCTGATTTATGGAGTATGGTAATTGCTCAAATACCCTTTTGATCCATCTTTATGAAATATAACGCACACAAAATCATGACTGATACTGATAGCAGTTTTATGTTTTTTCTGATTTCTACGTTAGCGGTGAATGTCGGCTGGTCAGCTGTCCTTTGTTCTACCACTATTGTAGGATTAAGTCTTGCTGCCATCGAACCGACTCAGCATAATCTTTTCTCTAGATAGATACCACCTTCCGAAAGAGGTCAATTGGATAAGTACTCTATTAATAAGTACTTCACGTTTATAAGTAGAACATCTTTTGAAAATAATCCAGAAATAATCTTTTTGCAGTTACAATTGTAATCAGCGGAGGAAATTTGGGCACTGTTTTTTCTATGTAAATTTCTGGCTTGCTTGCTGGCTCCAGTTATGGCTGGCCAAGTCTGTTTTACGCATTTGGTGGACTTGGTGTAGCCTGGTCTATTCTATTTTTCTTTACGGTTGCAAATAGTCCTTCAGAACATCCATGGATAAGTACCGAGGCGAAAATGTACATCTAAAGCAGTCTCTGTATGATGGCAAGAAAAATAAAGAAAAGTATGTAATATTTAGATCATTGAATATTAAAAATATTTCAGCATCTTAAATTCCCTTGGAAATCAGTGGTAACATCGGTGCCAGTGTGGGCTTATTTCATCTGTACATGCTGTAATATTTGGTGCTTCTTCATCATAGTAAAACAGTTGCCTAGTTTCATAAAAAATGCTCTTGATTATGATATCTCAATGGTTCGTTCCTTTCTATCATATTCGTATGTTACATCGAACAGCAAAATAGCTAATCAAACTTTTTTTTAAAGGCCGGTGGTGTAGCTGCTCTACCCTACATTGCTAAAATTTTATTGGCACCAATAATCGGCTGGTTCTCTTGTTTGGCACTTCTAACTATGTACTCGATCGTCAACACGATTGCGAAGATCTTTGCACTAATTTCACCTATCGTTTGTGGTACTATATTGGATGAAACGGAGGTTAAATACAAAATTAATATGTTATAAGGATGTACAGTATCTTAACTTTCATTTCTTTGTTTTAGACAAGTATAGAACTGTGACATATTGTTTTTTACATTTCTGTTGTGACATATTTTATCGGAAATTTTATTTTTATTGTATTTGAAAATGCAGAAAAACAGTCATGGAATGATCCAAAACCAAACAATAAAAGAGTAAACGAATCGTTTACGTTTTAAGTGATGACTCAACATGAAATGAGAGATTATTAAGAGCGTAATATAATTGATTTATGTTGGTTGTTAATCATAATGTCAAAGAGTATCGATTAAAGTCATGTGTTCCACTGATCTCAAGCGCTACAATTTGATTAAATAATAAATAATACATTATTGTGTAATCGTGTAAAATGTTGTCCTATGCGTAAAATTTTTTGTTAAACGTAAAAGTTAAATATGGTAACATTTTACTTTTAGAAGATCAGTTTAGGACTCGTTTAGAGATTTTTATACATTACATTAGAGATTTAGAATCCTCAAAATGATGTGATTTTTATTGACGTTGAGGTAACTTAAGGTGATGTGAAGTATCGACATAATTTTTGAAAGTGTATATCTTTTGCAAATACTTATAGAATTACTCGAGGAAATTTTTAAGTATATTATTTACATATATAGAGTGTCTGACTAAACTGTTTTTTCATATATAAACGTTCAAATGTCAATTTATAAATAATAAAATTGAATTGATTTTAGTATTCATATTACCTTAAATAGGTACCTTAAGTATTACGGAAAAAAATTTCCAGAATGTATGATACGAACGTATAGTATTAACAATATTTTCAACAAATTTTGTATTGTAAATCTGAGCATTATGTACAATTTGAGCGTTATCCAGAATTAAATTTACTATTTTTCTACAATAATTTTGAAGTGTCAAATAAATAAATATTTTCGAACGTGTTTTGCTATCTCGCAAACATGCACTATAAAATTCAAAGATAGAATTATAATCTACACTCACAAAACTATCTGTGACTAATCGCTATCAACAACATAAATTTTCTCCCACACACACTGCCTATAGAAATTGATTTACATCAATACCGCACAATCAAATAATAAAAACTTAAAAGCATCTACATTCAAGCCAGCCACCACCCCATCCTGAAAACCTGAAAAACCTCTCACGCGCCGATGTGGTACACTCATCCCTTCGCGATACAATTCCTCTCCTCCACCCACAATTCCGCATACGTTCTTTCCCGCGGCCTCTATACCCTCCTCCCCCCCAACCCCTCCGAAATTTCATCAGCGTCGCGGAGGCACTTAAAGCGTCCGAACGACTGGCCGCTCGCGCGCTCGCGTCGCTTAATAATTCCTCCCCCGCAGCGAGCTCACCCCCCATTACCCCTGGCACACGCGGAGAGAGATTTCTCGACGCGGCTAATCTCGACCGGCGCTTTCCGCCCGGCGGCATTTCGAATTAATTAATCCGGCATCGGGACGCCGGGCTCGCGGCCAATTTCGCGTGGCAACTCTCTCTCTCTCTCTCTCTCTACCTCTCCACTTCGAAAACGCGCCCGCGCCTGTTCGTGAGACCGTAAACTGTGAGGTGCGTGTGCGGCGGCCTGACCAGCCTGGCTTTCAATGGCCGATGGAATTTTGCATGAGAAGAGAGTGAGAGAGAGAGAGAGAGAGAGAGAGGCCGATTGCAAGGCCGATGGATTAGTTATGGCCACGCGCGCGCACTCGTCGAGGAGGTTTGATGGCTCGGGTGAGCTGACCCAGGTGAACGTGCTGCTGCCGCTTTGGTTTCCCATCGTAGTAGTAGGTAGGCTACGAAATTTCGAGTGGCTTGTGTATATCGAAGCAGCCAGTGAGTGAGTAAAGATTGATTGGGTTTCGGTTATATATATAACCGAAACCCAATAAATATCCATAGTTGTTATTTCTGGGACTCCACATTATTTCTGGGACGTCCCAGAAGTACTTTTGGTATATAACTGTTATTTCTGGGACTTTGCTAGAGTCCCTACTTTGAGAGTTCGGCCACATGAGGGGTATTATTTCTTTAGTCAAGCGTCCAACTCTGAGCGTAAGGTTCCGAGGTCCCAGAAAAAACCGTTATATACCTTTATATATATATATACACACACACACACATGATCGAGTCTCTGTCAATTCGAGAGGTCAAAAAATAGATTCTCTTAAAACTCTCAGAAAATGTTCTGTTACTTATTACAGATACATCAACATTTTTTCAGATTTTTCGACTCATACTTTATGAAAAAAATATGAAGGAGCTCGGGAGCGCTCCGAAGGCAAGTAGTTAAATTCTACGAAAAATTGCGAGAAAATAGTTCGTGTAAGTTATTCCGAAATTTTGCTTCATTTCTGAGCTAAAAAATCCGTTAATATTGAAAAAATTTCGGACGAATTTCAGCTTTAAATTCAAGATTTTGATTAATTTTTAGCTGAAAAACGGAGCAAAATTTCGAAATATCTTACATGAATTTTTTTCTCCTAATTTCTTGTAGAATTTAACTATATTTTTTTCAGACCTGTCTTAGACTTTTTTTTTAAAATGAACTACTGAATGAATTTTTTTTTTTAGATCTAAAAATGATCGTTAATCATTCCAGTAATTATACAAATACTTTTGGACAATAAAATGGTATCTTCTTAGATTTTTTGGTAGAGAAAGTCCTGATTAGACTTTTAATTTTTTAAATATATATGTTTTATTTGCATATATAGTATATATAAGTGAAAGCATATACGTACGGCTTAAAAAAAAATTTTATTAAAAAACATAGAAAACTTTACAAAAAAAGTATTCCTATGTGTATACCGATAAAGATATAGGTATTGCTTTTTTGAAAAGGTTTTTGATTCAAGACGTAAGGGTTGGGTTGAGGGGAAGAAGAGAATGAGGAAACAATATTTTGAATTGTATATGAATGGAAGATCATTGAATTACGCATTTTTTTTTTAAATTAAAAATTTTTATTGGGTGTAAAGAAAATTTATTATTCATTTTTTACTGTGTCAACAGCGCCGTCAAACGTTTTTAATTATAAGTTCTTTTAGTAGTATTGATTTTTTGCACATTTACGCTTAGATTTCATAGCTGCACGATGCTCATTATAGCGTGAATATTAAATATTGTAATTTCACTGATTGCTACAAGTAACAACTGTACTATGACTCGACAGAAGCTTAACCTTTATTGATGAATGAAAAGTAAATCAATTTTGATTTTGCAAATTAAGGTTATAAACTAACAGGAAATTAACATTTTAATAGAACTGTCAAATAAAACAAAATTACTCATGAAATAAAGTTTTATGTTTTCAAAATTAAAAGGATACTTATAAAGTTTAGTACGATTTAAAGTAATTTTAAAATCCAAAATCATTTTCACAGCATTCAATGTCAGACGTTTACAAATAAAAAAAACGTCTGCTTAACCGCGTTTATCATTATATAAATATACGATTAAATCTCAAGGCCACATATCCAAAATCTCGCTGCAAGTATATTTACCTCATCGTCGTTACCGTTGACGTCTACACTGTTAAGTTTATTACAGTACATAACAATCGCGCACAGACATCATCGTCGGTATATACGCATATATACATAAAGACCATGAGCTCTACCAACGCTCGTCATCTCCGGTCTGATCCCCCGCAATCATCGCTTTGCGAATTTATCGCATACGTCCGCTACGACTCTTCTTCCCCCTTTCGAAAAAAAGCAACCATTGTATACGCGCGTGTACGAATTTCCTGCGTAAAAATAATAATAATAATAATAATAATGGGAAGGCCCCATATACGCTGTATTCGCTATCCATTAGCGATTTCGCGTAGGATTTTCCCGAAAGCTCGTTACTTTTCCATTAGCGGCATTAGTGCGGCGGTCGCGCGTATTTTTGGAGAGGGTCGCAGCGCGTTAATTTTTTTTTTTTTTTTTTTAAACCGTCCCTCCCTCTTTCTACAGCGTCGTTTATTTTTCGGGTGATGATGGTTCATGTGAATGTGGCGTTGATGCCTTTTTGCCGAAAATTTGGCCGAAAAATTTTTGGCGGATTTATTATCGCGTGGGATTGCGGTTGATTGGAGGAAAAGAGGGGGAGGGGGATTCGATGGTGTGCAGTTCGACGTGGAATATATTTATTTATTTATAATGAGCGTCATTTTATTCGGACTTTTTCGTGGTACGCGTGAAATATATGTGTTTTATATAAAGAGAAAAAATTAATTGCGAACGTATTTATAATGGATTAATGATAATTGTTAAAAGTTATAATGAATATGATATCGTGGAATATTTTATATAAATAAATATTGTTTAATAAAAAGGAACCAAAGTGAAAAAAAAATTATTTTGTATTAAAATAATATGAAAATAATGATAGAAGCTGATAAAAATAAATATTATAATTTTGAAAATATAGTTTTCTGAAAAAATGTTACTATAACACAGCTTAATACTGAAAAAGATTAAAATTTTATGAGGTACTTCTTCATACAACTACATATATTGACAAATATAAAAATTAATTTCCTATACAAAATATTACATCCTCACAAAACGTCGACTTGCATTTATCTATCCATAGCCTACCACAAACCCGCAATATAGACACACGATGCAGCGTATGCACCGCACCGACGCTCTCACCTCTCACACGCAAAACAATCTCCGACGAAGCGCGACGCCCCGAACCGCGTACGTTACATAAGGCAATAAAGCTCATCTCGCAACTAACTCGGCAAAAACTCGACGTTTTTTTTTCACTACCCTCTCTCTCTCACACATACACATAGCAGGGAATACGAGCTCCGAGAGCGTAAGGAGAGAGGGAGAAAAGAGAAGCACGTTGGTCGCCGCGAATGAGCCGTCAATCGCGATCGGATGACGGGATCGCAGATGCGTGAAGAATGCGCCTCGCGCGCCGGAAACAATTCGATTTTCGCCATTTTCGCCGTCCGCTGCCCCGTAAATTGGATTCGCGAATCGAATTCTGTCTCTGCGGGCGTATCTATATAGGTGTACGTGTGTGCGCGTATCCACGTCTGCGTATGTGCACAGGCGGAAACGAGAGAGAGAGAGAGAGAGAGAGACGCGTTTGAGTGGAGTCGAGCGAGTCCTTTCTTCGGAAATTTCAGGGAGAGAGAGAGAGAAGGGTGCGTTTTAAATGGAGCGCGAGATTGTGTAAAGCGCGAGAGTACTTTTTTTTTAGTACAGAAAAAAAAATGAAATAAAATTGGAAATGGATTTTCGGTAGTTTTATCGTTTGAGAGAATTAGTAAAAAGTAAGATAAATGATAGGTAATACGTAGATTTGTAGATAATAATAATTTATTGTCTTTACCTCGTATTATGTGGATAACGAATTAGTTATTTTCTTTTTGTACATTTTACTAAAAATGCACATTGTAAAACAAATATCATAGTTCAATAAACGTATTTACAATCATTCGTTAGTTATTTTGTTTGTTATAAAAGAATTTTATTTTAAAATAAAAGCGAATAAATTACAGTTATTACGTTAACAAATTATAACCTATATAAGTATCAAAAAATATATTCATGTTTACATTGAATTAAATAAAATAATTTTTTGTTATATAATTCTTATTTTAATTATTTCATTATTTTTACTTTTACATAAAACATGGTAGTATCTCCGATGTATTAATCATTTGTTATCAATACAGATTTTTAATTAAATTTTGTAATAAATGGATGGAAAAAACATACACACATATTAAAATCAGGTATTTAAGTATTGTTAATATATAATAATTTTAACATTTTTCAATTTTGTTTTTAGATGCATATGGTAGGCTTATTAAAAGTGTAAGGCCCTTTTATATAATTATTATAAAAAATGAAGCGATTATTTTGACATACTTTTTTTATTTCTTTTTCTTAAGAGTGTTTCTATTATCATATTATAGGCAATCGGTCTGTCAACAATAGCTTTGTGGCTATTTTTGAAGAGAATGTCTTTTAACACTTAATCCACAATTTTTTTGTTCTTGTTCCACACCACTAGCTACAGTTTAATTGTCAAATACTTTTCCCAAGTAAATTATTAAAGAAACTTATGAATCTTGGATAAAATAACTCATCAACTATTTTTATTTTAAAAACTATAAAGCCTCATCCAGCCCCCAACTAACTCGAAGAGAAATAATAAGCACTCATATACATTCAATAACAACATAAACGTGGCGCATCAATCATCAGCTAACTCCACTGTAAAACGCGACATATAGCGTTGAAATCAGTCTCTCCCCTCTCCCCATTCATCGTGAAAAAAGGCATCACAAAGGAATCATTGTAAAATCCGTGAAATCGACCTCTCTCTCTCTCTCCCCGCTCGTGCGACACATCGAGTGCAGCGTCCAAGCGCATGTATGTACTATATACTCCCCCTTTTTTCACACATGCGCGCGCCACAGATTTTTTACTTTCTGCCGTGGGAAGCTGCGGGAACCGGCGGGTTTGCGCTTGTCGAGGTGGTAATGCGTCTGATGCGTACACGAGCGTGTCATATATATATGTATCTGTATCGCGTGCGTGTATATATTGTAATATATTTGATACTGAAATTAAGAAAGGGAACGATATGCGTCATGCTTCGTGCGAAAAGTTTTTTGAAAATGATACTTTGTATACGGGTTGGACTTGGATTTATTATTTGTTTCTGGTTTGCAATAGTGATAGGTACCATGATTGCGAAATAAATTATATTGTAAAGGTATTGATGATTAATTAGGAACACAAAAGTTTGATATGTATTTATTTCATGTAATTCATCTATTTTTACACATTATTTTTTTTATACAATATTTTTTATCAAAACTTTTTTAAAAGTATAAAATATTGAACAAAATAAAACCTTAATTTATTATATCATATCCCGAATATGAATCATAGAATTTTGGAGAAAAAAAAACGTAATTGATAGAAATTTTTTATTAAAAACTAAATAAATACAATATTTTTACCAAATTTTTTGAATTCTTCAATTTTTTCGATAAATCGTGTATTTAATTACATAGCAATAATTTTTGTATTTTAATTACTGATAGGGTTCGATCTGTATCATCATTTACGATTAAAACATGTAAAACCACCGAAATTTCATGAATATTAAAAATCCCGCACGATTTTCCGCAAAATATATATATTTTAATTCTCAAAAAAAATCTGGACTTTCCAATAATTAAACACATCGTTAACAATCGTATCTCCCATTATAACTGAACGAGAACTGCTCTGATAATTCCGAAAAAATAAAAAAAAATCATATACCAAATTGACATTCTCTTGTCGATGACTGATCGGAAATCCCGAAAAGTAATTTCTCACCCTTATCAACATCCGCATCGCGGCGCACGCGCGCGCATCGATTCCCTCTCGCCCCCTATAGGGCGCACGTTTTTCGATGCGTTGGCGCAGATAAGAACGAATGCGGATCGGTTCTCATTGTGCTCATCGCTCGACTGCTCATTTATTAGGATTTCACGCCTGCGATCCCGTTATATAGAAATATATACGCGGTGATGCCTATGCTTGCGTCACGCGGAGGACGCGGTTGTGGTGATCTACATTAGATATAGTTTATGAGATCGTGCCACTTTTGTTTTGGGTGAAGTGTGAAACGTTTGGATTTTCCTTTATTTTGCAATTAAATTATACGCTTGTATTGGAAATATGTCAATTATATATATAGAATTAAGAAATTTCAGTTTTTGACTGATTGTGAGAGAATGAAAACTGCAGGCAGTAAATTGACAATGAATCAAACTGACCTGTTCTATTTACTAATCTATTTTTGAAACTGTAAGAATAAGTGGTAAGTGGAGTATTTCATAAATTTATTAGTGACATTTGTCGGATGTCTCATCGGATTAAACAAAAATATTCATTCAGATATATATATACTATTTGAAAAATCAATATATGGCATTTATTTAATATTTCAATTAAAATAAAAAAAAAATTATTTTAATTTACAATAATAAGCTGCTTTAATATCCATCCATATCTACTCCACTTATATATTTACATTAAAAGTCACTTACCGGGCATTAAAAGCTCTCTCTCATAAAGTATCCCACCCACAACTATATCTAATCGACGGCATCCGGTGCCGACGGTTATACTCCTCAACACTTTGCGCGCGCGCGCGCGGTGCAGCGGTGCAGCACTACACAGCCGCGAAAAACCAACGTCGCTAAAGGCGCGATCGACTCCTCGAATATACAGTTAATCGCACTGTATATACTCCTCGCTGCTACGTTTTCTTATATCCAAAGCTGGTATACAGTTATTTGCACCCGCGAACCGATTGCTGTTACCGATTTCACGTAGTCTTTTTACTCGATTACACGGGGTCCTCGTACCCACCTGCCACTTAATTGTCGATCGGTAAGAAATCGACAGTATATATCGACGATGGCGCGGCGCGCGCAGTTTGTCCGTTAGGATTCAACGGACTGAGCGGATCAAGCGCGAATTAAAATTGAAATACCGAGAAATTCGCTGATTGAGTTCTTGCGCGGTTTTATGTATATATATACGCGTCGCGGAAATTAGCTCGTCGTAGGCTGTATATATATATATATATATATAGGTATATATAAGTATATTATAGGAGCGTTGATATTAATCCGTTAATGCGAGGTTGGACACGGGAAAACATGGCTGGTATGCACTGCCTGTGGTTAGGTATATATATATATATATATATATGGTGAAAACGATGAAGAAAAGTTTGGTTCTTGTTTGATTTGTACTGTTACAAATCATTAAAAGCAGTGATATTGAATTGAGGTGTATATACTGATAAAATGTGATGCAGTAACTATATAAATAGTCTGGATCGATAAGAAAACTGAGTTATGTAACTACGAGATTTAAATTCTATTGGAAAATTCTATTTATTATTTACAAAAAAATATATACATGCGAAATGATAGTTGCATATTTCGTTTTTATATAACTGTTTTGAACTAAATGCATTAGATATAGACGACGTTGTTGTAAACAAAGTTTAATACATTTATATAGCAGTGGACGAATTAAAATTGCATAGGAAACGGTTTGGTCTATATTCCAGGAAAATTTCACGGATCGCTTTTATTGATGATTGACAAAATATAAATTATTCACAAAAAAAATGTTAGGCAACACTCGAGTATATAACCTAAACCCCGAGCAGCGAATAAAACTACATAATAGTATCTCTATATATAGGTATATACTCTTTATAAATCTACAAGAAATCAGCACTGTTTTTACAACTTCATTTCTCCTGTCACCTTAAAATTGCTCACAGATCGTCGCGAAACGCAATTACATCACTATATTTTCGCCAATTTACATAACCCTTATACACCGTATCCATACTTTTTGCCACTCAATCCAAGCACTACAACTACACTTCTCAACCATTCAATTTATCCTAAGAAACAATTTCCACCTGTAATCCTCGCTTCCTATTTTAATCCTACATACCTTCCAGCATACAAACAAACAAATATAAAAACGATCCACATTTCAATACCATACAGATACATATAGCAACGCCTCCTTGAAGGGAAAAGCCATCGTCCGCGATCGACGCACTCGCTTCGAGATATACATAACAGGGTTAAGGGCCCCGTGTGGCCTTGAGCAACCGATCGCTAGTATATATACTCGTCGCGTCGTCAAGGACTTCCGGCGCGCGCGCGCGCAAGCGACGCTGTATAATGCCTATAACGAGGCAAGGCGCGCGCGCGCGCGACAGAGTTGTGTAACGGGTTCGCCGTCGATGTATATAGGCTGATGTTGCTGCTGTACAGGTTGTTGTTGGTCAGTTTTTTTTTAGCTGGACAAGATTTTTCTGGTCTCTCGGGTGTGGTTGTTGTGGGGATCGGATAGCGTCGGTCGTTGAGGGTTTAATTTAATGTATAGAAAATGTATGGAGGAAAGGTGTTGTGGTTATGGCTGAAGGTATAAGTGTACGTTCTAAGATGAGAACGTGTAGCTGAATTATTACACGTGCAAAAGAAGTTGATAAGTGACAGAGGAAATCTTCTGATCTTTCTGATGAAAATCTGTTTTATATAAAATGGATCTGCTGTATACTAAGAGGAATCTAGTTGGCTATTCCGGTGGAGATTCTCTAAGTTACCCGCTTTTTACTTGTTGTAATTATTATTGTTGTTATATAACACTCGCAATTGTTTTTTATAGTTCTTTAATTTCTTTTACTTTTTGTTGAGCTACGAAACGACACAAAAGAAGAAGTAAGCGATCAACCGAAATTTTGACTGTCTGTTTCTAACCACGAACAGATACACACATTCTATTCTAATTATTAATATATTTGCTAATAAATATTTTTGAACTCCTGTCGCTGTTATTTTCTGCTCGTTGGCTGTAAACTGTTTATAGACAAACATATTTATCTTACTTATATAGAAGATTAATTTTATATGAACCGGATTTTCTACTTGGGCCTATATAATAAGAAGATTTTCTCAATCGCCTAGAAGTTACGTTTGTGAGTGTTAGAAGATATTTCTTTGTCAATGCATCGTTCTCTCAAGAGCACTCATAAAAATGGTAGCGATAAGTCCACTTAAATAACAGGATGAAACGACAATGGAATTTGTTACCGAGAACGATTACTGCCAAACAGTCGATTATATCGTTTAAACAAGCCACCCGCTCTATTTCTAAGGCCTATTGATTCATTTCTTTTGTATCAATAGCCAATACCTATATTATTTTAATATAATAATTGTTTATGTTTTGTATTCTTTTTTCAAGGACCTCTTGGACCGTTTAATAAACATAAATAAATAAATAAATAAATAAATAAATAAATAAATAAATAAATAAATAAATAAATAAATAAATAAATAAATATT
>JAWWEQ010000027.1:1725711-1776895 GCA_035583055.1 Torymus tubicola
CCAATAATTAGTCATTTCTCTTGGCTATTTACTGAGATTGTGCCCCATTTTTAATAGTCAAATTTCTACCAGGGTATGAACGTTTTTATTTCAATTAGAGATTTATATACCATAAAAATTACTATAAATAAACTATAACTATAAAAAAAATATTTCAATGAATTGTTTTATATTAAAACGACAATCCAATTATTCAAAGAAGAAATCGTTTGTGTTTTAGCTGATTGATCTTTAAAGATTGCCTGCTTATTTATAGTAGACCCTATGTTAAGTAGATTTTTCACTACTATTTTATGGTTTCTTGTAAGTATTAGATTAAACTTTTGCGAGTAAGGCACTACCATTTATAAACAAACAATCACTGCTACCGAAACATCACAGCGTTAACATCAAGCACGTGATAAAGATCCAAAACTACCTCAAAGAACCTCTTCGCACCCTTCAGCCTCCTACACACTTTTCAATTAAGATATCCGCGTGGCGCGATAACGCCGGTCCGGCAAGAAAAAAAAAGCCGCGACCATTGTAACCAAGACGACAACGTCGGCGCGATAAATCAAAGCTCACAGAGTCTCCGCATCAACCCCATTCCTCTCATACGAGAAAAAAAAAGAAAAACACGCGCCGGCAGAAAGGCAACCCTTAAGTACCTACCTATACGTATACCTTCCAACCCTGTATACTCACGCACAGAAAAGAGAAGGACGACGACGACGACAAATGAACGAAAAGAAGAAAAAAAAAAGATCCGTCAGTCGCATTATGCGCACGCCGGCGTTGCTCTCTCCCCTTTGGCACGATAGCTCTTTCTTCCCCGCGGGGACGCTTAACGCGACGCTAGCCTTAATCGCATTCATTAGGGTGAAGTGTGTATGTGTATGTGTGTGTCCTAGCGGGTAACCTTTGACTCGATGGCGCTGCAGGATTTCGTCGTCTTTCTTCTCCGACAGGCTGGAAGAGGAGTGGCATGACGCACGTGTGTGTATGTGTGCGTATATAAGAGTGTATGGTGTGGAGAGAGAGAGAGAGAAAGGAAGAGTTGCGAGGGTACACGGAGTGTTGGTAGGGTATAAGTATGAGGCTTAAGTGCGGAAGCTAAGTAGTCGATTGAATTAGTTCTTTGGTCTTTTTAAGGCTTGAATTTGAAAGTAGATGCATCATGGGTTTGGTTATGAGATGTCGATGGTTGGGTAATTTAGGTATAATAGTGTACGAGATGGAAATTATTATACAAAATCGGCACTTAACACAACATTTAATTCATTAGTTACTACACACATTTTACTTATCCTTTTACAGTACTTTTACAACGACAATCACGGTTTCCGTCAATCCCACGCCATCCTCCTCGAAATCCACACGTACACGCAGGCCAAATCGCCGTCGCACTCGCCTAGCTGCTACGACAGAGATAAACCGAGTCTTTGTAAGTAACTCGCTCTCGCTTTACCTCGGGAGAAAAAGAGGCCCTGGACTTTGGCCGACAATGCTCAGATTTATAAAGCACCTCATTGTTGTCGCTTTCGACACCGACAACGACGACGACGCGCTTGAGAATACCAAAAACCATCGGTCAGCCATTGTAGAAGCCAGCCGCCCTCCTCCCCCTATGGCTTTATCGTGGAAATTCGCGCGCAGGAACGCGCGACTGTTAAACGACGGGCCGCAGCTTTTATTGATGGACGAAAGAGAGGGAGAGAGAGAGAGAGAGAACTTGGAGAGGGTTTTCTATTGTATAAGTCAAGCTTATTCGGACTTTCGAGAAGTTGGTTGGGGGTAGCGAAGAGAGTATAGAGAGCGAGTGGAGTATTTAAATTTTATTGCCGTTTTATGGATTTTTATGTGGCCGTAGTGGAAATAGCGAATGATGGAGTGACGGATTTCAGATGGGTGAATGGTATATTGTATGTATGAGGCGATTTGGCGCTGACCGGTGTTTTGAGAGACAGCGCGGGTGTGCCAGTGGTTTCGGTTGTATAGATTCTGTATGTAGGCATGGTTGGTGCTTCTTGGGTTCGTATTTAGGTATTTAAAATAGAAGAATTAAATAAATGTAGATGTTTTATATGAATTGGTGAATGGTATAAATAAATAATTGCACTGCTGCTAGATGTAACTATTACAAATTATTTTTTTTTTAATTTTTATTTTAAATAAGACTTTTTTTACAGTTTTAAGACTCTGTTGATAATTATGCTATCAATATATTTTACGGCGTAAGACAAAAATAAATAGATAACTTTTATTAAAGAGCAGTTTATTAAATGAAGTGCGAGAAATAATAACGTACAGTAACTTGGTATAAATGTTGACCAATGATTAGCAAACAGTTTGTCAATTTCTATGAAGGTTCATTCGGTCAATGAAAACACAGATAGATCGAAACGAAACTTAATATTTTGAATAATCCATGTACAAAACTGATCCATGTTAAATTTTCAGTCATTTCATTACTTTAATGACGAGATATAAATTAAAATAAATTTAAGCTTTTCTTCTCTTAGAATTTAAAGTCGGTTGACCGCTTACAAAATAAATAGTAAATAAATTTTTCTTAAAAAATATTATTTACTAATAGGATTGCATTCACTCAATTTTAATCACATTATAGTATGGCGCAAAAATTAAAAACTCTATGATTATATTGTTATTGTCAACTGAAAATGATTATTTATAAGTATATGAAAATATTATATACTTTAAAATATACCCACAATTTAAAATAATTTTAATTAAATTTCGACATTAGTCACAATTATAAATTGTTATTCAAATGAAAACACACATAACTAACATACAAACCAAAAAGATTCATTTATTTCCTACCAGGCTAACCATTAAAACTAAAGTGCATCAGAAGCACTCGCACTTAAATTTATCTTTCGCTCTACCATGTACCAAAATAAATTCCATTATCAAAGTCATTGAAAACAGAAGCCGTCAACCGTCAGCTACAATCCCGCAGCAACGATCCCAAGTACAGTGGGAACAACCACGTGTCTTTACCATCACATCGACCATCTGCTCGACGTTAAACTCCGCATAACATCGTCATCCACAACACGACGCGTCGCGTCGTTCTCGAACATCCCTCGTTGCATTTCTCAAGCTCATCAAAAAAAGATTCGCGCGCATGCGCGTGTCGACGGCGTATAATTGTGGATTAGATAAACGAAGGGACGATGATTGCGTCGCGAGGGACACTAGTGACACTGCTTATACCAGAACGAGGGAGAGATAGTGAAGAGTCTATACATGCGGGGGAGGGGGAGAACTAATAGCACATGGCTTTGTCTCGTGTACTCTTCGGTGTCTTTTGGACGCGACCACGTGTGTCTATGTGTGTGCTGATGATGGCTTGTTGCTGAGATTCGATTCGGAGTCGTGAGTTTAATGTGGGAATTCGGGTAGTTCTTGAGTGTTGATGGTATATTTGTGTGGGTTTAATGGTGCTGGGTGGTGTATGTGTTACGTAAGACGTATATAGATGAATTATTTTTATGAGAAAAATGAGTAAATTTTCGTTATAAAAGCAGAATTGTTAATATTTAGAAAATTTTATTATGAATCTATAAAAAAAATTATAAATGTATTTCGTTAAAAAACCAATAGATTCAATTTTATTAAATATTAATATTTCATTATTACATTATTATAATTAAAATACGTAAAAATATTGATAAAAATTGCTCTTGATGTCAGTATATTATCTTACACGAGATAAAAAATAGTATAATATGCCACAACAATAATAAATATTTTATCAATTACATAGTTATTCAGATCATTTTCAACAACCGCTGAGAAAAAAAAACATAGAACAGTAACATTCGTCACCTATTACATTCAAAGCATTAAAAAGGTCACAACACAGCATCTCACCCTATATACCCACAGCCACAGCAAACGTAACAATTAATCACACTTGCCATTTTCCCCACATTCCATATTATACACACATCGCAAACGCCGCATCTACTTCCACTCGCATTTCGCTCATCCGCTCTTTCGGCTTTCCGCACGCACTGTTCCACGCGCGCACCTATTAAAAAGAAATTAAATTTTTTCACAACCGCGCGTTGACTCAACTTTTTCCTCCCCTCCACTTTATATATACGCGTCGAAAAAAAAAAATAAAAGGAAATCCCCTGCACACAGCCGAAAAATTCGACGCCGCGTGAAAATTAAATTAATTCCAAAGGTTATAACGCAGTATATACGAGAGTGCGTATATACGATCCCACCCCCCCCCTTGACTTTCCCATGACGAGAGCAGCAGTAGCAGCGCTTGCGCGCGTAATCAGATCATCCCTCCCCCGATGCTCTGTTACTGGACGAGACACGCGTATATATATATACGTATACGTCCCATTGTCTATCTCACCCCGCGCGCGCCTGTGCGCATGAGAGCTAATGCATTAACGTGAGCGCGCGCGCTTTTGGAAGTGAAGTGGAGGGGGGGACAGGAAAGGGAGAAATTCACGTGCTGGCGAGTGTGTGATTTTTCTTGGGGTGACGTGGTTCTTTTTTTTTTTAAGTTAATTCGCATTTTTACGTTTTTGCGGATGCTGATGTGACGTGTGGTATAGTGGTAAATTGTAAGTCATGTATCCCGCAACAATTTTTTTAGACTAATTGGGAATGGTTTTAGTTCCATTTCATTCTAATGTAACGGTTTAATTTTCATCGTTGTTCATAAAAAAGTACATAATGAAGCTTAAGAAATATCACCCAATAATCTACCAAGACACTTACACTTATGTTTCTACATTTCCACTAATAATCGAAACCGGCATAAATCTAAATTAGTTTTATCATCCCCATAACCCTTATTATTCAGCAACTACTTAAGCAATCCCAATCCACTTCACTAAACTCCATCTCATTACCCATGCGCTGCAGCGATCATCTCAATATACCCACCTCAGTATCATCATCATCATCATCATCAATACTTAACCCAATCCTCATCGAGCTTCCCTCTATATATATATATATACCATCCTCCATAAACCATCATTCCACTTATCCACCCATACCCACCACACACACATATATATATACACGTACACGCGATCACTTTCATAATGAAACGGCGAAAAGAAATGCACGTTTCCGCGACTCCTCTTCCTCTTTCTCTCGTCGGCCATACGTTACCCTGAGCGCGTGTACGTTTCGCCTCGAGGGCCGATATATAGGGTGGCTCTTACCTAAATAACCACTCAGTCACTCGAGAAGGTGGCCTGTACGATGTAAAAGCTATATATATATATATACTTGCTGCCTCTCGGCCAGATTAACGGGGCCATTCTCCGATTGATTCCCCGGGAAAAGCAAGGGATATCTGACCTACGCGCGCGCTCGTGCTATAGAAGGTGAGAGACTGTTCAAGCGTGTGTATATGTATAAGGTTTTCGCGGTACCGATGGTACCGGTGGATGTGTAAGTGTGTACGGGGATATACGTGAGGGGAGAAGAGAAGGGTTGGGAATCTTTGACGGCTGCGGCAGCGTGTAAGTGAGTTATTGTGGTAGGAGTGTCGAGTTACTGTAGATTTCAGTGGAGGGTGTATAGTGGTAAGTTTTAGTTTTGTTGCGTTGGGAAAAGTCGTGTGATTAGGAAAGCCAGTATGGCATATGGTTTCGATTCAGATATATGGTCACCTATAAATAATAGGTGGGTTGGTAAAGAGTTCCCAAAAAAAAGGTTCCTATAGGTTGCTACATGGGGTACACTGGAACTCATAGAAATTGTCGTAATCTATAGTATATTGTTAAAAACCGATTTGTATAACATATATTTTTGTATAACTTAACAAACGATTCCACGAACCGCTTGTAGAATAAATACACAAGATTTGTGTTATAACTTTATTTTGTTTACATTAATAATACATAGATGTGCTGTGCTTTTTGCCAACTGGATGATAATTACATAAAAAGTGTGTTACTGATTCTGTTTTTGACAAAAACCTTGTGTTCTCTTGACAAAATCTTATTTTTATCTATTTAAAAATTGCCGTTTCAATTTTTTTTATAATAATGATAGCAATGCTACAATAATAAAATGTCATGGAATAATTAGAAATCCACGAAATAATTGATATAGTTATTGTTGTTATTTCAAGTTATTTAAAAAGACGTAATATAAAATAAAGGGAGCACGTGCCATATTCTTTTTAATTATTCTTAGCACCCAATTTCGTTTTATTTTTATTTCAAAAACTACCTTTATTTCACACAGGCAATAATAAAAGAAGAAAATAACAATATTGAATGTAAATTAAGTTAATTAAGATTAATTTACATAAAAGTTAATTGCACAAATTCCCGTGCCTGAAAACTCGCCTGCACGCTCAAAGAAAAAACATTTCCCCCCCTTGCACGTCATGCGCTATTCTATTAATAAAAATCTGGCCGCTCGAAAATATCGAATATCATATGTCAGAGCGCATAATATAACACAATGGCGCGATCGCGTGGTGACGATTCGCGTGCGACGATGATTTCTCGGCTTCTCGTGTTTCGCGCGTGTGCGGCCGCCACGTGCGAAGTGAGAAAGTGAAACGAGAGCCTTTTTTGCTTTGATTTTTTGAGGTCTGTCGGAGATTTTTTTTATGTACGGGTTCTCCTGTGGTTGCGCTCTATGTTTCGATGCCAGGGGTTACTGGCATACAGTAACATGATTAAAGCTTGGAAATGAGTAGTGGGATTTCAATATTGAAATAATTCATTGACGGTTGAAAGTACGTGGTTTTTTTTTCAATTGTGTCTCATAAGTTTTGAAAAATTGTTGATTTTAAAAATCCTTTGCATGTAAACTAATAATGTAAGTCTGAATTTTCGTTCTTAACAATCGTATCTTATTAATCACTGTGAGTAGATAATGTTACACCTAGCCGGTAACCTGGTTGTTACCGACATTTGAAGTAAAGCTTTTTTTTCATTTAATTTTAAATCTTGAGAAATATTTTTTGACGTGCTATTGATTCGATAAAAAACTATAACGTTTTGAAGAGATTTTTTTTAAATTTAAAATCATTCTTCCCGTGCAATTCAGTAATCATCGTTCTACAAAGTTTCAAGACAAAAAAAGACATTTTTCTTTATTCTTGAAATTTTCATTGAGGAGATGTGTAACTGAAGCGTAGAAATCTATGTTACCAACAGCAAATTTTATTATTCAATTGGATTTGAACAAAATATCTGTGAAAAAGTCCTTTGTTGGACTTCCCACAATAACTAAATAATACCCAATTAAATTTTCAAATCTTTTCTTCTACCGGAGTTTTGCAGAAATATGTTAAAAATTTATCCTAAAGTTGTCCGGTACTGTTAAATTTTCATTAATGGAATTATTTGAAAATTCAATTGTATATGAGCATATCCCCAAAACTTGACTTATTTATGCAGGGATTTTAGTCACAAATAATTATAATTCTGCAAATTTTCATTATTTATGTAATAAGTAATGTTTTTGCAGAGTAAACATTTATATGCTAATTCTCGTAATCAACTTAGAGCTTCTAAAAATAAAAAAATGCAATATTTTCTAGTAAACTCAATAAAATGTCAAGATTCTTAATAATATTTTTTTAAACCACCGTTAATTAGAACTCTGTCATAAAAGGCATCGGTAAGATGTTACTATGCTACAATATTCACAATTTTTTGATCCATGTGCCACTTCTTATGTGGACACAATAACGGTTAGAACATGGGTCACCTTATTTTTCAAAATTTGAAATTATGACAAAGTTAACGTTCCAAGGAATTCGCCCCTTTTCTAAAATGTTAGATAGTAATATTGATTGTTAGGTTTTATCAAAACAGACCTTCTAAACACTGTCCCGTGCGTGTGCCTAAAAAATTCTTCAAATGGCAGCAATTAAAAAATTAATTCTCAAAACGTAATCAATTAAAAAACTGCTGCCAATTCATTGGCACTTAGCTTCCGAAAACTTTATTTAATTATTCCTTTAATTAATTTTTACTTCTAAAATTTAAAATTTGATTCTTTATTTTCTACCGATAGACTTTGCTATATATTTTTTTTATCCGTCTATTTTTTCATAATGGACAGATTTTTTTAGGCAATGAACTCGATCTGAATATATATAAAAGCTAGATCTGTGTCAAATTGCAGAACGATTGTATAAATTTTGCTCTTGTTATCGTGTGACAACGAAAACCCAAATTTCTTTTAGAATAGTTTTTTTCTAAAAAAAAATGAAGGTAATCTCTTGAAATTTTAACCAAATATAGTCTTCTATAAGTTTAATAAGTGGTTAAAATTTCAAGTCGATAAATCAAGTATTCTCGAAGAAAACGCAATTCAAAAATTAAAAAAAAAAAAATTTCTTTCACCGTTACAAAGCTTCCTCTATAAGGAAGCAAAAATACAGATTTAACTGTAGCACAACTATAATACAGTTTGGTTTAACTTTATTGTTGGTGTAATTATAAATTGTCATAATATATTAATGTGCAGAAGCAGGCGCATTACTTTTATTTGCAATATAAAGCTTTTAGAACCTTACGAGTATAAGTAAAATGGCTGTTTTAGATGTTCTAATGTATACGAAACACAATGCTATTCTTATGGAAGAAACGCGCTCTTGGGAAAAAATGAGTAACACTGACGAGATCTTATTCTCGAAGCGTTTAACTGAATATATGGAAAAGTATTGGACTGTGTTTGCAATTGGTTTCTGGTAATTTTTTTCATGAAAAATGACAAAGTTTTGGGGATATGCCCATATACAGTTTAGAATATTACGAAGGGCCTGACAGAGCGCTTTTCTCAGAATATTTTGCTTATAACCATATAAAAAATAATATTTAATATTGATAGCATAGATTTCTACACTTTAGTTACACACCTTTTTAAATTTTCGTTGATTTTCGTTCCAGTTTTTAAAATACCCCTTTCCTCTTCAATCTAACACAATCATAACACAAGCATAACACTATACACTACCTTCCTTATCTATACACCTAAAAATTTCAAATCCTCATCGAACCTTAAAAATTAGACCCCCTGACCAAAGTACACCCCCTCGCATCGTATACCCTCAACACTCTCTCTCTCTCTCTCTCTTCACATATACATATCCAGCCTATATACCCCTAATACACGCGGAAATTCTGCGAGCACTGGGCTCTCTTATCGGTACTGGTCGGCTCGCGCAGGCGGCGCGAATGCATTACACGCGTCGTTTAGATGATTGGCGAAGATTGGCCCCCCGCCGAAGAAAAGACCGGATCGCTGCGATAACGAATACATATATATATATATATATAGCACGGGGTGCTACCGCTATACCAACGCGTGTTTGCCCTTCGGCCCGACGCGCGTATCATTGCCGCGTGCTAATGCCGGCCGCGAGAAGGGTGGACGGAATTACGGCGAGTTAGGCCGTGTAGTATGGTCTTTGTTCATGGTAAGGGTGGAGGTGACGGTGGTGATGGTGCTTTTTTCTATAGGGTTATTGGTTAACGGTAGTGCGAAGTTGTTCGAATGTTGTTTGCAGTGCGATTTCAGCATGGTTAAGATTGTAGCAGCGTGAATTGTAAAATAGTGGCTAGATCCGCGTGTTCTATATACCTTATCAGATCGGTTAGAAAATTTAATTTAAAAAAGAACCGTCTAGTAGTATACTACTACTATTGCCTAAAACGGTGTATTCATCGTATAATTTTAAACATTCTAAATACACCTCAACCCTACAACTATATACACACACTTCCACCTAAACCCTCTCACCCCAATCTCCCAAGATCAGCCACAAAAACAGTCTCATTCGCAATCAATGCTTTGCTCGCACAACCAACGCTGCAGAGCCGGGCAAAACAGCGCGGCTTGGCGCCAGATCGCGCTTACTTCCAATCGCGGACAACCATTGTCTCCTCTCTGCACGACTATATACACACATACACCCTTCACGCAGACCGAGACTGTCTTTCGCCCCAGTGCGAGTAGGTAGACTCGCGGCGGCGATCTTCGCTTCTATTCGCACACACCCACCCACACACGCTATACGGAAATCTCCCTGGCTTCGCAACGCGTATACCTCCACACACACACACACACATAGGGACTTGGGACAGGGCGAAGTATATATATATGTACACGTTATATAGGGAGAGGGGAAACAGACAGAGCGCCAGTCGAGGCACGTAATGGCGTGTCGGAGTTAACCGGTTGATAACCATCAGTTATAATTAACTCAGGCCAACCGGCGAACAAGCCAACCCCTCCCTCTCTCTCTCTCTACCCTCTCCTCGTCTTTCTCATTATCTCTCTCGTTCGTTCTACGTCTCTCTCCCTCTCGCTCCAATCTCTACAGCAGTGCCGCCGCCGCCACTACTGCGCCTGCCTTTCGTCTTGTCTCGTCGGCGCAACTGTATTACTCTCTGACGAAGCCCCAATAACCGGAGCTCTATAGCATATATATACATATATATATATATATATACGTGATTTTACACACGTTCGTGCGTTAGCTCGCGAGTGCGAGCGAGCGAGCTCACACCAGCTGCTAGCAGTTGGTCGTCATCGCGCGTCGACGCGTCTCGGCTTTCCATTATCGCTGATTAATTCGCGAATGCTCGCGAGAGAGAGAGAGAGAACGCGTGTGTGGATCTCGTTATTGGAATAGATCCACGAGGCGGTGGTGAACGCGCGGTTGATTAGATTCTCAGAGCGAGGTGTGGTGTTTAAAAGTATATACGTATATAGAGGTGTATGTGCATGTGTGGGTATAGGTGGTTGAGCATTTCGATTAGCACTTGGTTTCGGACAACGTGGAATTATAGTTTGACGAATTATTATGTCGGGGCCGACGCGGCTAGTATAGTAGGCGGCGATTTGACAGGTGCGAGATGGTTGAACGGGTGTTTGTAGTGTGGACCGTCAATGAGATTGGGTATAACTTGTGGTTTTTGTTTTTTTTTTCTTTTACGGAGTTGGTGGAAGGTTTGATCGTAATTGATAGTCGTGCTGAGGATTAATTTAGTTTGGTAGATTTTGGTGTGTTGGAAGGCTGTGTAATTGAAGCTTTGACGGGTAGGTACTATAGGCGTTTGTGCAATAGGTTGTAATGGAAATTGATTTTCGAGAGATCAATCACTAATGAACTATGTTTAAGATACGAATTACATCTATATATGTAGAGAATGTTGGTAATAATGATGAAAAACTGGTAGTGTAGAGGAAAATCTTTACAAAACATACGTGAAAGGGTCAGATATATCATTTGGTAACTTTCTTGGTCTCCGTCCTAATGTACTTTATTTTTTTTTGCAAAGTTTCAAATTTATTTTTTCATTTGTCTGAGAATGTCATTCGAGCAAATTCTGTTTGACTTATAGAGAACTTCTGTTTGAATATTATTCTTAAATGTCTTGAAACACTAAATTTTATTGGAAAACTAGAGCCTATCCATTACAATTGAGTATCATATATCACTTTAAATTATTTTTAATTATTAGATACAAAAACAATAACTTCCCACGCAAAATTTATTCACGCGCAGCTTAACGCTCAGAAACAAAAATTTTCTACAAACAATGTTAACTTTTAATACCCTGACAACCCAACCAATTTCTCCTCACTTCAAACAAAAAATTTTAAAGCCCCAATCTCTCAACACTCAATCCTCACTTTACTTAAAGAAAAAAAAGAAGTACCCCTCGTATACAAACACAAAGATGCAAAAATCCCTTACTTTCATCGTATACTATATCCGCGCGTTATACCTATAACGAACGTTAACGAAAATAACACATCGCAGGCGTCCCCTTGACACCGCGCTCTATACTCTGTTCTCTTCTCGTCGCATGGCTAATCCTCCATTGTCGCAGGCGCGCGACGTAAGCCTGTAATTGATCGCGGCTCGATTCACGTATAGGCCTTCGTACAAACGCGCTGTCGTCGTCGGACGTTACGCCCTGGCGTCAGCCCGACGACGAGGCGTTCACGTGCGTCTAGGTATATCTCTTCTCTCTTTCGCTGTGTTCTAATGTGTGTGTGTGTGTTGGCTGTGATTTGGTGTGGATGCTGTGACGTCGTTGTCGTTGTTGCCGTCAATGGATGTTCAAACGCGAACGGCAGGGGGTTGACGGAAAGATTGTGTTGAATTAACTTTGTGCTGTGGAATTTTCTTCGGAGGATTTTCAGATTAACTTCGGTTCGTTCGGGGTTTTACTTTCTATAAGATTGTATCAATGTTTTAAGGTTTGTTAATTCATTATATATAATACAAACAGTGATGATCTTATATTTGAATTAAAAAAGTAAAGCTAAATCTAATTTTTAAACGGTCCATATTCACAATTCCCTCCCACTTCAAAACAATACGAACCCTCGCTCTCTCCTACCGCAATCACATTTCAAAATTCCCTCCTACCTTAATTTGATTCCCATTCGAAACCCCCAAGCGTGCCGTCGAACCACTCGAACCCCCCCTCTGTCCATATCATCCTCCCTATCCCATACATATATATATATACATATACATACTTGCCATCCACCAAAGTACAGTATAGTAAACAGGAACACGCGCACTCACATACATACATAGCGTTGTGTTCGCGTCCACCGCTGTAACTGCATTTCCAAACAGTTACGCGCGCGGGCTAATCCATCGGTCGCGGCTGCTGCTACCGACGACGCTGACTACACAACGGTAACGACGACGACGACGACGACCGCATTACGTCGATCCCTCATACGCATCAGCATCCATTACGAGCGTACTTCATCTTTGTCTCCTCGACACTTTCCCTTTCTCTTGCTGGTTGGCTATCCGATAGCATCGCTTGTGTGTAGGCACCGATTGCAATCGATGGATTTCGACTGTCATTAGCCGCGTGGGAAACGACTAGGGGGAGAGAGAGAGAGAGAGAGAGAGAGATGGGGGATGCGACAGGATTTGGGATGGTTTTTCGGTATAGTGCTAGTCGGGTGTTTTCGATCGAGACCTGGATTTGCATAATCGACGGAGGTGTGAATGTTGATGGTTTACGAGTGTGTGTGTGTATTGGGTAAGTATAATTAATGGTAGGGCGGTGTATTGTTAGGCAGTGTGTGTGCGTTTCGGATTGCTCTTTCTTATTTCGCCCGATGGCTTAATGAAATTTGCATGAGAAAATTACTAGGACTTCATGCTCTCTCTGTGAATTGCAATCTGTAGCTTCGTCCGTAAGTGTAAGGATAATAACAGTTGAATTTTACAAATTTTGGTTGTATATATCATATATATTTCACGAACGATAGTTATAGTTAAAATTTTAGCAATATTTGATCAATAAAACAGTTTGTATAGATAGAAATATTGCGACTGTATAATGTTTATATTTTTCTACTAAATATAATATTTTTATTTTTAATCGAATTTTATCTCGATACGAACTGTATATTCTTAAATATAAAAATCACAATTTTCTGCTGAGATGTATTTGCTAAAAAGGAACTAAATCAAATATATAAAAGCGTCCAATCCGTCATAATTTACCTTAATTCTCACCAAATCACTTAACTCCACCTTTATAGAAACCCAACCGTATTAAAACTTACCTCGAACCCTCCGACGCAGCCTTCGAACTAAAACCCCCTGACCCTCCTTACTTAGCCTAATAAAAACAATTAATTCCGCGCGAATGACTTATTCACAACCTTTTTCCCTTACTCCCCCTCCCACCCTTCCCCACCGCCGCTATCCACTACTCGCCAATCGCAATCACTTTGCGCGGCCTCGCTCGATTTCGTGCAACACACGCGTGCGCGCCTATATACGCACACGCGGGCCAATCGTGCTAATTCCACAAGTAAGCAGAACAAATGCTTCGTGCGCGCGCCCCCATATGGTGCCGATAAATTTGCTATATGTGTTCGGTGTGACTCTTTATTTATTTACGCGAGTGCGATTCTTTTTTGTTGTTGTTGTTCGTTTGGTATAACTATTGGTTTCTTTTTACAATGCGGAATAGAGGTGGATTACGGAGAGGGTTTAGCGGTTTTGGATTTTTTGGAGGATGGGGAGAGGGTTTCGGTGGGTGTGATTTATGGAGGGGTGGATTAGCGCAGCCGATACGTCGATTTCTTTTGAGTGTGGTTTAGGAGGAACGTTCTTTTCGTGGTGGGAGAAGATATTAATGGAGGAGAATCGTTTTTTCGGAGAGATTAAGGTCATCTTATGAATTTCCATTGTAATTAATTGATCTTATAGAGGAGTGTAATTTAATGTTCGAATAGAAATTTTATTTGAAAATGCATCTTTTATGTGAATTTTATCTATCGTTTTTAATAGTGGTTTTTTGTGTACATATAAATCATTTAATAATGGTTGCTTTGTATTCTTAATTTTCAAGTTTTATTAATAAATGAAAGATTCTTCGTATTTTGTAAATTATTATAGATGAACAGAATTGCCTATAGTATTGAATTATCGTAGTAGTTTTAATACAATCGGCTGCAGAAACAGTCCTGAAGTTCTACTTGTATAATTATTTTGTTTTAACAGGCTTGAGTCAGTGACATAGAACGATTACCATACTGGAATTGCCGTTTATTTTTTTGTTGTTAGAGATTCTAGAAACTTTTTCGAAAAAGGAAAATCGTTTGTGCAACGTCATTATGCAACCAAAGTTCTGTTAAATTCTTAAGTAATTTAATGAACTAGATTTCGCGAAAATGTGTTTGAAATCTTGAAATTTTCGAAAAGTGTGTTTCACATTTGCGAAAAAATTTTCCAGATTATGTAGAACATGAAATATCCTCAAAATTTAAAAACGCATTGCTTACATTATTACGGAGGGCTAGTTGAGGCACTTTTTTCGGAAAAGTTTCCCAAAAAGAAAATAAAATGTCGATGCCAGTACGGTAATAGAGATGTACGTAGAGAAAGTATATTCCAAAAAGATATATAAATATATTGACGAGAGAAGAAAATATTTATAAATATTTATCGAGTTTGGTAATAATTGAATTAATACAATTAAAATTGTTAACTAAATCTTTATATCTTAACTATAGTTAAAATATCTATATTAATTACTATAATATACTATATCTATCTTATTATTACACTCCAAAAATTGTCAGCTCCATTCATGCTATACAAATCCTATTCTAAACTTAAATTACGTACCACTCTAAATTTCTTAACCACGCCATGAACATCCTCTGTCGCCTGTCAATCCGCAGCAAAGCATCACGAGATTCTCATTCGCGCAACCCCTTAGAAAATTCTCAGATCTCGCTCTATGGTATACACAAACCTCCGATCGATTCCACCACCCCTTTCCAAATTTCCGCCAAAGTACATTTCGCACACAGTATCCACTCTCTCCCTCTCTCTCTCACTTGTATCTCTTAAAAATAAATTACCCTCCCCTATATATATATACCAGCGCCACGACCACCCACTCCATGTTTCTCTATTAAACCATGCCCACTCTTTGTGCGCACTCGGCAGCAGCAGCACAAGCTTTCCGCCCTTGCCTACCCGCGTGCTCCCCCCCTCTCCTCTTTCCTCCTCCTCTCGCTCTCCTTCCCGTGGCACGGAGAAGTTAATTATAAGCGATACCAATCTCTCCCGGGGTTGTTGGTCGGCCGCTTGCGCTCGCTCGCGCGCCCTGACAGCCAATTACCACCCTGTGCAACCCTCGCTCTCTCTCTCTCTCTCTTTCTCTCCCCAATATAGGAAATTAAAAGACTTAGCGATGATTGCAGCGAGCGGGAATCTACGTATGTGCGCTCACACGCGTATGTATGTGTGTGTGGGTGAGGAGAGATAAAAGTGCTGCGGTGTATGACTTTAATTGCCTCGGCCTCGTAGCTTTTCAGAGAGGGGGAGGGGGGGATAGCCGGAGGGGTGGGGGAGGGTAGAGGTTCGTTAAAGTTTTCGCGGCGGGGTTTGTTGGAGGCGATGATTTTTCAAAGTCGAATTCGCAGGCGATTTGAGGCGGCCCGTATGCCGTTGCCGCCGGCGGGTGATGATGGAAGCGAGTGGGAGAGCTCGAGTGAGTGCGTGAATGCACGAGGAGAGAAGTTTTGATGAGGTTTTTCTGCCTGTGAGTTTTACGAATTAATTATATATACTATAGGGGGAAGAGGCCGGGTAAAGCATTCATGTGCAATATATCGTGCACAGACCTTAGTTTTAAATTTTAATCTGTGTAGATACGTTGTAAATATTGCTTGTAAGTAAGTTTGAATGCGTGTATGAAGCTCTCAACGGAAATGTCACCAGCGGAGGGTAAAAACGATTTTCGCACTTTGGCTTACGATTTTTCACTAAGGTACGAATTTAATTTAATATTAATTTTGGTAATTGTCCGTTTTATCCGGCAATTTTTGAGAGTCGAAATTTCTTCGATTTTTTAATTGTTATTTATTATTTGTTAAAATAAAATTGCCTTATTTATTCACATGAATTTATTGAGTTTCATCCAAAGTTTAAAAAAAGACATTAAAGATTATACGATTTTTGGTTATTAAGATTATTATTTATTTACTTTTCCTTGGGGGTCTGCATTTCCCGCCCTTCGCCTACGTGAAAAAAAATGATTTTCTAATTGGTTTGTAGTATTTCGTACATTATAATTGGTTACAGTAATTGCTTACATGGCGAATCGTTAAACAAGTTGCAATCACAAATATACAACGCCAGAAGAAACAATCGGGAACAATGCAGCAACATACCAATAACTATATACATTTTTTACATTCTCCGACAATTATATCACTCTCTCGTTATTCCCCAATAAACAAAAAAAAATATCTTCAACCTCAAATCCATTAGAAACTTCCATCCCTATCAAAAATTAAACTCTATACCAATTCACCTCGTACACTCTATACCGCGCATCGCTCTACTTCTCGTCCCCTACAAATCACTCTCGTGAAGCAAGCGAAGGAGGGTAAAAAAAAAGGAATTCACGCGGTTAAAAAGCCGCATCCATAATCGCTCGTTCCAATCGCCGTAAAAGCCGTGGGTTGAGAGCCACTGCTGCCATGACTTTCTCTCACTCTCTCTCTCTCTCTCGGAGAGGTGCGAAAGGAAGTGCGCGAAGGAAATAAAAAGAGCACGTGTGTGGGTGTATGTATGTATATATATAGCGTTAGCTCGTACCGTAGCGAACGCGGTCGGAGGCGAGCAAAGTAAAAGGGGTTGGAAATGGATGTTACTTAGACTTCAGAGGACCTCTCGCATATACCTCTCTGCATTTTTCCCTTACACTAGTGCTCGTACACATTTACACACACACACACTTTGCCCCAGCTAACTTTCTCCTCTTCGTCTCATTCCTACAAGGTTCCCTCCTCTCTTCCTCCCTCCGCTATATTTCCCGCGTCACTTTCTCCTTACCGCCCTACCGATATCCTTTCTTGCTCTCTCTTTCTCTCGCTCCTTCTCTTTTCCCACTCTAGGCGAACACTTGTTCGCTTATTATTTCTCTTCCTGACTCTTCTACACCCTCTCGTAACTCGCGAGCCTCGCGCTTCACGTTTTCTTTCTCACTTTTCAATTTCTATCCCTTACTACTCTCACACTTTCGAGCCTTTCGAATGCGTTCAAAGACCTTTTCAGCACTGAGAATTCGATGTTTCTTTTCGGCGATGTATGCCCGTGGGCTGAAGTACATTAGGCTTTGAACAGTCTTTTAGATACTTTGTGAATTTTGTCCTTGTTAGTGATTAAATTAATAGGTTATTTTATCACTAAGTACATTTTCGTCTATTAAAGTAAATATAATAATAATGTACATGAATATGTATATAATATATTATTATTCTAAAATCATTTTGGTAATATTAGTGCTATGTCAGACTAAAATTATGATATTTCTTATATGGTCTAGAAACTTCAATTACAGATAAATAATACATTTGAACGATCCATGAATAATATTCAAGTTCTTTACTTTATTCGGGGCATTAGGAGATCGGTTAAAGTCACGATAACCATAATATTTAATAGAAGATGTTGGTAGCAATTTGGTGTGTAAAATTTCTATAAATGTAACGTCTTTAGTACTATATGACGGACTTCTTGAGGGAAATTTGGGAGAATTTTTGAGAGAACCAACCATGCTTACTTGCGATGGACTAGCAACTATAAGGCCGTTATAAAATAAACTTAATCATTCATAAGGAATATGTCAAAGTATTGATATACCTAAATACAGATTCATAAAGATGTACAATTATTTTTTCTTTCTCATTACAACATGTATCTGACAAATAGAACATTTAATACGTGCAGCAAAATATCATCCGTCACAAGGAATCAAGACGGCCAACACTATCAGAACTTCAAATCCAGCCGCAAACAAGACACAGACATATCCAGCCAACAACCCTTGTCCATCATCAACCGTGCGCGTACTTCTCTCCTTATATATACACACCGAAAAACAGCGCGTATACCTTCAGACCTTCCCGACATGGCGCTATCCACTCACGAAGAGAGAGAGAGTAAGAGAGGCATCACATCAACACGCGGCAGCTACGTCGACGGCGACGGCGGCACGCGGAGGAGAGTATCAGTGGCGGTAACTAGTTTCTCTCTCCTGCTGCAGCGCGCGGGTCGCCCCAATTAACGTTGCCACATACACGAGGAGTGCGCGCCCGTGAAGCTCGGCAGCAAGCGAACGAGCGCGCGCGCGTGCCGCGCGCAAACTTATAATTGCGAAAGGAGCCGGCAATTATAATTGCTCCTGGCACGTCCGACGACGCGACGCCCGAGGAGGAGAAGAAGGAGAAGGAGGAGGTGGAGGAAGAGAGGGAAGGAAACGAAAGAGGGGTGTGCTGGTTCCTGAGAGGCTAGGGTGGAAAAAATTGATGAATTTTTATGCAGGAGGAATTTGTTGATTAAAAATTTTATGCCTCCCGGTGGGGGACAATTTTTTTTTTTAATGCGATGGTGCAAGTGTGTATTGGTTGTGGATGGATTGAGAGTAGGTTGTTAACATTTTTGTTGGTGGTTAGTAGTAATGAGTTAATTAAATTTTTTGTGGCGTCATTGGTTTGGGATGTTGTATGTACTTGTAGATGGTTTAATTATTACTTAGTAGTGATGGTTGTGGAATTGGTTGTAAAGTTTTTGTGTAAATTTTTTTTTTTGTTAATTGTAGTAGAAGCTAAGGCAATGTCACAAAAATATTATTTTAGAAATATTGAGAATCATCAAGGTATTATTTTTTAAATATAAACTATATAAGTATACTAATATCATTAAAAGTATTAATATGTAAGAGAGTTTTGATGATTCGAATTAATTATTAAAAAATATATGAGCTATATATACGCAATTTGTTTCCCTTTTAAGTTGACGAAAAAATTTTCTTGAGAGCACACTTACGGAATGGATTTTGCATCCTCAAAGAGGAAGCTTTGTAATGGTGAAAAAAGTTTTTGAAACAAAAAATGTTTAAAAATATGTTTTAAGACTTTTGGCACGAAGATTCGTCGATTTTGAGCAAAAAAATTTTCGTGTCTGTATGTGTGTGTGTGTGTGTGTATGTGTACCGGCTATAACTTTTGAACAAATTGACCGATTTACATTGGGTAAAGCTTATTCTCTTCGTTTCGAAGGAGAATAGAGATAGCATAACCTATTTTTTCATTTTTTCGTTTTTCTTTTGTTTTATAATATATATAGATATTACTTAATTTAATCAATTTTTATTTAAAGGTCGTCAGATTACCTACAATTTCGTTGTTTTAAAGTTTAATTATCTTTAGTCTGTCATTTGTTATTAAAGAAAATATGGTTTAAACTTCTTTTTTTTCTATATAAATTTTTAATTTATTGACTTGAAATTTTAACCATTTATTAAACTTGTTTGGGGCAATATTCGGCTAAAATTTCAAATGATTATCTTCATTTGTTTTTTATAAAAAAATTATTTTAGAAAAAATTTTAGTTTTTGTTGTCGCACGATAATAAGAGCAAAAATTATCCAATCGTCTTGAAATTTGGATCAGAGATAGCTTTTTTATATCTTCGAACCGAGTTCGTTGCCCAAAAAAATCGGTTCATTTCTACTGAAGATATTTGAGGTTAAAAATATTTTTCTTAATTTTTTTAATTGCGTTTTCTTAGAGAATTGTTGATTTGCCGACTTGAAATTTTAACCACTTATTGCACTGGTTAGTGGCAATATTCGGCTAAAATTTCAAGTAATTATCTTTATTTTGGTAAGAGAAAGAAATTATTTTTTGAAAAAAGGGTATTTTCTTTCCCACACTATACAAAACTATACAAACAAAGATATTAATATTTATCGCAATTTCATTGTCTAACTTTGAACCAATATGTCTTATATCTTACATTTCTTGCAAATTAGTATATTACTCACCTATATGGATGAAGAACCTTTACATTCCACCAATTTAAAAAAAATTGATATGAAAAAGATATTTTATCTTATTAAATAAGAGACTATTTTGTTATAAATAATTTATGAATATTATATTCGTAATTTCCTTATAAAAAAGACAATTAAAATGAAAAAAGCTCTTTGAAAACAGTGTTAATAATCCTTAAATAATAACCTTAAATGAAATTGCAATAGATATTAATATCTTTGTTTGAAAAAAAAGAAAAAAAGTTTTATTATTGAAATTTGTTAGCATTTTTTTTTCGTGAAACATTTATTCTTAGAATTTTAATTGATTAAAAGGAATCGAAAAATTATTTTGAGGAAGCTAAGTGCCAAAGAATTGGCAGCGGTTTTTCTTATGCTTTGGGACTTTTCAAAAGTAAAAAAGAATAAGAAAAAACTTGATTTAAGGGTATCATTTTTTCTGGCAATAATTAGATTTGTAAAAAGTAATTAGAAATAACTTTACTTTGATCCAAAATAATTTCATAAATAACAACTCAATATGAAATTCGGAATAGAGAAAACGAACCTAGAGAACAAGAGCTTTCCAAAACTCTTTTCAGAATTAAAAAATGTTAATTCCTTTAAAAATTACGTGAGTTTGAAATTCTGTTTGAAACTGATGAAAATTGCTGGTAAATGGAGAATTTGAAAAAAAAAAACAATTAAATCCGTAAAATGTTCACAGTATTTAGTGAATTTTAAGCTCAACTTCAAACTCACGTAACTTTTGAAAAAATCAAATTTTCTGATTCTAAAAAGAGTTTTGTAAAGCTACTGTGTCGAAGTTTCTTTTTTTTCGAATTTCAAATTGAGTTGTTATTTATGAAATTATTTTCCAAATTATAATGCAATCCAAAAAGCATTTTTCAGTATTATTTACAACTCCATTGTACACTACAAACTTCTTTGTGTAAAATCAAACCTTGCCTTTTATTTCTTTTATGCAAATGCATTCGTTTATCAGTACATAGCATCACATTCATTAAAAAATTATTCACTAAACGAACCAATCGAACTGACGAAGGCACTCTTAACCATCATCCAAGAAATCCTGAAAACAATCGACAAAAGAGCTAAGCGAAGACGACGAAGAAGTAAAAGAAGAATAAGAGAGAGAGAGAGAGAGAGAGAGATGAGAAAGCCGAGAGGAAATCCTCCGCGTACGCGCGCGTTTGCGACGGAGACACGCGGCGAAATAAAACAAAAATCCGGGGCGCCGATAAAATTACGAAAATTACGCGAGTAAGGAGCCGGAGGGCCGTAAAACAAAGTAGAATGAAAGACAGAGAGGGGGGGGGCAATAAAAGCTCTCTTCTCAGTGGCGAAGAGAGGGAAAAGGCCCGTAGGAGGAAAGTCGACTTCCGGGGCGACGCGCCGCTGGCGAATCGATTATTTAAATGTGTGCGCGCGCGCGCGCGCGATGCCACCGCGGCGAGTGTAAGCCGTGAGAAGGAGCTTGCGAGCGTCTTGTTTTACTGGTAGTGATGGGAAGTGAAGATTTTTGTCGTAAAATGTTTTGTCTGCTTGAAAAATGACATTTTGTCATCTGTTAATTTATTTTTGAACTTGGGAACGTTCAGTACTACCGCTAAACTTTACGTAGTAGATACGAAATTATAATACGTATACGTAATTGTATAGCAGCAGATGTTGAAAGTACTTAATAGAGAAATTAAATTTTTACTAATTCAACACATTGTTTTGTGCTTTGACGATTTAATGCTTTCGTTTAAAAGCATTTGAAAACTAAAAATATGTACCGTTCAATTTTTGTATCAGAAAATGTTTTCAAAGTGAATATGATTTATTTTTTGTTAATAAACAAAACTAATCTTTTGTTTTTTTTATATACTCGAGCTGCGATGATTTTTTTTATTTAGCTTTGTTTTTTTGTGGTTTATACTCAACCATAAAGCTAATAACTCATATTTATTTTTAAACTATAATAACTTATAAACCACTAGAGGTATCGAAAGATTTTTGAAGAATCATGTTAAAGCTTTAAAGTGGTTCATAATTTATAAAGGGTTAAAAACATATTTGCCGAACAGAAACCATAAATAACTTGAAATCGAAAAACAGAAAATTGAATGTTTTATAAAATGAAAATTTATCAAATCACGCTAGCCACTATAATACTAAAATTTTTCAGACCCATCATCATATCCTCATCGTCATAATTTATATATCTCTTACCAATCGAAAAAATCCCATAGAAATTCAACCCTCTTTCCTTCGCCAACAACATACATTCCTACCACTTCTCACAACTCAACCTCAAAGCCCTCATCATCGCTCCACGCAACGTCTTATATACGCGCACTCGTCGACCTCGCGAATAACCCCGGCGAACTCCTCTCTCTCTCCCTCTCTCACAGGGATGGGAAATCGCGCGAGACGACGACGGCGTCGGCAGGCGTCGGTGTATATACTACGCACCCGCGCGCCACCTTATACACACGCAGCACCGCCGTCAACACGGGAGGGGGACGAGCTCCTCCGGTCAATTAAGTGCAGGAAATTAGAGTTTTAATTACGCAGTCATTCGGAAAATTACATCGGCGCTCGAAGAAGAAGAAGAAGAAGGAAGAGGAGAAGAAGAAGAAGAAGCAGTGCCCCGTCGACGCGCCGTGCGTAAAGCCGTCAAAGCGGCGCACGCTCGTAAACCGCCGGGAGGGAAAGCGAGGCTCGCTTTCGCAGTTTTGCGGAAGAGCTGCGTGGTTTGTTCTTCGCGGTTTTTCTTTTTTTTGAGAGAGAGAGAGGTAGGGAGATTCCGCAGAGGATTTTCCTTTTCACGGGGAGTGGTGTTTTAATGCATTTGGAAAGGGGATGGAGAATAGGGTTTGGGTATGGGGAGGAAACCCGCGGCTTGTTGTATATAGGTGTGGTGTTGAGGTTTTAGTAATTGATGGAGAGTAAATACTTGTACATGAATTTTCGTCTCTTCAAGCATGAGAAATAAAAAATGATACAATATACCGCTGTTTCTTATTGTATCATACTAAGTATATCTTGTCATATTGCTGTGGTTAATAAATATATAATGGGTATATAAAATCATTACAACAACTAATCTTCAACTCTTCCCAGGATATTTATCTCCGCTCAATCATGATCCATTCCCAGAACAATTCTCCAGCGTTAAAAATGTCCAATACAATTCCACGCGCTATTAATTCCCTGCGATCAAGTCACAACCTTCTCCTCAATCTTTCCACACTCCACAAATAAACCATTACTACATATCTATATATCCTTATCCGCGTCTACTTTCCCATCGTCCCGCACTCGCCGATTATCAATTTCGCGCGACCGGCATATAATGTCCTCTCTCTCTCTCTCCTCTTCCTCGTGGCTTTCTATATACTCAGCTATACGTAGTCGAGCGCGTCAAAGCCGTCCGGCAGAAACTAATGAACATTAACAATCGATCGGTCGGCCTAATCGTCGTCAAGCGTATACTATATAGCTGGACTTTGGCTTTGACGCGAAATTTGCGCGTGTATGTATGTGCGTGTGTGTGTGTGTATGGATCTCGAGTTATTTGGAGAGAGTGAGAGAGAGAAGATCGATTCTAGTGCAAAGTTGATGAGGGTTTTGTTATGGGCTACCGGGAGAATTGTGTTTTCCTAGTAGATTCTAGATTGCGAGTCGGTAAGTGATAGAGGTTATGTTTTTGGAAGGTTGATGTATGGTGGTTTTGTGTAATTGTTTTTGAGAAAAAAATCAGAAATATAGGGACAATGAATTGTTATTGGAGACCATTTTTCACGAATAACTTTCAGGATAAATGATTAATCTGCGCTCAAAAAAAAACACTGTGTCACGGAGATAAATTTATAGGGGGCAATTTTTCAAATTTGACCGTCAACCTGCTAAGTGAGGTAATTACTATAAATCTTTATTTCCATCGTCGTATAACGATATGATCCATCGATCGTAGAATGCAAATGAAGAACTACTTTTATATACATTTTTTAACCAGAACTATAAGAATTAATTATTGCATACCAATAAACAAAGTTTTAGTATTTTTTTTATTGTTTCAAAGAGTTTTTACGATTGAGAGTATATATATATACATACACAGGGCATATAACTCTGTTATTCCATTAAACTTTAACCCCCCGGTAGCGCACGAAAACAAATTACGTGAAAAATATGGCAATAGACTTTGGTTTAAAGCGTGAATCCACATTGAATCCGTACACCACTGCTCGACTCTAAAAGGTCGTAATTCAAAAGAAAATTGAAATTGAGAAAGTTGGGTAGAAGTTTTAAGAAGGACGTACCCTATAGCGTTCAAGGTTATATAATAGACGTAGTAATACAAGTAGAACGAATCAGGTGGAACGAGACACGAACGTTGTATATATATATAAATATTTCTACTGATTACTCTACCGATTCATATACACCTATACTAAAAAATCTAAACACCAAAAATCAACTCCACCGGCACTTCACGCATCTCCCCTCCTGTCACTCGAAACCGATACCTATACTCCTACCCTATACGACATTCGCGATCAGCCGGCAGATCGTCATTTAATTTCGCGCAGCCGCGCGGAGCTGGCCATTCATCACCGTTAGAGTGGGAGAGAGAGAGAGTATATACGCGAATGCAGGAGACGTCCTTGCAAAGGACCACCACTGCCACACGCGCGTCTGTAACTGATGCCTAAGCCCTTCTCCCCCACTCCCTTCTCTCTCTCTCTAAACTGTACAATGGCGCGCCGGCGAGCCGAAATCTAATTACATGCTCTGTGACGGCCACTCGATGGCTACTGGGCGTCAGTCCGACGTTGTAGCCAATGTGTGTGTATGTGTGTGTGTGTGTGTGTGGGGCTCTTGGAGAGGGTCGTTTCTTCGAGCGACGCGCGGTGTGGACGGGGATGTAATGGGATTGCTATGACGGCTCTCTGCGGGTGCGCGCTTCGATCGGTGTGGATGGTGTAGTGTTAAATTGCGATTCTGAGGGACGAGGAGGAGGATTGCGATGAGGGGAAGTGTATAGTAAGGATTAAAAAGAGGGATGGTTGCTATTATCGCATAAAGGGTGCACTATACTGTATTTTTATATATAACTATGTTATTGGAATTCAGTTCGTATTAATTATCTCTTTGATGTTTCCTAAACATTAAATCAATAATGTAACTCACTACTGTATAGTTGTATTTTCTAATCTTCAAAACTTTTGATTAATCGGTAGTTACATTGTGAATTATATTTAAAACTTATATATGATTTCAGGCTTTATAATTATTGTTTATCAGCCGTGTGTATTCCTGCCTGAAAAGTAACTGCTTTCCACCCTACGCGAAAATAAATCTAACTTTATAGGCGGGACTTGGCATTCAAATTAACTGAAAATTAATATGTGTGAGGTCTGGGCGTGAAGTCATATATATGATTGAAAAGTATATGTATAGCATCGCAGTTTTATTGCTAGAATTTTTTATATTTATTTTATGGCGTTAGTATAAGGTTTGATTACAAATAAAAAACGTTTTAATTTCATGGTATAGCAAATTCTATTTCTGATATTCTTTATGTATTTGTAATTAGCGAATAAGTTATTATAATTAAAAATCCATTGTAAAAGTTAGTGTATATAATCATTTGTAAGTAACAAGTATATCATTAAACTGCATTTAATTAAATACCGGTGTATATATATAGTATCCACACCATTCTTGAGTCTGGTATTATAATTTCGAAAATGGCGTATCGTAATGATACTCTAGCGTAATGAAATACGTCTATCGTTTGAAAGATAAAGTATCATTATTAATTTGGATGATTACGCGCGCGGCCATTTGATATATTTGATCAAACGAACGCTGCAACCGAAAACGGTATATATTTTGATAAATAATATTGTGCTATTGGTGTAGATTATAATGAATTAATTAATTACTATGTTTAAATAATAAGACTGAATATTGAACAACAAAAAGTCAAACAAATTATTCTAATAAATAATCCGCAGAACATGCTTGTTTATCGTATACCAATAAATTTATCAATGTGCGCTAATTACGCAGTTACAACCAAAAAAAAACCACCATTCACCAACGTCGTTAAGGATCGCAAACTCCTACGACGAAATAGTAAATTATTAATTACTTTGATCGATAAGCCTAAAAATACTCCCATATCATTATACCTAATGAAATTTCGCAAACTCCACCGGTCGATCGATGAACTTTCCGTGCCAATATTAGCGGGCATGGGCGCACGCGAGCGAGCGAGCGCGCGCGCAGGGAGGGCTACTTTATTTATAATTCCCCAAATTAAATTAGAATGACGTTAATAAATCATTTGTTTCCGTAATTAAGGCTCGCCATTTACCAACTCTCTCTCTCTCACACACACACGCGCGCATGCTGCAATTCGAGCAAACGCACCTGTTATGTTATGAATTATTGTGTTCGCGGCGCGTTCGCGTTGGACACAAAGCACGAAGCGCGCGCGGGCGCGCGAATGCGAGAGGGCCGCTTTTAATCTAGAATCATATTGATCAATCAAAACTCTCTGAATTGAAGGCCTTTTAGTGCGCCGCGACCGCGTGCACGTCGATAAGCGATAAAACGCGTGCGCGTGATTGATCATTTCTCAGTTATTAGAGGATTTAACAGATATAATATACATTTGTGTAATTAGGAAGAAAAAGTTGTGGAGATAGTTCGAGGATTAATTATTGCCGGTGCTTTTTTTACAATGTTATCAGGTCGTTTTACTGCTAATTACTACAAGGTGGTTCTATTTATATAATGTTGTGCATTGTGTGAGGTAATAAAGTCGATGCGGTTACGCGTTTCAGCATGTATTAGGTAGTACGGTATAGTCAAATCTATGTAATACAATTTCTAGTATATTGCATATTATATGATATTTTATGTATACTAAGGTATTATATTGGCCTAACCTAGTTTCAATATGACGACTACTAACCAAAAATTTTAAATTGAAAAAAAAGTGAACGTTATGTATGTATGTTCATTAAGACCAACGAAATCACGAAATTCCTGCTCGATCAGCTGACTATATTTTAATGTTTCCTTTTGCAAACCACTTACAAAATACCTTTCTCTCTCTCTCTTACACTTACATTCCAGCTTGCGAGCTCGAAACCAATTAACAAAACTCGAATACACTCAATATACATAATTACCTCTTAAAAAGGCAAAAGTCTCTTATCTATACCCACACTGGCTACCTGAAACCACGCGTCTTATCGGTTCGCCTCATTAGCCCAGCTGCTAATCCCTTATCGGCCGATCCATATTCGCGTTTCGAATGCTTAACGAGACAAAGCTATACCAGAATAGTTTCTGTTCCCGCGAGTTGGCTTTTACCCGTGCGCGCGCGCGTGAGAAACCGGAAAACGCGCGAGTGTGTATAGAGCGTCCGACAATCGGCTTGCGATTATTCCAGGCGCGGTTGGCTTGATTTCGAGGAAGCATTGCACGCGGACGAGGAAGAGGAAGCACGGGAAAATGATGAAATGGTGTGGTGGAGGGGAAAGATGATAGCGGTGATGAACAGGCGTGAAAATAAAGGCGGGAACAGGTTTAATTTCTTTTTTTTTTTAAGTGTTATTTAACTTTTGAAAGCTGTCAAAGTAGCTTAAGGAATTTGTGTAACTACTTTTTTGTAATGTAATCGAACATGTTGGGTTATAAATGGAAAATATCCTTGATAGAAATTCAGTTTATTAAAAATGGGCAAGAAGTAAATAGTAACTATGGTAGCCTTAGTGATCATATTTCTAATATTTAAGACTATAAGCTCAAAATGTTTGAACATATTTTCTGTAATCATTCGCTATTTATTTATAAAAATATGAATTTTGCCACTGTCACGTCCAGAACATGACAAAACAAAGATGGTTTGTTAACTTATAAATCTCTTTTTTTATTTATTCTTAATGTAAAGTTTATATTTCTTTTATAAAACAAACAGTAGCACAAGCTCCTAAGGCCGCACTTAACTGTTTGATTAAAAAAATTAAGAAATATAAATTTAAAAAAAATTTTAATTTTGATTTTTAATTTGAATTTTATTGAGAAAGGCTTGAAAAATCTAGTACAGATCTGTAAAGCTTGTGAAGCTTGCGTCAGTGTGCTCGAACAATCACTAAAGCTTGCGAGGCTTGTAGTGATCTTTATACCTACAGAACTAATAAGCTTGTGAGGCTTGAATCAGTCTGCAGATCGAGCATAGGTGCGTTATCCTTTTTATGCACGCTGCTCCTCCTCTTCTTTGGCTGGAAAAACTGCGGTGGCAAATAGATTTTTTGATCCTATATCTTCCATGTATTAATTAGATCCAATGATATCGATTTTTTCTTTCTCTCTATAATCTGATTGAACGCTAATAAACAATATTTTATATATAATAAATTATATATAAAATTTAAAAAAATTATTCGGCTAAGCAATTCTTACAACTAATTCCACATTTCGAATGAGTATTAAATTTTATATTTAATCTTACAGAAATTATTTATTTATTACAAGAAGATTTTATTTAAGTAAAAAAAAACAAATACTAGAAAGAAAAAAAACGAATAAAACTAGAATGAGCAAAGGAAAAATAAAATAAAATAAAATTTTATGAGTTTTATTATTTTTGCAAATGAAATAGTCTTTCATTAGTGCCTAATAATTACTTACTATATTTAAGAATTATTTTATATGAGTTTGAGCCTATAGGCCGTTACACCACTTAAATTTTTTCAATATTAAAACTGGGAAAAAAAACAATCTCCATTTTTTTCGCTGTTCCGGATCTGGCTCCCTTTCTATAAAAAATAATTAAATTAGATTCGTTAAGAAATGTAATTAATTTCCATCAGGAATATTTTTTCGTCTTTAAAAATTATAATAAATCATACGAAGATATCACATACTGATTATTAATGAGAGAAATCATGTTTAAATAATTTACTTTTTATAGAACTCTTGTACGTATTGATCAATTCGAATTACCTCATCACTTATATGAACAAACAATGACTAGCGTATTGAACTTTTTGTTTAGCAAAAGATAGATTGCCTTTTTATGTATGTTTATGCAATTTTGGAGATTATTTAGTTTAGAAAAAAATACAAAAACTTTTTTTTCATTAAAAATTTTAGCATTCACTATAATTATAATGGAGCATAATAGCTAAAATGTTTCTTTTACAATTATCCTAGTATAAAGTTCATACCACTTCTACGGTATCTTCAATTTTTTTCTTCATGTTAGATATATTATATATTTTTAAACGTGCTTGCAGACGCATTAATTAATTATCCACTTATGGCCACTTCCAATTCTGTTATATAAACACATAGTCGTGCACTTTTACAAATAAGTCCAAATGACAGTATATCTACCCTGGTGGAAATTGAAATCATTTTTTGAACAGTAAATGGCTAGTTTGATCCAAAATGGGAAAAATGGACTCCAGTTTTCTTCCATAAGTGTAACGATTTTTTTAACCTATTTTTCACATTTATTGGACGCAAAGATGGTCACAATTTTGTACTCTCTATTAATTTGGCATTTTAATGCTAGTTAAAATAGCTAGTCGACCAAGCCATTATAAATATAGTAACAAGCGATTTGTTATGGCGATGAGTAAAAGAGATAGAGTCACGTGTCAAAATAACGATTTTGGTTTGTATCTTATAGAATAAAGCTGTAAATAGTACAAAGCCTACTAAATTTTGTTTATATGCCAGTAAACTTTCTATTAAGAGTATAAGTTTTCAAATATATAATTAAATTGTTATGTAATTTTAATGTAAAGATTTTCAGGTTAGGGCCATTACATAAAATGGGAGAAGTTGATAGAAAAAAGCGTTACACAGCTGTCTAGTATTTAGCCATTTACTATGGCCAGTTTCTGTTTTCCTTCCCATTTTTAATGGACTAATTTCTACCAGGGTAACGACTGATTTTCGCTTATTTGAATTTGAACGGATAACAAAAACGTTACAAATTCTCAAACTAAATCATATGTCTCCAATAAATCAAATCTCCAGCACACTTCCAACAAAAACCTTCTTCCACGTTTTACCAAACCCAGCATTTCATCACCCACCTTCATCTATTCACGAGCCAACCAAACATCCCGTTTCCCCTTTCATTCTCTTTCTCTCGCACTTCCCGCTACCAAATCAACTCCGAACTGCATCTCCGATTACACCGTTCCTCCCGCGCCCAATCCGTTGTACAGCTCTGCGCGCACGCGAAACAAAAAATCCGGAACGCGAAAATCGAGCGTGTCGACGCGAAACAGCGGAAACCGTTCCGCCGTGGCGTTGCGCATTAACGAGTGACAAGTGAAACGGACGTGCGCGCTTGCGCATACATATATATACCGAAGAGCTAAGTGCAACGTACGCGCGCGTGCAACCGAATTTATGTAGGCCGTGCGATCCATGTTTTCGGGAATTTTTTTTCGGTACGATGGGTACATTGGTTACCGGCAATGGATCGTAAATTTTCTTACGGGATGTGCGCTGGGGGGTTTCAGGAGGCGGTGCTGTTATTTTTATAGTTACCTCAGTGATGGCATATATTATGCGATATATATGTATATTCATTTTTTGAAAGATATTAATATTGTTAAGAATATCAGATGTTTATGGGAATATGAAATGCAATGAATTTTTCGGGAAACATTGCATTTATTTAATTTGAGATGTTATCGACGCGCTTACACAGATTTTAATTATGGTCGACCCTTTGAATCTGCTTTTATTCATTTAATATAACAATGTGTTTTACTAATGTTTCCAATTCTCATGAAATATTATTTTTCAAGAAGAGCTTGAGCTCAAGGGCTTCGTAATCAGAAATTCAATTATTATAGTTAAATTCATTATTGTAAGTTTTTTTGTAAAAATAAATTTAATCTTCGATGTTTAATTTGTACCGACTAGAAATGACAAAGAAATGAAAACCGTTTTTGCTTGATGAAACGTTTATTTATTGCTTTTTTAATATTTGTTGGCGTGAAAAAAATCGCGTATATAGAGCAAGTAATAGGTCATTTATTATGGTTGAAGCTGAAGAGAAAAAATTTGTCTTTCTCAACACGGCGCGTAAAGTGCATATTGTACGCCAGCTGCGCGCGAAAAACAGCCTACGCATTTTACGCTCCTCGTGGAGAAAAAAAAGTATACGCACCATGCGATCTGGAACATTCTTTACTTTTCCTTGACCTAGGTGCATAATATACTATTTATGAAGACTAGAAGAATAAGAACAATGAAGACATGCTTGCGGAATGAAATGAGCGCTTACTTAGGAGTAAAAATCTGCATATGCTTGGTGTCTCGGAGGGAAATCAATCTGTTGCCTCTAATGCTAACAACCTTTCCACAGTGCGTGAGTTACTTAGCAAACTTGAAGTCGATAGCTCCTCGATTGTAGTTAGGCGACTGGGTGTTGCATCAGCTGGCAAAATTCGACCGCTACTTATTATTTTCCCGAATGAATGGGTAGTTCATATGGCCCTTGCTCAGAAAAGTAAACTGCCTAGTGGCATCACTATCCTAGCTGACCTTACGCCTTTGCAGTTGCAACATCTACGGAACCTTAAGAAGGAACTTCACACACTTTCTCAAGAAAATGCGAACATCCAGAAGACAATAAAATACGTCAAAGGTATTCCCAAAATTGTAAATGTGAAGGCCAGTAAATCTCAAAACGCTCCAAAAAACTCATAAACTCGGACTAATTTACTTTTATATTATCAGAACGCTCGTGGCCTACGTATGAAAACAAGCATACTTTCCTTAAATTTACATGCCATGATTCAAACCCCGGATGTTATTGTTCTCAAGGAAACCAACCTCTCTGTAGACTTCGATAATATATATAGGCAAGATCGTAGTAGCCTCACGAGCCATCGCTCATGCGGAGGTGGAGTCTTAATTGCGGTTAATAAACAGATTGTATCCTCAGCTGTGACCATCACCTGTTACTCTGTAGAGCAGAAATTTATCCGTATAAACACTACCTCCTACAAGCCTCTTGTTGGTGGTGTGTATCTACTTCCACAATCACCTGCGGAGGCTTACAATCGTCGTGCCGCTACTGTCGAAGAAGTCACTGCCTCCTACCCTCTGACTACAACATTATTGTATTAGGCGACTACAACTTGCCGGATACGACCTGGTGCAATTCAGAAGGTCTAACCGCGTCATATCTTGACTACGTCTCACCTAACCACAAGGATAGTGTCTCACATATTTGCGATACGTTTTCGTATTTGAATGTGAAACAACTTTACCCAGTTAATCAACAGAAAGGTTATTCCTTGGACCTTCTTTTTTCATCGATCTCTAACTTTCCGGTCTACGAAGACCAGCTTGTGAAGACGGACCAACATCATAAACATCTGTTCATTGCGGCGCCAAATGTAAATTTACATAATTTCGGTTCACCATATACGCGATTAAATTTTAAGAAAGCAAATTACGATGTAATTAACGAATTCTTAGGCAATATTAACTGGAATCAGGTCTTCGCGAGTTCTGACTTAGAATCTAATGTCAATATTTTTTATGATATTTTCAACGAACCAGTGAAAGGTTTTGTCCCCTCTAAGCGTGTATCATCAGGACGCTTTCCGGCTTGGTTTACTCATGACCTTAAAGATCTGATTGGTAAAAAGAAACTTGCTCACAAATTATGGAAAAGATCAAATAATTTGGGAGATTATATTGAATTCAAAAGACTTTTGGTCATTCAAAAGCATTTTGGTCATTTGTCAAGCGTACAAAATCTGATTTCAGTCTACCCAACAATCTTAGTTACAATAATCTTAATTCTGCAAATGGGCAAGATATTTGTAATTATTTTGCGTCATACTTTTCGTCTGTGTACGTTAACATCGACTTGCCCGATGAACCATTTCTCTCAACTGAAACCACCATCTCCAACCTTACGTTAGACCGTGAAAAACTGTTAAATTATATAAGAAGTTTAAACCTTGTCGAACATTTGCTCTTTCTCTTTAATAAGTCTCTGCAGCTTGGTCATCTTCCAGTTTTCTGGAAACATCTTACATTCATCCTATTTTTAAGTCTGGGGATAAACATTCCGTGACGAACTATAGACCGATTTCTATAATTAGTGTCACTCCGAAACTTTTAGATCATATCGTCACAGACATTTTAATCGACAAATATTCGAGTCTTACTTTAGAACAACAGCATGGGTTGGGTTTATTAAAGGTAGATCTACAACTACAAAAATTTACTTCTGTATTTAAGTTTTGTTAGCGAAGTCGTTAATAGTATGCATCAGGTTGATGCCATTTACACGGACTTTTTCAAGGCTTTCGACACTGTTAATCATAAGCGGCTACTTTGGAAACTCTGGAACCTTGGTATCAGAGAATCCGCGTACGAATGGCTGAAATCGTTTTTAACAAACCGCTCGCAAATCGTCCGTGCTTCTGGCTTTGAATCTGCCATCCTCTGGAGAAACCTACAGTCATTAATTACTCTTTTCAAAACCTTAGTCCTACCTATTTTAACATATGCATCCTCTGTTTGGAGGCCTCATACTGAAATTCTTATAAATAGATTTGAAGCTATTCAAAGAAAATTTTTAAGAAATTTGTCGTTCAAATTTGGTTTTGTTATGAATTTCTTTAATAACAATTACACCCCCATTTCCAACAGATTTCATATTCCTACGATAAACTCTCTATTTGATTCATTTGATATTTCGCTAACTTTTAAAATTTTGAATGCTAAAACCTCTTGCAAACAATTGATAAATCTCTTCCCGCTTCGGCATTTTTCTTATCCACTTAGAAACCCTGGCACACTCGATGAATGCTCTGTTAACAAAATTAACTTTAACAGCCCAATCTCCACACTGTTAAGGACATGGAACTCTTTACCATCTGATATCAGGGCTATCGAGAAATGTGCTTCTTTTAAAATTGAAATTAACAAACATTGTCTCAAGTTCTATTAAATCTCAATGCAGCGATAACTCTTATCGGTATATTTTGTTATGCGTTTTTTTTATTTATTTTACATCATTATTGTCAACCGCACTTAATGTATAATTTATATTTAACATAAATTTCTTGTTACATGGGCCTCGGCCCGTCTATAAAAAATGAATAAAAAAAAACAAAGTACGAGAGAAAACCGTGACGCAAATTAAGTTAAAAAATTACGAGGTACCTAATCATATTTCATTGATTTTAACCTTAATCGAACCTTTTATTAATTACTTGACCACTTTCGATACCGTTGATTTCTACTAAGACATTTCTTACTTATTCCGTACCAAAACCAATTATCACCATCTAACCAGAACCATATAATATAAAAATAACTTTGCTCTCCGTCACACCACGTTAATTCCATCTTCCACCGGATTTCCTCTACCCCAAACATCCTCACAAAGCAAGTATACCTACACGACCTCTCAACAACGACGAAAAGAAGAAGAAAAAAAATCATCTCAATTCACACCACCCTCGCGTCCCCCCTCCAGTCTCGTCATCCATCAATTCTCCGCACTAACCCCTGACGACTCGACGACTCTCGCGCGCGCGTTATATACTCATACACTCTCGCGCGTCGCGAAAATTGCCTCGAAAGCGCGCGTGCGACTCGCCTCTCTCTCTCTCTCTCTCTCTCAGCACTCTGTATAAGTGCAGAATGGAGCCACTCGGCCCTCTCTCTCTCTCTCTCGCGACGACGGCGACGACGACAGGAAGAAGCGGTCGAGCTAAAGTGCCGCCGCTAATCGAGAGAAGCGCTCGGGGATAAAAGTGCGAGAGAGAGAGTGAGTATATAGTGAGGAAGCGGCGCAGGGAGAAAGACAGAAAGGAGAAAGACGCGAGGGAGAAAGAGAGAGAGTAGAAAATCGCCGGGATGGACGTATAATGGAGAGCGTTAATTTTCGAAATGAAAACGAGACATCCATCTTTGGGAGAAACGCTCTCTCGCTTCTCTCGCCCGCGCGCGCGAGAAAGAGGCGCATTAGAGTAATGAATTAATTTCCATCCGAGCGTCGCGCCTTTTCCGCTCTCTCTTCTCTCTTTCTCTCTTTTCCAGCTCTTCCGCTGTGTGTATACATATATACAGTGAATGTATACGCGCTGCTTCGCCACCTTTTCTCGCGAGACTACTGAGTACTGGCAGTCTCATCGATTCCTTCTACTCGCCCCCCGCACCGCACCCACGCGCTTATTTATATCGCATTTATTCGCGAGCTGTTATCCCTATTAGTTCGACGCTCTCTCTCTCCTTATTTAAAGCGGTGTCCTTATCCTACAGGCGATGGCAGCGGTCGGGATTTAGAGTCTATTTTCTTAATTATAACCGAACGTCCAAGGGGAGATGGCGGCGGCAGCGTGACGTCGTCGACGAAAGTAATGTCCGACTAAAAGGATCTCCCTGGAGAATGATGAGGTTGAGGAAGGGAAGAGAGTGAGAAGCGATGGACTATTTAGTAATTGCGCCATTTGCGTTGTCGCTGCGCGCGGTGTAGAGAGGCGAGAAATAAAGAGTAGCTTGGCAGGGAACAATCGGGGACGATGAAGAGCCGTTTTACTTGAATTTCTTTCGTGAGTATATATATATACGCGCAGGTGCAGCCGCTCTTCTTGATTGCTTGGGATTAGTGTACTTTTTTAGCGAGGTGCTTAATTTGGATTAATTTTATTAGTGCGCGTTATTTCTCATTTGATTCGCGTATATATATATAGATGGTATTTATTGAGTAAACGCGAACGTAATATACTTTTTTGGTACAAACGTTAATAATTGTGGTTTGATGGATTTTGATGAATATTTATACTATCAATTTTCGAAGTATATAATAATATATTATTATAGTATACTGTTTAACACTACGAATCATTAATATATTTTATAGTAATTTATTTCTTAGACAAAACAAACTTGAACATATCAAAACGAGCTCGAAAAAAAAACTCGTACGTTCCATTAAACCAACCATCAACGTTCGATTCGATCCATCAAGTAATCAACTTCAACGAACGGGTTATTTTCGAATGAATCGGTTCACGGTGAAATATGAATTTCGTAAAAATGGCACGTAACGCGCACGCGCTCGCGATATAATGAGCCGTGGCTTTTTTGGCCGAGCTAATTTTACGGCTCATTAGCTCGGAGGGAAAACGGCGCGACTTTTCATCGCACGCGCGCACGCGGGCAATGAATGAAGAGTTATTACCGGGCGTTGCTCTGCGCGAGATCGGCTGTATATATATATACGAAGTGGAATAGAAAGAGGACGAATTGCGCGAGCTGCGGTGGGAAGAAATAATGTTTTATTGCTGTGTAAGTTTTATTGTCTTTTAACAAGCGCTGCGAGTCGTTTCTCTTTATCGAGTCAATTATAATGTGTAAATAAATTTTAAAATGCAAAATTTAGGTAATTGAAGAAAGAGTAAACGTAATTTTCTGGTTGCCGAACAATATTTTCAATGATTCATAGCCGCGAGGTAAGTAATCCTGCGAATACTCAATAACGTTATACTTATGTTTTCGCAGAAACTTTTTCATTTTAACATTTTAGATCTATACTGACAAACGTGCGCATGCGCTCCAACTAAATTGACAGACAAAAATCTTTTTCAACATTTTACGACGCTTGCGCGTAATTAAATTCTTAACTGTAGTTCTAAATTACTTTTCGCCGTATACGCGCGAGCGCGTGCACATATATATGCGCCGTGGCAAATTCAAAAACTTTTAATGAAAAATGCGCGTTACAAATTATACATATACCCAAACGCGCGTCTCTCGCACTAAGTCCATCCTTATATACGAAAGAACCATTGAAAGGACACCAGCTCACCATCCGCCGTTTAATAAACACGCACAAACGTTTACACTAGCCGCCGGAGCTCGTATATAATATATACGCTTAATTTCTCGCAACTATAATTACGTGCAATTTCGCGTATGGCGAGCTCGAATGTTATAATTAAAAGACGCGCGCGCGTGCTTTCCATAATGTCAAAGAAGCCTCGTAAGAAGAAACTCCCTCTCTCTTTCTCTCTCGCGTAACTTTTATGCCTCTTTAAAAAAAAGAGAGAGAGAGAGTGTGCAAGTGAGTCAACGAAAAAGCTTGAACGAAGAGAAGGAGAGAGAGAGAGAGAGAGAGAGAAGCAACTTTGGGGGATCCGACGAGGCAACGCTCTCGAGAATAGCCCCGAGCTCGTTAGCGTATTCATGGTTTTATGGAACAATTAACCCTTTGAGGGACAGTTTAATTATAGAAGCGATTAAACATCTTAACATATAAACACACGCGCGCGTTCGCGAACGCTTCGCTAACGTTGCGAAAGCCGAGGTGGCAGCTCTATCTCTATATACTGCGTTGCGCATGCGGCGCAAGCAAGATACACGTTGCTGCTGCTGCTGCTGTTGCTGCTGTTGCCGTTCCTGCCAAGAGGGGAATAATAATTTTGGGGACGCGATGAAATTAGCGCGCGAGAGGCTGGGGTGGGATACGGAGTGCGTTTCGCGAAAATTTTGAACGCTGCTGCTGCTGCTAGTGGCGGAATTTCGCGGAAAGACTGTTACAGAGACTATGCGTAAGGATGGGATATGTTGCTTGTGGATATATGGAAGTGGAAAAATAATGTGGATGGGTTGGATGGTGTTATGTAGGTATACAATTTTATTATTGATTGGGTTGTAAGTTGTAAAGGGGAAATATTATTTGGGTAGTGAAATTATGAATTGGTACAGAAGGATTTTAAGTTAACTCATTGGGATTCGGTTTTACTTTTAGTTCTTATCTCTACTAATCCGAAAGCTTAAATGATCAATGACATCAACTTTGAAATATTAAAAACGTAGCTTATAAATACTTTTCAAATGTCTGAGGATTATTACCAGATTTTTGTGTGAATTTTTGTCGATACAGAAAGAAAGGTAGGGAATTTTTCTTAAAATTCGTATGGAAGTTTTAAATTAAAAAATAAATTTTTATCATTTCTACCAGATAAAATGTTTTCAGGCTTTTAATTTACGTTATTTTTCTGTACTTCTAATTAGTATTATTTGTATAAGTTAAGAATTCAATAAACTATTTTTATATCTAAACATACACTAATATTTACAATTAATTAGTTTTATAAAAAGGTACATATTAAATTTTTGCTCCCTGCAAAACCACATCCGAGGCATTCCTAATTTTTTTTCTTGGAAGTTCATTTATTATATACGTACAAACGTATTTACGAAAGGATAACGAAAATGTTCCGCTGAATGTGATGAAATTATCCGGAACTGCCATACTTGAAATCTTAGGATAGCTACTACTGTTTTCTCGCCAGATGGCATGTGGCAATATCTATAAAAATTTAATGTCAAATTCAATTACATATAGTCTCAGTAAATTTCCTTTGACAATTTTGCAAAATGGACTGTTTATGACTACCTATAAATTGACATCTATATTCACCTTGACATTAATAACAACGTTAATCGATTAACAAATTTCAAATATATACCTTTATCGCCTTCATCATCATATAAATCTTGACGTTACCTTCGTGTAATAAACGATATACTAACCATATAAAACCATTACCATCAACCAAACTAAAACTATATACCAAATCAAATAATGTTGACTCTATTCTTCTGTTTATACTTCTACTTTAATGTTAGTCTGCACATATTCTATCTAATATACAGAGACACCGTCGAGAACATAGTGCAGTGGCACTCGCTACCCGCGGTGGCTCGCGGCGAAGACCAACAACAGTAATAACCTTCCAATCCCATCCATCTTCAAAGCGCGAGAGCTAAAATCCCTACTCAAAGCAGCGCACCCCTCAAGAAGGAAGAGAGAGAAAAAAAGACAAGAGAAAAGAAGAAAACACACATCTATATATATATATATATGTATATACCTCGAGCTTGGAAGAAAACCTTTCAAGCGCCGCCGCCCAGCTCGCCGCTTAATTATTTTAATGCACACACGCGTTCGCGTATATATACTAACGCCCTTTGACCAAAGACGCTTCGACGCTCCGTTGCTTTGTGAGCGCGCTCGAACGCGTGCGCGCTTTTAGATTTTCGCGGCACGCACGCGCGCGCGAAAGTCGCGACGCCGCACGTTATTAGTATGTTAATTGCCGACGGCTACGAAGAAGAGAGAGAGAGAGGAGGTAGAGGGGTGAAGGTGTTGATAGAGATTGAGGGTAAAGGGAGGGAGATGCGTGGATTTTCGAAGGAAATTGGTTTTTCGAACGTATAGAAGAGAGACGTAGGGTCAAGTTATGAAAGGATCGGAGTTAGGGGGACGGAAATTAATTAATTTTACGGGATGATGGTTAATGATGCTGGCGCGCATGAAATATATAGAGGAATGTGTTAATATATCGAACGTTGAGAGTCGGTGTGTGATTAATTTTTTTTTATCTAATCATATGCAAATAAAGTTGTAGCAGGCCGTGAATAGCGTATATATTGAGACAAAGTGTCAGGTGCAATGTATGTGGATAATGAGCTAGTCGATAATTCGAGTAATCAATATGTGAACGTCGGTGTAATAGAATTGCACACGACTGTAGTATACACGAGCGAATGACGCTGTTCATTAGGAGACTAAAAATTATATTCCCATCCCAATGAAGCATCCCTGATTACATAAGAACCTCATCACTACTTCTTCAACGGAAAAAAAAGAAAAACATACACAACCAACTAAAACCCCTATCGTGTATAAAAAAAGTCTCTAATTATTACATAAATTTTCTTAATTACGCATTTCATTCGCTGATCAGTCTAGTAAAAAAAAACGAGAGAGACACGCGGTCCACCGCTAATGACAATCAGTGCGCACAGGCAAAGCTGTTGATGAAAATATATCGTCTCTCTCGCTCTCTCAGTGCAGCCAGCGATGATTCCTTTTATTTTTCCGTATACGATGCGCGCGTCGAGAGCAAACGACAAGCCAAGAGCAGCGGACGAGAACGGGAGACGATTGCGCAGCTGATCGTGTCGTCGTCGTCGTCGTTGTCGTAGCGATCAAAGTGCCCGTTGAGTGGAGGCTTTGAAAGGACAGTTTGGATGATTGTGAGCTGTTTTGTCGAGACTTGGATTGACAGAAGAATCGGAAGGAAAGTGGGTATTCGTCAATTTAAGAGATGTAGTTCAGTTGCTGTGAATGGAGACGTAAAAAGCGTGGAGAGTATTTTTATTGGTTGATGAAAGTTTGCATGTAAAATAGTAATCGTGTACGATATCTATATCGCTGTGAGATAATTTATTTTATTAATTTACAAACACTTTTTATAAAATTTTATTTTGTTGTTTGAAAATTGTAATGTTCTTTGTTGCATAAAAATTGTTAATCATCATTTCTACGTACAGCTATTACAAATACATATAAGAAAATTAATTTCTGGAAAGACTAGTAGATGTATAATAATTTTAGATAGTTAAGTTTTTAGGCAAGTCATAACATGACAAGTCGATTACGATTGGACATTTTTCAATCATTGCTAGTTAAGTTTTTTTAGTGCATTTTGCATTGTTCATATTAAAGTCCCGTAATTATACTGTCTTCCAAAGTAATATAACATTTCCTACTCACGTTTAGTAACGATTGACAACAACCTTTAAAAGTCAATCCCTACCAATCTAAAAAAAATCATGCGTACACATGACAATTTGCTTAAACCAAATCATTACCCTATCACCCTTAACCTCCACCACAACTAAGAAATTCAAATCTCTTCCCCTTCTCCTATATATCACCATATATCCGCACCTCCTCACCATATACCCCTATATAGTCCTCCTCTCGCGCGCGGTCTATACCCTATCGCAAACGGTATAGTGTCTCCGTTCATTCTCCTCGTCTCGCAACTGCGCGGCAAAAAGACGCTCCCGCGAGAGGAGAGCAAAGCCAGCAGCCGCTCCTTCGATGGCGAAACGGTGATTCGCGCATTCTACGCGTTTTTAGCTCGTGAGCGCGCGTGCGATGGGTAAAAGGCGTTTTTCCATGGTACGGATCGGAAATCTCACGGGGCAGCTGTGCTGCTGCGTAATGACCGCGCGACGAGTGAGCTTAATGTAAGCGCTCGTTAATGCGAGGTAGAAGACAGAGATAGAGGAATGATCGTTAGGCGAGAAAACGTAGTCGAATGGTTTTATATGCTTAGCGGAATTTTTGAAGATGATGGTGAGGGGGGTTGGGGATGGCGAAGGAGGTGGTAGATGAGCGAAAGGAGAAAAAAGGATTTTTAAGAGTATGGTGTAGGTGTAGGTTTGTGTAGATGAGCGGTTTAAATAATAGGGTTGGAAGAATATTTTTTTAAGAATTTTATGTGAAGGTATATCTAAGGGAAAAGATGTTGAGCATTGACGATTATATTCTTTATAAAATTTTTTTTTATAATTTTTTTCTTATTTTTTGATAAAAGTGGAATTTTGGAATATTAAAAATACATCGCTAGTATAGACAAGTCACGGTATTTTCTATAATTGATATAAATTGATCTCTTAATTAAATGGAAACATTTTTAGCAGAAATCAATATTTAACAATTACATATAATGTAGTAAGTCAAATATCGATGAAGTCAAATATAAATGCTAAAATTTACTTGGAAATTGGTACATAATTATACTCTAAAACATGAAACTTTCAACTCGGATTGTTTATTTACGAAATAAGATTTTGCATAAAATATTAAACCAGTTTGTTATAGAAAAAATTATAACATTTGTATGCAAAGACTTACGATGTATTCTTGTTTTATTAGGGAAGATATTATTGGAACATTTAAAAAATAATTCTCAACATTTCTCAATAACTACGAAACCTTTATTTTGCTTCAGAAAATATTAATTAAATTTTAAAAGTATCGTTCAATACTGTAAAAATTTTATATTATTGAAACTAATGAAATATGAACTATACAATTAAATTCCAAACAACAACTAACAACGGTATAAGTCAACCGATAAACTTCATTCATCAACACCTGCACAATCCAGACTCACGACAACGCTGGAAACCATCTAAAGTACCTCCCCCTCCCCCCTGGATAATCTCGACGAGGCACAATTAGCTAAAATTCACGTCTCTCTCTCTCACTCTTACTCTGAGTTCACCTACCGCCATAAAATACGGCGCGTAAAATTTAGATTGCCGACGTCGACGACGACGACGACGAGGACGATGGGAGTGTATAAGAAAGCACTCTCATCCGCGAGTGCGGTGCGCGCTCGCTCGCTCGCGGGGCAATCGCGCAAATTGAAATACTTTTTTCACTTTGCCAATTGTTCGCGGAATTGCGGATCTCTGATTTGTCGACTCGCCGCAGCGAGCGTAGAGCGACTGTTTTTGCTAGTGGGGACGGAGGGGGAGGGGAGGGGGAAGATGGGATATTGGTTGCGAGTGAGTATTTCAAGTATTATAGAGCGGTGATCAGGGTTTGAGTTTTTTAATTGATTTAGGTCGAGTGTTTTATAAGGCATCTTTAATGTGGTTTCATGGCTTTTATAGTTTAAAATATAAAATATTTTTTAATTCACTGTTATCATAGTATAGAATATGAATGCTATAATGTCATAGACAAGTATTTCAAGTATTGTAAAACATTTTTTACACAAATTCAGTATTTATATATAATAAACCTCGACAATTTTAAATATGATTAACAAATAGTTTCTATATCTTTTTTATTTTTGCTACTGTATTAATTTAAAAGATTGACTTTTGTCTTTATAAAGTTTCTCTACAAGGCAATATTGGAGGGAAATTAAGAATTGTTAACCTGGGAAGCTACAGGTATAAATTGTTAAACTAAATTTAATAAAGTCATCTGAAATTTGTACCAAATAAGATAAAGAATATTTTAAATTTTAGAATTATCTATTATTACTAAAATTCGATTACAAATTGCGATCTTCAATTAATTTCTTTATTATTTATTTTTCAAAAAATCAGCGAGTAATTCAGTTCAATTGTCTAATTGAATAACTATAGTATTGAAAAAAATATTGATCATACTCATGTCTCCTAATTCATTAAAAAAGTGAACGTTGTGCACGAAGCGTTTGCTATACGTTAAAAAAACGTATTCCATATACATTCTATTATCAATCTCCGAATCATAAACATCAATTATCCATCACCACATTCCCCATAGCATCTTCAAACCCACCCACCTAAACAATATGTGCTCCAATCCAACACGTCTCCTTTCACCTCTCCGACTTTCCAAAAATATCCATCCAAGCGTACAAAACTGGCCTTCGGAAAAGCCACTCGCCGTTTCTTCCCCTCCTATATATATGCCGTATACGCTCACTCGACTTTTCCTCCCCGCACGACGGGGCCGCGGCTCGTTAATTAATTAGCAGATAGTGGATCCCGCGTTGATTAAGTGGAACGAACTAAGACTTAATTAGCGCGGGCGCGAGTGCCGACCGATTTGCGGTTTTTCCATATAAATTAGAGGAAACCCGCAGATTTCGTCGCCACGACGGCGGTGCGGCTATACCGCGCGCGCGGTGCACAAATGCTTTTTAGCAAATTAAGGGACACACGCGCAGGCGCAGGGGGGGTCTTTTAATTAAAAAATAGCCGCGCGCGTGCGCGCGCACGTGTGGTTTTTCTTTAATCATCGTAGCGGCCGAGGTGACGTGCCCGAGTCGGCAATTAAACCCGATGATTTTTCGGCTGTTGGGCGCGTGTGTGTATGGATGTTTGATCCTCGCGCGCTTTGCCGACGTTTTTTCAATTTATTTTCTCGTTAGGCTGACATTGTCGTTTGAAAGTTTTGTTGTTTTTTTTTATTCTATTATATACAATGGTTTTCTTCGTAAATTTAGTTTCGTTAGTTCGAGCTTGAGGATATTATATACCGACGTAATTCAGTTGTAAGCATATAATTTTACGTTAGTTGTGCACGTATAATATATATATATATATAAAAGTTCAAATGAATCTCGTTATTACGCGGCATTACGTTGTTTTTTTTCTTTTTTAAATTTAATCATTAGCGCGCTAATTTCGTATAATTAAAACAAGTTAATTAATGTGTAATTCTATTCCAAGAATGCAGCTTGCAAGGCGTATGCCCTTATAAGTGCATAATTAGTATTTTCACTAGCGGTGCAGGATTTCACGGGAAGGTGGAGCGAAGAAGAAGAAGAAGTTCGATATAATTAAGGAGCCGAGTTCCAGCGGATTAAATATGACTCATCGACGTGTTCGTGCGTCTATATAACAAGAAGCCATAAAGCATCTTTGCCAATATATAGGGCCAGAAATTATTGTACACACGTCGCGTCGTTTGATATCGATTAATTGCAATTATTTTTTATTAGAACACATTTGTCAATTTTCTATACGAGATTCGATTTTTGCTTATTTTGTCGGACCACAAGCTGATCTAATTCTGTAATTATTTATTATTCAACATTAGATTACATTGTGCACGAATTTACGAATAGCAATTAATTAAATATAAATTGATTATAGTCGTGGAATAAGAGTCAAATATTAAATTGTACGCATATATCTAGTTTGAATTAGAACCATTTTCAATAATCAGATCGTATTAAAGGCTATTGAAATGTATTGAATTTCGATTTAATAGGTTGATATATTATGCAGCATAATTAGGAAGATGTTAATGGACGCGGTGGCTTCCCCATCCATTGGCCATGTCGTTATTTACGCGTATCGCGGAAAGGACGAAACAATTCATAATTAACTTATGCATACACATAATATTCTGTTTGTCTCGATAAGTCTTTTTATTTCTCTAACAATATTACTTTGTAGCATTTCCAATATTTTCTTTTTGCTCATAAAATATTATACATACAGAATTAAAAATGATATATAATCTATATTTATCATATTAAAGAATTAATATTGTTGTTGCAATATAAATGACAATATTTTCCATTGAGTTCAGTTGAGTTTTGGAATTTTTCTAATTTGTTTTAAAAACCCACAGTACCACACTGTCTCGTAGTAATTCGTCTTTCTTTTTTATCTCTTAATTGACTGATTCATTAAAATCGTCAGCAATTAAGAAACATGGTACGAGTTAAAGTTTTAAACTGGGTTTTGTGAATTACGATACAGTTTACAAAAAGTTCTGCTGATTAGATAAAAGTCATAAACATCTACTACATACTATACCAGAATGCCACCTCTTTTTTTGGAAAAATAGCTATTCGTCAGTAAAAATGAAATTTCATCACGCATACAAATCATCATCATACATACAATTGAACGATTTTCACCTAATCCACGTAATCATACCCCTTTCCTCAATTTCATATCTAAGAATAAACCACGAGCAGCCACCTGAAAATCCTTCGCAAATAATCAGCCACCTTACGACAACCGAAAATAACACTTGCAATCAGTAGTAAAAGCCTTCTCTCTCTCCCTCTTTCTCTCTCTCTATTCCAGTAGCAGTCTCGACCCCCCACCGTCAGCATCATCCTCGCGTATAACCACCTCATTCGACGCGCGGGTAAATCGCGAAATCATAACACCTCTCTCTCTCTCTATACCTTCTCCACCTCCTCCTCCTCTTTCACCTCTCCCCTCTTCGTCGTGCGATCCTCCGCTCGCGAAAACACCATGAACCGCGCAGGCGCCCGGCTGACGTCAGGCCAACGCCGCCGCCGCCGCTCTCCGCCGGCGTCGGCGGCTCGACTAGCGCGCGCCGCAGACCGAGTCGGACCTCCGCCGCGACCGGAGCTCTCTCTTGTACTCAATTCACTCTGTGCGTTCATATACTCGCGTATAATTTATACGAGAAGAAATACGTACATATACATACATATATAAATATATAAATAAATATAAATTTATCGTCGATATTGTATTATTATTATTATTATAATTATTGCATTGTGTATAAATGTGTGGTTGATATCGAGTGTGCACGAGGAGATTCAATACTGTTCAGTGTTGCTATACAACTGTGCGTGAAGCCTATACTATATATAGAGGCCTTTATACTTCAGTGCCGGTTGGCAGCGAAGAAGAGGGGGGAGCAGCCGAAGAAGGGGGAGGATTTTTGGGGGCCCGCACGTATACAGAAGTTTGAATTTTGCCGCCGGCGGGAAGTTTGAAAATCCAAAGCTGCTACTGCGCGAACCAGTGCGTGCCACACATAATAATAACGTATACACATACTACATATTTGGCCGGCGCTGGGATAGCGTGGCAAGGATCGAAGAAGCCGGCGTCCGTAGACAACAGCGTCGAGTAGGAAAGAGCGCAACAGCGGCGAAACTCATCTTCCACACCGGTGAGCTCAGAGTAGTATACCATCAGCCTTCTACTCCTCCTCCTCCTTCTCCTTCCATTCCAGTCGTTGAGCGCCGTAATCGAACTGCTCACCCCCCCCCCTCCCTCCTCCCCCGCCTACGCTCCCCTTAATTGCCAATGATTCCGAAGAAGCGCGAGACAACAATCGATCCGTTCGCGCGCGGAATTTAATATCCAATGGTCTGCACGCGGTGCCGACATTGACTTTACTCAGCTCTCCCTCCTTCTCTCTCTCTCTCATCTCACCCCTCCCCCTCCATCCCCCTTCTACTATCGTGTAATTGCAAATAGGTTAGGTTAATTATGCAGGCTATCGGATCGATTGGAATTTGCGCCCCATTGACTCGCGCCGCCGACGCCGCCGCCACTGCCGCTGCTGTGGCTCTAAAAATCCGGAATTTAATCAAGCATCGATCGGATTATGTATTTATTGGTTTAGAGCCGGCTGCTGCTGCTGCTGCTCCTGCTATTGCAATCGCCTATTGTTCGCCGTTTTTATTCCAAGCGCGTGGAGTTTTCGTTGTTCGATTGCGTTTTTATGCGCAGCGTGAGCGGCGCGCCGGGGGAAACTCTCTCTCTCTCTCTCTCTCTCTCTCTCTCTCGATTTAACGAGATTAATTGAAAGGCAGTAGCAGCAGCAGTAGCAGGCAAAAGAGAGGGGCTGAGAGTGCGTATATAAAAAAAAAGTGAGATAGAGCGAAATGTTTTCGCGCGCTTGGCACTCGCTTTTGTTATACGCTTTATAGGATTTTACAATAAGGCCGTTTATACTCACTTGGCTTGGAGAATAATAATGAAAAAAAATAATGAAAACAAAAGATTTGTGCATTAGGCTTTTTCGGTTTAATTAAATCTCTCTCACTCTCTCTCTATCTGTCAGAGCGACCTATCGCCACTATACTACCACCACCGCCCCCCGCATGCCGAAATTGCGCAACCCCGAGAGCGACGAAAGTTACGCGCGAGAGTCACCGAACAAACGCGCGCACCACACAGATATATGTATGTACACGTACGATGCCGGCTTTGCTAATTGTACGCCAATTAAATCCGAAAAAGTAATTGCCTTGGATTTGCCTAATTAAGTAAATGCGTTACTAATAATGCAAAGGGGGCAGAGAGAGAAAGACGACGATGTATAGAGAGAGAGGTAGGTATAGTAGTACTAGTAGCTCTCTCTCTCTCTCTCTCTCTCCCGCTTGCGTTCTTCGTTATAATTAGTTTGATACCGCGGTTTAATTTGCTTTAGCGTAATACGCTGTAGCTCGTTACGAGGGCTTAAGAAATTCCCTGGCTCGCGTTTGTTAGGGTAAATAACGTCTTTTATTTCGTTTTCAGAGCTTCGTCGTCGTCGTTCGCGTGATTTTGCGAAGGTGAGAGAGAGCCTTTGTTATAACTGACGCCGCGTCGTTGTATATATATATGTGTACATATATGTATATATATTTGGTTCTTAAAATTGTTATGGTGTGATGGAGTGTTAATTGAATTCCTGATTGAATTTAGATTGCGCGTGTGTATATATATATATATATATATGTATGTGTATGTGTGACTATCCCTGTGTGTAGTCCAATTGAAATGAGGAAAATTTATACGTTTCATAAACCTTGTATCTTTATTGAATTTCTTTTATTAAAAACTTATCGAAATTAATGCCTGTTATTATGATTTCTCGCTATTTTTAATATGTATTGTTTATTACGCTTAAATGATTAATTATTTATTCGTACTTAGAAAGGTCGAAAGTAAAATTGTTATATAAATATATACAAATGAAAATTCATCATGAATTTGTAATAATGTAATACACACACACATATATACAGATATATTTCTTTCCAGCAACAGAAATTTCTACTTCGTAAATTAAAATGTTTATTTTATATTAAAATTTTAATCATGGAATAATTATATTTACAATACAAACAATGTTACTAATTACTCCAATAATTAGACTCATTAACCCGTCTGCTTACGTGTTACGCGCATTGCCCATAAATATATAATTAAGTATATATATATAAGTTTCATTAATAATACCTAATTAAATCTCTCCCTTTCTCTCACCATTACCTTTTATTAAATCCTTCAATTCTCACCAACCATTAGATCTCAAATTAACCAACTCACGTATGCATATATACATATATACCATCGAAAATAAGCAAAACCTCGTTCATTCACGTCGTTGTCGTCGTCGCTATATATATATACGTTATGCTGTTGTCGGCTCTCGATCTGACATCCGACATCTCGCGCGTCGGCCTATATATATCTATCTCACTCTCTCACTTGCGCGTCATTCAAGAATCTTTCTCTCCCCTCCTATATATACCACTCTCTCGTCCCTTATCACACCACGAGACACCGAAAACTCGGCCGTTTTGTTTATCGCGTTTAATTAAGACAGTGGCGGGGGCGACGACAACGACGACGACGCGCGTCAATGAGACGACGTCGTCGTCGTTGTCGTCGCCTCTCGTGAGAGAGATTCAATTTCGCGTTATCGGTTTGTTGTTTTTCGGGGACGGCACTCGGTATGTATATATTATATGTATATATATATAGAGCGCGAAAAGCTCGCACACGGGAGGCTTTAATTGGGTTGCGTTAATTATGCGCTGCAAAATTTTCCGAATTTCGTCGCGCGTGCGCGCGCTTATCGCTCATTGTTCCTAATTAGAGCGTTATCTTAGGGGGCAGGGTGGAGGTGGGGAAAGGGGGGGAGGAGGAGAGGGTATTAATTTACGCGAGTGCGCCGCCCGCCAGCGCGCGCGTCGTTCTTAATGAAAGTCGATGCTAATTAATAACGCGCGCTTATTATGCAGGCGGCTTTCCATTTGCGTCAGCGTGAGGAAGAAAAAAGTATCAGGTCGCGCGCGTCGCGGCCGTTTAGTGCCATTGTGTATACGCGAAGCGATTAGTTTAATGAACAATCAGTCATTGATATATATATATTTCTTTTTGCTGCAATGTCGATGTTTTTTTTTCCTCTGCGTTTCGCTTTTATATCAGTTGGCGCGTTATACTTTGTTTTATTTAAATGGTTTATGAGTTTCGAGATAATGGAAATGATGAAAAGTATGCTTGTGTTTATGTTGAGCTAATAATCATTGACATTTATGTTTTCATTATAATGTTCGACGAGCAAAAAAGAAAAAGAAAAATTGTTCGTGAATAGAGGTGTATAAGAGGAAAAGGAAAATCATTAATACACACACATACACTGAGTTATTTTTAATTAAGACGTGCTAATTGGAAAAGTAATTCTTTATTTAAGACATTAAACTCTTGTACAATATTTTCTTTTCAAAATTCCGTTCTTTATCAAAGTTTTAATCGAAACCCGCTAAAGTTTCTTGCAGAATTTTAATTAGCTCGCATCGAGTTTTACGAGAACGCCTTAATAAATCACGAAAATATACATTGTTTTAAAACGTTTTCATTCGCCCCTAAAGATTAAAATTAAAATTGAAATTACGCACTGGTCTGCGAGCTGCGTGGCGGCAGCTACGGCGTTGGCGGCAATAATGATGGCTGTAAATAAAAAAGCTATTTAGAAAATTATCCGATATGAATCATATGCTATCGACGCGTGCATCTGAGCGCGAAGAAAAAAATTAATTTAAGCGAGAGAATGCGTGTGTGTGTGTGTATATGTATGTATATTATACACCCGCTTGCTTTTTTTTAATTCGTTATAAATTGCGCGAGTTCTTTTTATAACGGAGCTTCAATAAAATGGAAACTCAACATTTTCAATCAAATCTTAATTACGCTGACATGAGGCAGCGACGATCTATAATGAAGCAATTTAGATACATTTTCTTTGCGCACCGTTTTTGTATCGGAGTCTCATCTCGAATTGGAAAAATGCCGGATTCCAGGATGCCTGTTTATACTTGTTTTATTTATTTCAATTTAATTTGAATGTTACATTTTTTTACTACGTCATTATAATTAATTTTTAATTAGATGCTTTTTATAGTTAATTAAAATTTCTTGCCACGCGTTGTTGGCTTTTACGCGGAGAAAAACAGTGCATGTGTGAGAGATGAAAAAATAAATTTTTCATATATACATAAATAAAAAGTTAATTTTTCAAAACAAAATATGTGGTTTTATATTATGTATATTTTACGGTTCTAATCATAATTCACGAAATTTTTAAAAGAATACCAAAAATTTGGATTAGTTAAATATAAAATTTTTCATCCAAACCGCACCATAATATTTCTTAACGAATAGAACTTTCTACATAAAAATCCAAAGCCACCTTGCCACGACGCGTGTAGCACCTCAACCACATCTCCCCAATTTCCAAAATCCATATCAGATTTGAATTTCACCTCCATTCAATAATTATAGTCATCTTTGGCACGCCCCTTTAGTTACTTTTACTTTGTGTCACGTTGTCACTTTGCTGATTGCTACGC
>JAWWEQ010000027.1:1776995-1938690 GCA_035583055.1 Torymus tubicola
TATATATATATATATATATTCAGCGATCGATTCGTCAGCTCAAAACGGCAGCAACAGAGCGGCCGCGACTCGCCTCGACATAGCATGAGCGCGCGTTCACGCGCAAAAAGTAAACCGATAAATTGCATCCGCGACTTCCGAGAGGGCACTTACCTCGGCTCCAGCCCACATGCGAGCGAGTAGTCGAGGCGACGACAAGCATGAAAGACCGGCAGCAGCAGCAGCGGCTGCGGCCTCGCAGTCATTACGCTTTCCTCCTCCTTCTCCTTCTTCTCCTTCTCGTTTAGTCGCGAGCTCCGCGCTTATACACGTGGAGAGACTGACGCGTGCATGTATGTACGGTCTTGAAAAGGGCACCCCCCCCGTTAAGTAAGTCGAAATGTCCCCCTACGGGAATCGGTAAACTAAGTTTACATGTAAAAAGGAGAAGTTTGCCGCAAACCCGGTCTTCCTAGACCCCTCCTGAAAATTAATAAAAGTAATATATTTGGAATCATGGTAGGCTCTTAAATGGATGAAAACAAAAAGAAGTATATATTAAATGCAGAAATACGCAAAGAAACTGGATTTTAGTGAAAAAATCACGTATTACATTAAGAAAAAGTCAGCACAAGCTTATATACTAAAAAGCTGTGTTCATTCTTATAATTGCAACATACTTATTAATATTACATGTCAGTTTTAGTCGAAAATATAACTTTAGTCTTCATCGATATCTTCATCTATAACGGGTACTACGTCCTTACAGTCAAATAAGCTAATTAATTGTTCTGCTGGTTTCGGAATTTTTGATAAATATCTTGTGTAACCTAAATAATAAATAGGGATAAAAAATGCTGTCTTTTACTCGAAATCTTAAGCTCGAAAGTATTCACACGTTAAATGCCACCGACAAGAATACGCTCTGTGCATGCTGTGGAACGGAATAGCAGAAGCGATACGATAGATGGCGGGCCAAACTGTAACAGTTCTGTCTGCCGCCAGGCGGCGACGTAGTGGTACAGTATAGGAAATTAAAAGATATTATTCTATCTGAAAAATTATTTTTGTCATCATTCATTGCGATTGTTCAACTTTGCATTTTTAAAATCTTTTTATCTACTTTTTTTTTATATTAAATTTTTCAATTATTAACTTTTCACAGCAAAACAAACGTAAATAGTACGAGTAATATTTTGTTTTGTAATTCAGTTATGAATACAAATTGGAACAGAGTTAACATAAATCCTGTTTGATCGATATATAGCACTAAATCACATGCACATATGAATCATTTCATTTGCCCAATTTTTTAATGATTACCCCACATTGATATAGACGTTGTCATAAATATTTTCATGTATTTTTTCTCTGTATAATTCAATCGGGCTATCAGTTTTACTGTAGGAGTCATCTACAAAGACTTATGGCCAAATAACGACCAGAAAGAAAAAAAAAAATTGGAAACATTAATGGAAATGAATTGATATAAATGCTGTTTGAGCGATTTCTTGCTTCATATTACATACGAATATGTATATTTGCGTGTCTCTACTAATAATTATTACGGTGCCATAAAAAAAATTGATCTATTCAATTTTCCTTAGTTCATTTACTTTTCTTACTTACAATCCAATGGGCTGATCAGTTTTACTGTAGGGATCTTTTACAGCCAAAAAACGTGAAAAAACACGGTTTTTTGAATTTTTAGCAGGGACCCCGCTCAATATCTGGATTTTGAATCACTCCATTTTATTCCTCGTGAAAAAACACGTTATTTGAAAAAAAAATTTACGACAGGTCCCTAATAAAGCGGAGCTAATGCAGGTTGAACATTTCCCGAATTTTTTTAAGGGGGATAGACTCAATATTATGATTTGAAAAAATTCAGGTATGTTTGTCTTCTTACGAAGTATACGTGTGAATTTTTTCAGATCCTGAAAGCCGATATACGCGGAGAAAAAAAATATTTACGAAAAAAAGCCGTTTTTTTTACTTATACAGGCTCAGGAGGGGTCTAGGAAGACCGGGTTTCCGGCAAAGTTCTCCTTTTTACATGTAGAAAGCTTAGTAAACTTAGTTTACCGATCCCCGGAGGGGGGCATTTCGACTTACTTAACGGGGGGTACCCTTTTATTCGCGGACGTAGAGAGGATTTTCTTGCCGTGTTGTGCGGTAAATTAGACGTGGATTTTATATACAGGTATTTTGTTCTTGTAATGTATTGTAATGAGTGGTATAAACTTGTAATACACGGATGTGTATATGTACTTTTTTGCATGCTCAATTTGCAAGTATAGGTATTGTATGTCTATATATACTTGGTCGGGAAATATTACGTGCTAAACTTAATGAACCATCGTAAATTGCGCATTCAATCAATACATTAACAAGAGCAGCGGTCGCGTATATACAAAACGCGAGAAAACTTCGTCACAACAAAACTTGGAACAATCAGGCAATTAACGTCACCGAGAAATTAAAATTTACCTAAGAGCAAACTTTGCAAATACTACTACCGTCTACGTATATATATACGTGTGCGCACACGTACACTGTATATATATATACACGTACAGTTACGCGAGGAGTCCGCAATGCTGAGCCACACGGCAACTACACACACACACACACACATACAGGTATACAGACGTACGTAAGCGCAAGCGCAAACACACGCACGCACTGACACAGCGGCGTTCGCTTGCTCGCTCGCTCGCGAGTTATACGACGCCGGCGTCCCTCTAATACCGCGCGCGCGGCTCTCTGCAGTCTGCAGTGCGCGCTCGGCAATAATTGGGAGCGCCTTAATTGCCACGCGAGCGAGCGAGCGCGCGAGCGATGACCGTTGTAATTGCCTCGCCTAAGGTGAAGGAGAGAGAGGGAGGAAAGGGTGGGTGGGAGGAAAGGAGGGAGGGATGGAGAGAGAGAGCTGGTAAATGAGACAGACGAGAGTGCAAATAAGGGAAGGAGACGAGGAGACGGCGAAGACGGATTAAAGGAGGCGGCGGGAGAGAGAGGAGAGAGAGGAGAGAGAGAGGAAAGGAGTGAGGAGAGGAAAGAGGCGGTAATGAAAGAAGAGAGCTGATCGGGAGAGAAAGGAGAAGAGCTGCTGCGGCGCGGAGGGGTATCAAGGAGAGGAGACTTGGCGTCGGGCCGCTACCGCGGTTCTTGGTACGGTGTCGGTGGAAAGGAAGAGCGTGGAATAATGTTTTAGTTTCTCAGTAGTTGTTGGTGATTTTTATTATCTCGTGAATTTATTATTGGAAGAATTTTTTTTTTCAACTAGAAGTAGTGTTTTGATAATATAGTAAAGAAGATCATTAAAAACCAGGATTATTGACTCTGTAAAATAGGAAAACGAAAGAAGACAAAAGAATCGGCATAAAAAGTAAGAAAATAGGGGTACACGAGCCAAAGAAAATAAACGATGCATTAGGATTTGTTAAAAAAAAAAAGAGGTATAGGCATGCAGTCCGCTGAGTAATTGGAAAAAGGAAAAAATAAAGAAGAACACAGAGAGAAAACGAAAGGGAGGGGGAGTATAGAACGAGATGTACATAAAAGTACAGAACGTGAAGATGCGGCGCGGCGTGTGATGTAAAGCACAAACACGCGTATATAAAAAAAACACAGAGTATATACTCGCATGCGCACGCTTGCACGAAAGCCCGCAAAGGGGGAAAAAGGATATAATGAGAAAAATGCGTACAAACAGCAAAGGGCGCGAGTACACGAACACACGCGTGTGTGCGCGATTAAACCCACCGAATAGAAAAGAGCCGACACATACATATACGTGTGTTCACGCGGATGAGAGAGAGAAAAAAGGAGCAACGTGATCCTAATGGCCCAAGGTCAGCTCGTAATTAATGCATTTTAATTTATCGTTAAAAGCGTTAATTGCACCGGTACTGCTCTGCTGTCCCCCCCGTTCCGCTTCTTAATCACTCGTTTCGTCGCTCGCGCTAATTCGTTATAATTATTTCGTCGCTCGCTCTCTCTCTCTCTCTCACTGTGTATATATGTGTGTGTGTATATATACGTGTATGCACACGTCGCCCCCGCTCCCCATTAATTGACAAGAGCCCGCGTTTATTTCGTTTCGTTAGCGCTATATACACCCTCGCTATACTTCTCTCCGCGTGTGTATTATACGTACCATACAACTGCCTCCCACCACTACAATGTCTCTCTCTCTCTCTTTCTTTTGTATCGACGCGAGCGTATATAGACCGATCCTCATTTTTCTTAATTGCTCCGGCTTTTATCGCGGGCTTTCGCTGGTTTTGTCTTCGTCCATCTCTCTCTCTCTCTCTCTCTTACTCACTCTCTTTTCCTCGTTTGGTCTTGCCCTCGTTATTTCCCCTGGCCCGTCTCGTTATTCCCGTCAGTCGCTGCTACTTTCTCTCCACGTCGACGTGGGGTGTGCGCGTTCGCGTTTTAAGAAAAACTTTTAATGATACTATTGTAACGCGAGGGGCTGTGGAACTTTGGTCTCTCACTCTCTGACTCCCTCTCTCTCTCTCTTCTCGTTCTGTGTCGCAGTTTAAATTGCCAATTATTGATCTAATTAATTTCCGAGGCTATACGCGAGCGTCTTACACGACTGTCCCGGTCGATTTTGCTTTTTTCGACGTTTCTGTGTGTACGACGTGTTATATATAGAAAAAGAGAGGGAAGCTGATCTTCTTAGTCGGTCCGCTTCTATTCGTTGCTGTGTTTCCTTTTATACATCTCTCTGCTACCAGATGATAATTGCGATTCTAATTATTTTACTTGTTATGTCGTTCAAAGTAGTATGCGCATGATAATTCGACATTAATTAGCTATTAAAAAGCATCCTTCTTTCTTTATTGCATATCATCGGTAATTGCTAAAAGGAGCAACCTAAAAAAAAAGTCTACAATTTACGAGCTGCCTGTATAAATTATATATATTATGAATATTATTTTCTGCCTGGATTATTACTTTCTAGTGGAACGATCGTAAACACGAAAATCATTTACTCGCCATTTTGCAAATTGCTCTCGTTGATCGGATCAATTAAATTTAACGCACACGAATCACAACACCAAAAAAAAACGAGCATACAAATATATTATATATATGTATAAAGTTATTTTTAATGCGCGGATAATTTACACGAGCTGATTAATATAAAAATCCCGCTAAATTATATTATACCAAAGCGAGCGAGATCACGAGAAACGTATATATATATATGTATATATACCGCTTCGCATTACCATCTCCCTACATCCAATTTAAAAATTATCGATAACACGTTATCTCGGCCGATTGAATCCGAGCGCGGGCCGCGGCGCGCTCGCGACTCCGATATCCGCGCGAGATCCTTAATGAAAAAAATTCCTTCCTCGCGCGCGTAAAACGAGAACAGCGAGAGAGTGAACGAACGCAGCCAACTCGTCGACCGACCGACAAACATTTTAATAAGGAACTACAAATTAATTTCCCTCGGCGAAAGGACGCCGCGCGCGCTAATTGACGAGCACACACGTACATATATATATATCGGCAATTACTTTAATTAACAATGCATGCGCGGTCTCTTCTTTTTGTTTCTCTTTCTCTTTCTTTTTCGTATATATATATAAGGCCAAAATTTCGAACCAGCCACGACGTACGCGTCTTATCTCGGTATAGCGCGCATTTTTAATTGATTCCTCCCGCGGAGAGGCGGGTTAACGTCCCGATAAACGGCCACTTAGGGTCCTACCCAGGTTTTTATTAAAAAAGTTGTAATTAACGGAGCATTACTCACTCTCGCCGCGGGCGGCATAGCGACCGCCACGTATATATATATATATATATATGTATATATGTATAAAACCTTTCGGGAGTATGCCGAGCAAGCCTCTAAGCTCTCTCTCTCTCTCTCTCTCTCTTTCTCGTTCTTTTTTTTGTCACGTAAAAATTTTAATTAACGCGCCGACTTCGCGCGCGAAGAAGAAGAAGAAGGAGGAGGAGGAGGAGGAGGAAACGCCCGATACCGGATAATTTATGAAGGGAATCGGTGGCGGCAGCAGCGGCCTTATTAAAGCTCGCCCGTAATTGATAAGGAGCCGAGAGGGCATTGAATCATTGTATCGCGGCGATTGCGCGGCGGGCTAAGATTAATGACGCTTTTGGAATTGAAAAATCCGACGGTTTTTCGGCACGTTCGCTCTTCACTTTGTAAGTGCGTATTATAACGCGCGCTAAAGTCGAGCGGAGATTAAGAGATGCGTATCGGTTAAAGTGGTGCTTAAGTGAATGATTTTTTTTTTAATAAAGTATATATATATATATATATATATAGAAGTATAACTGCGTGTTATTATCGGGGCTTAAGTGCGCGGAACGAGGGCGAGGAAAAATTCGGAACGCGGAGGGTCACCCGCACCGTTTTGCGAGAATTATAGACGTGTAATGCGATTGAAGTGTGGAACGATGTCTCGGATGTTTTAGTTACGTGGATGAGCTGTCTTGTTATCCTTGTCGAGGTACTTGAAACTGTTTAAAATTCGTCGATTTCTGTATATAATCATCAGTCTATTTACGTTTCCATTAAACCTTATTATTGTCACTCATTTACAAAATTATACGTGATACTGATACTCCTCCGATCTTAGTACTCCTAAATACTAAGAATAATTTCTCAATACACTATAACGAGAAGCACAGATATAATTTTTGCTAAAATATATCGACACATTTACCTTATCAATATAAGTTAGAACATCGAAAGTCACCCGAAATTCATGCGCCACTCGAGGATCGGCCAATTCATTACGAAAATGTACCGAGAAAAATCAATCGTACACAACCTTCGGCATAGAGAACCGTCGTCTCTGCAGCCGCCGTCGGAATCGGACCAGAGGAATGGAAGCTGCCAAAAAGCTCTCGGCCGGAGTAGCAAGCAGTAGAGTTCGTTCGTTCGATTGGTTTCTCGCTCGCCCGTCCTATGCGAGGTTCTCCCTCTCTCTCTCTCTCTCTCTCTCTCTCTTGCTTTTCCCGTAGCGTCGAGGCGGGTCGGAAGTCAATCTTCGCGGCCGGAAGTGGTTCGCCTCCACCCGGCGCGCGCGTGCTCTATATATCCATCCTCCGTCTCGCATTCGCTTGCCCTCTCTCTCTCTCTCTCTCTCTCTCTCTCTCTTCTTACTTTTTCGCGAGGAGGGTGAGGCTGCCCGCGGTCTTTCTCTCCGTTAGTTAGATTTGAGCGATTGCTCAATCTCAGCTCGGCGAGAAAGGCTTTTACGTTAATTATTTTGCTACGGAGAAAGGGATGGCTGGTAAGGGCTGTTGTTTGTTGTTGGACTCGCGGTGAGTTGATGTTTATTGTTTTTCGAATAACAAGATGAGTTTTAAATTTGTAAGTTTTTGTGTTTCTGTTATGCTGATGATTGATTAGCATGTATATTTGGTTTCTGAAGTATCCTGTGTCTTGAAACTATTATTCATTAAAAACGTAAAATTATTGAAGTGATGTGCGCGGTAGCATCCCAACGTCAAGTATCGTGAAATTTTTTGCAAATTTAACGTTTTTTAATATTAATTTAGATAAACATTTTTAAAGTAATTTTATATACGGAATAACGATAAAACGAACAACTTATGTGGACACGTTATTGAATAAAAATACAAAGTAAATAGTAAAGTCAGCAAATCGATAAACAAGCAAAACGCAATCAAAAACTATAGTCTTTGTATTCACTAAAACTTCTTTTTCATCGGCCACCACTCGATTCATCTCCAATCTTCTTATCCAGACTCTGCGCTCTTAGACAAAGCGCGCGACTCTTGCACTCCGCCGCGAAGGCGCCCGCACGCTCTTGCCAAACCCTCTTTCCGTTCTCTTGTACCCTCCCGCGTACCGTAAATGAAATCCCGAAATTAAAGCCGTATATTAACCCCGCGGCGTGGCTCCTAAATTAAAAAACAACATTTTACGGCCGAGTCCGAGGAGCGAGAGAGAAAGCGAGAGAGAGAGAACGCGTTGTTCGCCTCCTCCTTCTCTTCCTCGTGGCCTCGTTTTCTCTTTTTCGCTCGAGGAACAAGGGAGGAAAAGCGAGAGGAAGGAGAAGTAGGGGTTGAAGGAGGAAGAGAAGGAGGAAGGGCGGGAAGAGACGCAATTATAGAGTAATTGAGGGAGACTGTGGAAATTTGAGGGGAGAATGGGGTAATGAATGCGTTTAGATGTGATTAGATATTGGACGAGGGTGAGTGCTGAATTTTCTAGACAAAAGACTTTTGGACAATGCATTAGTGGAAAGTGAGTTGGAATATATTAAAACGACGACGATTTTATGAAAAATCTTAAAATTTTGTAATAAAAGTTTTTATTTTACAATTAAACTGACAAATATTACCATAGTCCTTAATTAATTTAATATATAAAGATATAAACGTAATGATAAAGCTTTAAAAGTAATGAATCACTAGACCAAAAATATTCATGAAACAATTTATAAAAATATCAGTGCCACCCAGGTTTACAAAAAAAAGGACGAAACCACAGCTCAATAAATATTTTAATTCTCTTCGGCTCCCCATCCATAATTCAGCTCACGCTCGCTGGTTGCCTCAAAAGAGCGTAACCGAGAATGGGGAGTCCAGCGAGTAGACCTGAAGCAAAAGGTTTCGCTTTCCAAAAATTAATTGAAAAACTTCTTTTTATACACACGAACGAACGCAGACACCTCGCGCGAAGGCGGAAGGGTTTAATGCACAAGCCGAAGAACGGGGAAAGAGAAGGGGAAGAGGGTTACCCAGCACACCGGACCCGCACACACCGACGTCCATTGTCCGTAAATTGCGTTTTTAAATTCGCCAGGGGGGCCGAAGGGAGCGAGGCAGCACGTGGCGGTAGCAGTGGCGGCTCTTCCCCCGATCGCTTCCGAAACCTCGACTCGCCGATATATCGAGCGAGCGAGAGCATGAGCGTATATATATTCCTGTGCGCTGCACTCTATTTTCACCCTGGCCGGACGAGGCCGTAATGAATTCCCCGCGTTTACAGTCTGTCGTGAAAGAGGCAGGGATAGGGGAAGTTAGTTCTTTTTTTGGTTTTTCGGAATTTTCATCGAGTGGGAGTAGGGAAAGGTGTGGGCTCTTGACAATACCAGGCCGAGTGCTGCTACTGTTACTGTTGGCGATTTTTTTGAAATTGCATTTGATTGTTATCGTCGTTATATGAAAGGGTTGACGTCTATTTGGTTTTCCGATGCTGTTACTCTTTTAGATCTATTGGTTATTGTAGTTTCTCGATATTAGAATCGTGAATTTTAAACGTTCAGTATTTTCAATCAAATTTTTAATACTATCGTGAAATATGTTAATGCTTATTTTTATAGTAATAGAATAACTATTTTTAATATTATGTAAGGAATGTCTAAATAATTTTCAATTTAAAATGGAAATTCTGGTGGCGCGGTAAGGTTCCGACGTCTACTACTTTAAATTTCAACCATTTAATTCACGTAAATTCCAACCAGCTTTCTATGAAAAAATTAATATAATACAACAACTGATCACTAAACTATAATAATCCAACATCGAAAACCACTGCTAACACGACATCACCTTCAGACCGTCTTACAAGGACAAGAGGGTAGCAAGAGCAACTGCGCGCAGCTCTTTCCTCCGCAGCACGGCATAAAATCCCGCATACTCTCCTCACTCTCTCCTCCCTTCTCCAGCCTCTGGTGTGTATAGTCGCATCGCGCTCTCACTCGCTCGCACGCGCGCGCGGGTAAGGGGTACATAATGGAACTTGAAATTGGTCGGGCCTGTCCCGCCCGGGCGGTGGTGTACACGCGCGCGAGCGAGCGCGGGGAGAGCTATCGAGGGAAACGCATTCCACGCCGAAATTGCTTCGCACTGCTCTCGCCTCCTCTCTTCCACCCCTTCGCTCGTGCACGCGCTAGTGGTAATAGTAGTAGTAGTAGTAGTAGTAGTAGTAGTAGAAGTAGTAGTAGTAGTAGTAGTAGTAGTAGTACTAGTAGTAGTAGTAGTAGTAGCAGCTATCCAATAGGATACACACGCGATGCCTGAAAAAGTATACGTTAGTGTGACTTTCTTTTTATACACGCTGGACGTAAGAAATTCGTTATTTGGGCTGTTTTCATTAGGAAGAAGAGAAAGAGAGAAAAGTCTAATTGGGCCATTCGGAAGCTCTTGGATTCACGTTGACGCAGAGTTTGATCTCGCGCTCTCGCCGGTTTTCTTATTTCGCGGAATTGCACTCGCGCGTGCAGGAGAGAGAGAGAGCTAATTACGTAGATTTATGCGCCAAGTCATTAGTCGATCTAGTTAACGAGTTTTAATTTGCGCTGAATCGTATTTACATTAAACTCCGTAATTAAGCATTTTCGTAATTTATTGCTTCTTGATTGTAACGTTATCAAGGTAATAAAACTTTAAATTGCCGCGCTCGCACAATAACGAACGCAGTGGCTATGTATACGTATATATACGCATACAGACTTCATGCGCTATACGTTCGGAGATTAATCCACGTCAAAACACACTCAGCACGCCCAATCACGAAATAAAATCATCGGATACGTATACGAATGCTTCAATCTCATCGTCAAACCGCTTCTTTCGAAGAAGAAAAAATCACATATATAGGAAATCCAGTCCAATCGTGAATGGGATCGCCGATTAGACAATCCCTTCCGATAAATAAAGATCGCATCGAATCCATCAAGCCCTTTCACTCCCAGAGGGGGTTACAAGGTCCCGCGTTTTAAGGCCGAGCTTTCCGCGTCGAAAAATACGCGCGGCCGAATCTCTCTCTCTCCTTCTCTCTCACTCTCTTCTACCCCTTACGCGGTAGTGGCAGCGGCAGCGTCGCGCGGCGAAGCGCGTTGATTAAAACCGCCCTTCCAACGGCGCCACCGCCGTCGAAAAGAGCAAGCGCGCGTGTTCGATGCGCCAGAGAGGAGAGAAAGACGCGCGTCGGCAGCGCTGTTGTGTGTGTGTGTATATGTGCCCTGGTGGCTACATGGGGACTTCCGCTTTTACGGAAAGAAAGGCAATTTCAAGCGAGGTACCGCCGATTCGATCGATGCGGATTTGGTTTTAGAAAGCCATTTCAAGGTTTTTTTCTGTAAGGTTCTGAAAAAGAGGAGATCAAGTGTGTATGCGTGTGGTTAGAGAGTATTTTTGTTAGAGATGTTATTTATGTATTATTGATGTATTTCTGTAATAGACGTATTTTATCAGAAAGAGAAAGCGAGAGAGAATATTAATAATGTATAAAAAAAAATGACGATAATTATAGTTCAAATTATTTTTTGGTCTGGTGTTATTTTATTAAAAAATTCAAGGCTTTTAACTAGTATAAATTTTAAATTATTTTCCTATTACAATGTTAAAGATAATCCTATTATAACAGTACCTGTGGCATGAAATTTAATATTAAAAATACAAAAAGTCTATACTAGTCGTCGAGCCACTACCGACAATTTAAATAATTTTTATTAATTTTTCTTTCAAGTTCGTAAATATTTTTAAAAGAATAACACAATATTAGAATCACAAAAAGAAGTTTTCAACAAATTTTTTAATAAAATAAACAATACTTCTGAGACTTAAATATCTTTAATTCGTAAAATCATATTTTCCATCATCGATATTTATTAACTCCAAACACAATAACCCGACCTTCTAAGAAAACACGTAAACCCTCCTGTACACGCGAAAGAAGCGGCTAAAGCTCTTAGCTGGCGTGGGAGAACCTCTGCTCTCGTCGTCGTCGTCGTCGTTGCCGCCACCACTCGCACGCTCGCGCACGCGGCACATTGGCTAGGGTCAGGCTTGCAGCAGAACTCGAAGAAGGGAAAGAGGAGTAAGCGAGACCGAGCTAGAGTTCGCCATCTCTCTCACTCACTCTCGCTCACTTGCTCGCTCGCTCAGTCGCTCGGGCAAGGCGCCGCTTGCTTAATTACTAAAAGCTAATCAATTCCAGAGGAAGTAAAGTTTAAATTGCAAACTAAAGTATAGCCTCTCGCCGCCCGCCCGCCAGCGAGCGCGCCCCACTCACTTGCCCTGCCGCCGCCGCCGGCGCGTAAACTGCAAAGCGATATTACCCCTCGCTGCATTCTGCAATTAGCCCCGGTAAATCATTGAATACAAATTATGGACGGTTCCAGGCGCGGGCGCGTTCTCCCACTCTCTCTCTCTCTCCCTACCCCTTTTTCTCTTTCTCTCGCTCACTCTCCCACGCGGCACTTATACATCAAAACCGATTGCGGCGAATGGCCCAGTTCGAGCGGTTTATCGCGCTCCCCCCGCGCCCGCGTCGACGGTTTTGACGTATCGCGTTCGAAATCCTCTCACCCTATATATATATATATGTATATATGTATATATATACACACACACTCATATATATAGGCATGTATACATATACACACGTGTTTGTATATATACATGTACATACCTATACGTAGTTACACGTGTGGGTTGATGTGCGCGCGCGCGGGCGCGGTGTGGCAGCGAGGGCTCGCTTATTAAATTCTTGCGCGTTACCGAAATTAATTATTGCGCCGAGTGTGTATACACGTACACACATACACGTGCGGGCACAGGGAGAGAGTGAGAGAGAGAGAGAGGTATACAGAGAGAAGGGGTCGCGCGCAATTTCGAACGTGCCCCAATCGCGCGCGCGGTTTACTGACGCGATGTATATATATATCGCTTCTTTTCTCTCTCGACTCTCGCGCGACGCGGGCTCTTTATGCGCCCCCGTCCTGTATACGCCCCCGCGAGCGTCGATTGATATTAGCTGCTTCCCCCTTTTGATTGTTTCGGGATCCGACGGCGCGGCTCTTTTGTCGCGGTTGCCAAGCCGCTGAATCATGCAGGCGAAGGGAATTGAGGAATGTTTTTTTATTTAACGTATAGGAGGAGGGTAAACTTTATTATGATTTTCGATCGTAATTGAATTTTCTTGTTGGCTTCGGTTAGAGATGTAAGGATTGGGAATATAATGCGAGTTTTTCGGTTATTAGAAAAGTAATGAAGTTTCACTGTGATAATTGAAGAGATCATGAATGCACTGTGAAAGGGGGCTCGGTAGCGTCACAGTGGCGAGTATTAAAATATTTAATTTTCCTGAAATATTTTCATTTTTAAATTTTGTTGAATTTATTTAAAGTTTTATTTACGTTTTAAATAAATAAAAGTATTCTTGCTTGATTCAAGAATATATTAGAGAACATTCGAATTACCTAAAAACGAAAATACTTTTCTTAATTAACAATTACAATGTCCATTGATTTAGTAAAAGCAAACTGTCGCTCACCGCGGCAATCAATCAAAGATAGAACCAGAGCTTTCCACCTCGCAATCCCGTTATCCGTGTACACTAGCACACGGCCCTGCAAAAGTCACGCATAAGCTATGCGCGCAGTGGCAGCTTTCTCTCTCTCTCTCTCTCTCGCGACGAAACGAAATCAGGGTAATTACGTTATCAATTGCACAAGTCGCGCGAGCGCGCGACTGCGGGCGTCGCTTTAAACGGACGGCGGCTTATCGATCCGCGAGCGTGTGCGGCTGCCCCCGCGAGTTCTATTAATCGACGAGACTCGCGCGACTCTCTCTCTCTCTCTCCCCTCTACCGTAATCGATTCATCGATATTTATAACCACACGCTCGCGCGCGCGCGACGGCCCCGAATAATTTAATAGATTAATTAGTTCGATCGTTTAATTGAAGTTTGATGGAGACGCACGATACGCGACTAGATGGATGTACGGTTTTTGCATATGGCAGGCTTGATGAATTTTCGGAAGATTAGATTGTAGAGTTGATTAGGGATTTCGGGATCAGGCACATATATGAAATTTTAATGGTTTGATTAGTTAATAGAAAAGTTAATGTGCGATGGAACAATATGAGGGAGTATTATGTGCTTAGTGCGAAGAATTAGAAAACGTGACAGTATAGTAATAACGTCAACGTTATAATGCTTTCATAAATTAAAAGATTATATATTTAATCAATTGATAACGCATATTCTTGGCGTTTTGATCAGAAATAAAAATAATAATAATAATAACAATAATAATAATAATAGTATTTACAAAAACAAATATCATTATAAAAACTGATTATTGTTTGTTACTATTTTATCATACGAAATTGTAAATGTGAAATAGAACTACGTCAATTTAATTACATCTAAATCTCTTGATTTTATTGTCAATATAAATCCCACCTAATACCTTTATATCCTTCTAAAAATCTGCAATCCATCGCGTATAAACAATACCGACAGTTCACTTCCATGCGACCTTTCATCACACCGAAACCGACGCGAATGACCAACCGCCGCGATTGTTTATACGTCGATTGTTTTTGTCATTGCACGCTTCGCTCTCCGATTAAATTTTCACTGATTATATTTCTCGTTTCCACCGCGCGCCTCCCGTTAATGGACCTTGTTAATTTTCGCGCGGATTGCTTGAACGCCCGGGGATCGCGACAATTACGCTGATTCCTACGGCGCGCCGATTGTTTTGTTTGAGAGCGAGAGAGGTAGAGTGAGCACGCCCGAGAGAGAGTGAGAGAGAGAGAAAGCACAATTTATGTGATTGAGTGATTACATTGATTTTGCGCGGGTGCCCGTGCAATTAGAACGTAATCAGAGCGCGCGCCGACGGGATTCGCGCGCAATGCTGTGATGAGAGGCACGAGCAACGGGCTTTCTCTCCCTGGAGAATTTTTTTTCTCGAAATTAGAGGTTTGTACTGCATAGTGTGTTTTAGAGATTGGTTAGAGATAGAATAGAATTTAGAGAAGTAATTATTATTGGATTTAATTGTAAGTATTTCAAATTCGTTTTTTAATTTTTTGAAAGAAAGTTACTCTTGGAGTGTTTTTGTATTTGTCAATGCGCCACCTAGTGGTAATATTATAGTACAGAATGTAGATGGCGTTGTACAATGTATCGCAATATATTATTAGCAAACATTGTTTTATTTAATTGTGATAGCCACGTAACTTGCAAAAAAAGAGAAAAAATACTAGTTTTTTTATCTTTTTCATATAATAAAATAAAATCTTCAAATATATTCATTAATATTTCAGTGATTTCAAAAAGAATTGTTTGAAATGCTTATGTAAATATAAAATTTTTGTGTATCCAATTTTTCAAATAAACATTAAAACTTTCCTACACATATTTCTTAAAATTATCATAACTTTATAACTCTCACAACATACACACATCAAACTGCTCCTCGCGCAAAACAAACGCAACGACGACACTATCAATCGACAAAACACATTCATCTGCCACATCTCCCTCGCCCCGAATCAAAAGCACGAGATCCATCTCTCGCCTGGTATATATATATATATACAGTAGCGGCTGCGAAAGAGACGCGCACGAAGCTTGGCACGCGCGTATATATACATATATACGGCGGCAGCGGCATTAAATTAAACGGGATCGTCGATCCGTAAAATACGCGAGATCGGTAGTAACCGCGCTCGCTCGCGCCTCCATAAAGCCCCTCCTCCCCCCACTATTTCTATATATATACACCTCTTTCTCGTATATATATAACGTCTCTTTCTCTCTCTCTCTCACTCTTGCGCGCGTGCGCGCGAAACGACGACGGAACAAGCAATAAAATCAGTGTCGTTACCGGCAATTCAATTCGCCCAAGACGCATGGCACAATTTCACATACAATTTTACGGCAGAACGGCCAGGAGTCCTATTTACCTCTCGCTCTCTCTCTCGTACTTCGAAATCCCAGGGAGAAGCCGTGCGTGTATATGCGCGCCGGCGCGCGAGAGCCAGAAAGGGGGAAACGGAGAAGGGGGTAAGGTATGTAGATGTGGACGTGGAAGTGGCCCCTACACTGTAACGCCAGTATAATAACGCGAGACCGGAGAGATCGATGCGCTCGCGACCCTTTCTCTCTCTCTCTCTCTCTCGTTCTTTCGTCCTTTTCTTCCTCGAAAGAGCGCTTTGTCGCTGATACCGAGAGAGGAGGACGTTTCTCGCGCGTGCGATTCTCTTTCTGTGCGCGAGGCGAAACGCCGTTACGAGGAATCGCTCGGATTTGCAACGCCGCCTCGTCGCAGTGGTCTGGAACGGTTAGGGATATTAAACTCCTTTTTAGGGAATATTTAAATTATTGAGAGAATTATTTACGCAGATGAATTAGTATATGGTTCAAAATTTACAAGAATTCAATGTGTCAGAATTTTTTGGTTTGTTTTACCTTTTAAAATGGAATTAAAACAATGCTTTTAATTGTACATAGCTGAATTTTTGTGAATTTTTAGAATTAAGTAAAATTCTTTTTTCGTTATTTTTAACTGCTAAACAATTTATAATTAATACCGGGGAGAATTTTAATCGGAAAAATAAATAAAAAAAAAGTAAGTGCACGCATTGATCTACAAAATGGCGCGTATATATTTCATCAATCAGTGAATTTTAATTCGCTTTTAGGTTATTGAAATTCCTTTGAAATATTTTCTCATTTGGCATTTACTAATTAACAAAATGCTCTCGAATGGTTTCAATTAATTGTGTACACTTTAATTAAAACCTCAATTATGTATGAATTCCGTTCTTCTGTGCAAATCAGATTGAATTATTATTCGATTACACAATAAAGCACATTTCAATCAAATGTCATATAACACGATTTCTTTCCCCTGTCGCGGCAGTTATTTATTGTTTTCCATTTTACCAGCTCACTCTTGCCGCCTTTATTTCTTTTGCGCTGGTTTTATTTATCTCCCGCTATATACGAGCCCGCGCGCTTCATTCCATGTATATACTCTCTCCATCTTCTTTTATTTTACCGATTTCTCATTTACTATTCGTGCATTCAATTTCGTGTGAAAAGTCAATAATGTCGTTATACTTTAATATCTTCGCGTTATAACTTCAGTATCTAAAAAAAAAGACAACGAGATAAAAAAAGTAAATTTATTCTAAGAATATATATTATATATATACTATATAATAGAAAACGTGTATATAATTACACGTGAAATTAAAGAGCCCTTCGGACCACTACTACTCATTCATCACCCTCTTCGTATACATAAATACACGCAAATACCTATACCTCACCCAAAACTCAATGTTTCATTGTAAAAGCAATTTCCGGAGTCCACCCGCGACCATCGTCCTTCGACGGCTCTGAAAAACTTGGCGAAACCCGTATATAAACGAGTGCACCCGCAGAAACCGAGGGAGGAGAGAGAGAAAAAAAATCGTTCCTAGAGCCTCTCTCTCTCTCTCTTCACGCAAACACATACACGAGTAATTTGTGCAAATTGAGGCGAAGGCGCCTGCCTTCTCGTTGCGGGAGCTCGAGAGTATATATACATATAGCGTGCGGGCGATTGATTGAGCGATCGCTGCGGCACAGTATATAGCAATGGCCTTCGACCCGCACCGCGATCTCGACACAGCTTTGTACTCATCGCACGTAGCGCGAGCGGGCGCCAGGCGAAATGAAAAAACGCGCGATCTCACTTTCTCTGCTTTTCCCCTCTCTCTCTCTCTCTCGCTCGCTCTCTGTGGGCGCGTATTGGTTGGTTACCGGTGTGAGGATCGCTGGCTTCGGAGGTAGAGAAAAAAGAGGTGCTGCAGAGGATGGAAGGAAAGTTTTTGAATCGAATTTCTTTTTTAATCAAAGTTAGGGCGGATGTAAACAATACGGGGGCTGATAGGTTATTGGGGTATTATTTATGGGGATTGATTGATTGTGGGATTATCGCATGCCCGCGTGTATTTGCTTAACGGCACCTATACGGGTGATGAAAAAACAGTAACGTGCTGTTAAAATTTTTTCTACATTATGGTGGTGATTGAATTATATTAGAATAGTATATAAGATTAATGTTTTCGTCTTATGAGTGAAATCTATTTAATTATTTTATTTTTTCTTTTTGTTGCAGGTAAGCCACAAAACTCATACTGCTTTGGATTGAAGTTAAAAATGTAAGTTGAACGTAGTAAATAGTGATAAATATTTTGAATTCCATTACTTTAATTTCCATTTCTTTTTTATAATTATTACTACATGGTATAGTAAATATTTTAGAAAAAAACGGATACCTAATAATGTTTTACAACAAAAATAAAGATAAGAAATAAATCTTACACTAATCATTTGATCCACCTATATACCTTAACAAAACTTTATTTAAATTCTGATCACTTTTCGTTTTACTCCGACTTTATTTGCGGTAAACAAATAAACGCTAGCAAAACAAATATCGATGAAAAGTGAAACGCAGTAACAGAGACAAAGGGAGAAGGAGAGCCGGAAAGTGAAAGAGCGAGAAAGGTAAAGAGCGGGAGAGAGGAGTGGATAGTGAAGCAGATTGTTTTTCCGTAATTTGTCGAATCCCTTTTATCGCGGCGTCCCGGGTATATAGCCGTGCACGCGCGCGCGCACGCCGTTGTAGGTAAATCAATCGAACGCTCGAAATGAAATGCCTCGCAACGTGCGGGCTCCTCTTCCGCCTTCCTCTGCTGCCTGCTCGTTTTCACTTTTATCAGGTATTTTTCAAGTTTTTTGCTGTCCGATTAAAAGGTGGTTCAGTTGTTGTTTTTTTATTTTTTTATTTTTATCTTGTTGAATACTAATGCGATAATGAATTTACATTTGCGTAAATATGTTTCAAATATGCGTTCAATGTTAGAGTTTTTAGAAGTTTACTATTAACCAATAATAAAGGATATATAAGATATGCATGTGTTTCCAAAAATAAATAAGTAATCTATTGATATCGGATAAATGAAAACAAATTTTCTGGTGAAATTTAATTATTTTTTACCGTAAATATAAAATATATTCATTTTCTCATAAAAATTAGTACAATTTAATGTTATGTTCATGGAAATGTGGGTCTGCCACATGGTTACTATCGAAAGTATTAATTTTCCCTAGAACATTTTTCTTCGAGTATTTTGTCTTGATTTATCCACCCCATACAAACGTAACGAATTATCTTAAAGTCACCAACTAGGACATACTTATCATCGTTCTACAAATCCTTTTCTCGATCGCCCACCATGATCTCACCACAATCTTTAGCCATGACTATTATCTTCAACAGTCACGCGTATACATTTATCCAAACACAATAGACACATGTATTCACCACCAATCATCTACACCATATAACTTTTCCTTCTGACTCTCGTCAAATAACATCCATTGCGACCTCCGTTCTCTCAATATCATCATAACCCATACATTCCCTCCTCCCCTTCACCTTAGATCCATTAGTGAAATTGGATCAACTCATTCATCACTTTAATAAAAACGTCACTATACCACCGCAGACCGCGACGTGCATAATCAGACCTCGCGAGTCTCGCCGACAACGGCGGTCAAGCGTTCTTGGCTGTGCTCCCACGCGCGTCTCGCGGTGCCAGACAGAACAGGATAGGAAGCTGCGTGGAAAGGACAGTGGGAGAGAAGGAGAGCGACGGAACGATAGCAAGGCTTTATTTATATATACACCGTGGATCGCGCTACGCCACGGGTGTCTAATAACAATGGACGCGGCGGCGCGGACGGTCGCTGCGTTATTTATCTCGTGGCTAGCTGAGAGAGAGTGGGTAACCGGCACGGCGAGATGAGGAATCAGAAGATGGAGGTAAAATACTGTGTTGTGGATAGGAGATTTTTGTTGATGTCAAGAAGTTTTTGGTGGCGTATTAACTTGTTGAGGAAATTTAATTGTTGTTTCATGTATTCGACAAAAATATTTATGTTTGAATAAGAGGAATTAATACTGTGAGGAGGAGGCAATTTATTTCTTAATTTTATCTTAACATACTTGTTTTTAAGTTTAAATTTATTTATTTGATTATTCTGATTTTAAAATTAATTTATATAAAATGAAGAGGAAATAGTATTAGGGAGTTAAGGAGCACGGTAGCATATAATAGTCAAGTATAAGTTTTTGTTTATATCATGAAAAGTTTTAGGTGGTCTATTTATTTATTGAAGAAAGTTGGTTAGTATTAAAAAAAAGTAATTACATTTGAATAAGAGGAATTAATATCCTTACTTTTAAATTTATATTTCTCTATCTTACTTTGATTTTAAAATTATTTTATACAATGCCGAAGCAAGAATAGCATTAGAGGATCGAGGAGCACGATAGCGAATAGCGGTCAAGTATAAGATAAAATTACCAAAATTCACTGCATCAATGTACATAATTACATATTTCACTGAAACTGTACGCGACCACTTCGTAATTACTTACAGTAACTAAATCCATCGTATACGATGACCGCGAAACTCGTACACGCGAAATCGAAGTAAAGAGAGTAAAAGCGCTAAAAGTATATACGAAAACGACAAAGACGAAGAGAGAGGGAGAGCGCGGGAAAGAAAAGACGGAGGAAATAGAGAGAGAGAGAGTAGGATGTAGAAAGAGAGCGAGAGCGAGAGAGAGCTTTCGCCCACTTAGAACGATGGACTGCGCGAAATTGCGAAAAGCTAATTCCATTTTACCGGCGAGCGCTCGCGGGGTATAAGTCTTGCTTTCCTCTCTCTCTCTCTCTCTCTCTTACTCACTCTGCACTGCTGGGAGCAGTAAACCAATCACATTAGAGGCGGCAGCCCAGCGTCGCCGCCTCGTCGCTTATCCTCTTTCTCTCTCACTCTCTCACTCGCCAGGCGCTCTGTATATCCGTCTCTGTCTGTCTTTATCTTCTGTCCAGCCGTTTTTCGATGCGAGAGCGCGTGCAGCCCTGATTAATGCCCGGAGTAATTAAATTTTAATCCGAGTCATCGACGACCGGCTGGACCGAAAATTGCAACAGCAACGGCTGTGATGGTAGCAGCCCTTCGTGTGTTTCAAAGTACCGAGGGACGAGGGCTTTTTCAATCTGTCCTGGTATATACGATGAGAGGGTGATTTTCCCGAAATATTGTGATTTTTTAATTTTGACCACGCGGTTCGATCGTTATCAGATTTTTCGCGCGATTGAAAGCTGATGTATGTGTATATAGGTGTGAGGACTTGTGCTTTGTTGTACGAAGCTTTTGTAATAATCGTATATTTGTGTTTCGTGTTTTTTGTTTTGGGTGTCTATAGTGTTTACTAATATGAGCGATGAGTCAATCAAATGAATTGGTATTTTCCAATAACGTATTTTATTCCATTATGTTCCGAAGCTTGAGTAAATAAACTATTTTGATAATTAAATGAATAGATTTAATTGTATAAATCCTTCCAAAAAAATAAATGATTAATGTTTTATATATGCATTTGTTAATGAATAATTTATTATATCTGTACACAAGCAAATAAGATTACGTAAACAAAGGCAAATTAATTAAATGCATCTAATTATGTACAGTGGAATATTAAAGCAGATGTAAATGTTGATAATACAGAGTATATTATTGAAAAACTTTTACGGTTTTTGGTAAATTAGCGGGGGAAACAACACGCGGGTTGTTTTGATTGAATGTGTAATGAATCGTCTTGCGTGTTTGATGGATGAATAATTGACGCGTGCGAACATTTTGTTTGTTAAGCTTATGGATCGTTTAATTAGTAACGCGGTTGTTTCGTTATTCTCTGATTGCGATGAATGCTCTCCAAACAGGATGCCGTTTTTATATTAATATTGACATTAACACCCACTCCCCTGATAGTTTTCAAAAACCTCCGAGATAATCAGCTTAATCAGTCAAATAAGGTATGGTTCAAATATACATTACAATGTAAGGTTCTTAAATAATTAACGCGCGAAATTTCATTTTAATCTCAACACGCGCGTTTCATTAAGTAATTATAACTGCTAAAAGCTTATTAAAACCAAAAAAAAAGTAAGAAGGAAAACGTTATCTCCCCTATACCAAAAGCTCTATATACTAAAGAGTGAACTCGCATGTACGTAGTGTATGCTTTTTAATTTGAAAAGTATATACCATTATGCAGCGCACACGAGACGCCACATGGCCCTTCAGACATTAAAAAAAAACGTTGAAATAATTATTTCGATCCCGTGTGTATATATATATATATATAATATGTGTGTATGTGTGTGTGTGTGCCAAGCCCTGAGTGAAATTTCTCGTCGATTCGCTCGTTCCTCGTCGAAATAACGGACGCGTGCGCGTCTGTTGGATAATTAACTCGCGGGAGTAATTACTCGCCTTCTGTATTTAGCCTATCGCTTAATGGATTCGTAATGACCTTACGCATAGGTTCGCATCCACGCGTACACGCATCTTTCGTTCTCTCTCTCTCTCTCTCTCTCTTTTCGATTTTCTACCCGCGCGTGTCTTTCAACATTATACATACGCAGGCAACTAGTGTGCGTTGTGTATATATATATATGCTCGCTGATGCGCGTTTTGGCAATTACCGTATATTTTGCTATTTCGTTTGGCTTTTTTTTCTTCAAGAGGTTTTATTTTTGCGCATCAAGTGTACTTACCCTTTCGTTGCTTGTTAGCTTTATGAGGCTGTTTTTTTTTATCGTTTGTAAATACCATAATGATATTTGGTTTTGTAAAAAGGAATTGGGAAAAAATAACAGAATTACCGTATAATATGTTCGTTACAAATCTCTTGAATATTTACAGTTATAGAGTAAACAGTTTATACAAATATTTTTATAAAAAATAATGTAGTTCCCATTTGTTTTTCATTGATTTATATGCTATGTATGTAATAAATACATACATATACAGATTCCTATATATATATAGGAATCTGACCAATTTATAAGTCAAATCCTGACCTGAAAAATTTGCAATAAAAATCAAAAATATTGAACCAATCTCGTTTAACTTGCATGACGAAAAAAAAAATCGATTGCTGTAAAACTCCAACCTCATCAACTGCGACTTTCGAACAATCCCAATTACAATTCCAAAAATCCCAACCTCTTCTCGTCTCTCTCTCTCTCTCCGCTTCCTCTTCCATTCCTGGAAATTTCGAACACCTCACCGTCCAAATCGAATTCGCGCAATCAATCCGATCGGATCGCCGACCGCGACACGCGGCAGTTCGTCGAAAAAAAAAACCGAGAGATGCCGTGAGCTTTTCCGCCTTCCTTTCGCCAGCATCGATTCCCTTCCGCGTCCTATATATAACCCACTGCGCGCGCGCGCGCGCGACTGATTTCATTAGCGCAGCGATTCCACCTCCGCCTCTTCTTCTACCTCCTCCTCCTCCTCTGCGTATAACACATTACGCGGCCGTTCATTTATCAAGCGTAAAAGCGTCGACGAGTAATGAAAGCGAAGGATGCGCGCCACGCGGCCGATTATCGATGCGATATCGACGTGTTAATTTACGAGTGCGTGCGCCAGCGCAATTAAGAGACGAGCAAGCAACAGAGACAGACGCCTGCTGTGAGGAAGAGTGAGAGAGAGAACCGCGTGGGTCGAACGATGGCCTCTCATGACCGCGTCGGGCTATTTATATGCAATTAGTTGGGTGGCTTTTCTCGTTTCTTTTTTTTTTGGGTGGGAGGTGCGGTGTTGAATGTCCGTGTGCGTGTGTGGACAGTTGGAAATTACGTGGGTTTTGGTTTGGCGTTTGCTTTTTTTTCGCGAGGATTATTAAAGAGCTTTCTGATTATTGGTTATTAGTTTATGGGGTTATAATATTAGTCTTATTTATAATGAGAAATGTGGGTAATAATTTTGAGTATTTTACTTATTATAAGATATTATGACGGTAAATTAAACAAGATTATTTTACCGTAAGCTTGGGAATCAAATGGACGAAACTTTATACATATGTTCATTTGTAAATTTCGATATACGCAGCATATTAGCTAAAAAAAAAGAAAGATAAATTTCACTTAGCAAAATGAGTCCGAAGAAAATTGTCCGCATAAATCGATGCCTTTCGGGCAATGAGATTACACAAAACCGTAAGTCAGCCACGGACACAAATCACACTAACATCAGAATCGCAATCGACTTAATAAGTAAAACACACACATACGAAAAAAGGAGCCGCACGTATAACATCCTTGCCAAATAACATCGGAAACGAGGCCGAGCCATCGAAAAAGCTAACACGTACACATCCAAAGAATACACACACACACACATATAGATACACACACCCTTGCGCGTCTCCCGCGTCAAGAAATTTATAGGCCCGAATGAATCCACCACTACCATCACTGCTGGCTTCTCCTCCTCCTTCACGAAAGTAATATCAATTTCGGTAAATGGAAAAAGTATCAAGATGCCAGTCGCCGCCGCTGCCGCTGCTCTCTCTCTCTCTCTCGAATCGGGGCCTGGGCAATTTGATCCGCGAATTTATTGACTGATGTATTATAGCGAAGAGGGTAGAGGGAACGAGGGACGGCGAAGATGGAGGTGGCGAAAAATATTGCGCGTGGTTCTATTACACGTCGATTTTTCGAGGACAGCAGCAGCAGCAGCACGGTGGCCGAGAAGTTTCGTAATTCTCACGAGCGCGCGTGGAAATCAAGGTTTGTGGGGCTTTAATTGGTTTTGCTCGCGGGGGTTGCTAATTAGGTGGTGCGGCTGATGAGATTTTTGATATTGTTTTTCTGAAATACTGGTTTAATTAGAGCAGCCTCCGGGAGCTCGTACGATTATGGCTAAGAATGTGTGTGTGTGTGTGTGTGCTGGTTTTCGAAATTCTTCTTGTAAACTTTTAGTGATATCGGGAGATTCAATGTAAGATAAAGATACGGTAATTAATAAAATAATGAAAAAGTCATTTAATTAGTTTAGTTATATAGAAGATATATAAATCAATTTAGAACGTTTTTATACTAAAAATAAGTTTTGTATTAATTTATGTAAATTTTCTGAAAACGTATAATGTTTTTAGAGAAGTTATAAAGTTACTTTATTCATTGAATAGCCACTGTTAGACGTCTGTTAGTATTTACCATTCGTACACGACTTTTAAAGTACTTGACGTCGAACCGCTATCAAGCTCCTCAACCCGCTTCTATCACACATTGACTTTCCTTAACAAAATTCTTTCTTGCAGTCCTTCCTACACAAAGATTACCGTACCAATTTCCCACCACTTCCTCTTTCCCGTCTCCCCCTTTAATAAGCGAATCCATAACCACTCCTTTTAATTCGAGCTAAATCCGCACCTTATATACAAAATCCTATAAAACCGCTCTCGCAACTCAAAAACTTTCTCTCGCGTGGTTGCGGCCTCGTAACACGCGCACATACACACACACACATACACCCTGTGCGCTATCAACTCATCAACTGCGCAATTAACGGGCCGCTCGCCAGATTAAAAAACTTCCCGGAGCGAGTAAGCGAGCCATGCAGCAAGAGCTATATAGTCAAGCTTCGCCTTTCGCCCCCGAGAAATTACACTTTTGATCGGGGCGCGATCGCTAACGAAATAACGAGCGGCCAAGCGCGAAAATAAGGGTGGGGCGCCAATACTTCTTCGTTAGTAGGAAAGGGAAAGAGGTAGAGAGAAGAGAGAAGAGAGAAGAGAGAGAGGGAGGGGAAGGGGAAACAAGCGCGGCAGGGCATTTATAGACGACGGAGTGGCTATTTTCCGGCGAGTGCCCGCCGATTAAAAATCCAATTCTACCGAACGTGAGTGTATGTGTGGTGTGTGTGTGTGTGCATGTGAGTGAGGTGGGGTTCCTTCGTGGTCGAGCACGTGTGCAAGGCCGTTCTCTCTTGGTCTTGTAAGTAAGGAGGGGAATTTGGCTGAATGACTTTGTATTGTAAAAGATTATTTTGAGCTATTGTGCAAAGTGTTTGCATGATAATTGATTTTTTTCTTTTCTTAAATTCGAAATTAAAAATATAATTTACTTAAAGCTTTCTATATTTATTTGGCTCATTATACATGAATCCTTAATTCGCATAATCATGTGGACAAAAACTAATTTTACTTTCAATAACAAGCTTTCACGAGATATCTATGTTTAGCAATAAAATTGATTGAAAGATAGTTCTACAAATATTACAAAACATTTCTACATTATTTATCATTCTTCTGCAATCTCTTTCGTTTGTCTTACCATATATTTATGCCAAAAATACACTGATCATTTACACGAATATCTTAAACAAAGACTACCCCCTATTCCAATAAAACTTACAGATACGACCAATTACTCTAGTTGCCAATTACCCTACCAATTTCTTATAATATCAATACAGCAAACCTCGCATTGTCTCAATTAACCATAAAAAATGGATCAAACTCTAACGACACGCAGTCACCCCCTCCTTCTGATTCCATCCGAATAACTTCCACTCGAGCATTCTTCCATTATCCCGGCTATTACTCCACGGAGACCCTCCAATCGTCCTTACTTAATCTAAACCATCAATAATTAATATTTAATCAAACCCGTAAGTACGAAGACCCGTTTAATTCGATTCGCGCGCTCTCTCTTTCTCTTTTTTCTGCCCTCTCTCTCTTTCCTTCCCATGCGTACTACGAAATACAAACTGTGGCGGGTCAGCCGGCGATATTAAAGTTTCATTCGGGGAAATGCCGAGACCATTTCGGCGATTGGACGAGCGAGCGAGAGAGAGCCTTTGTACCGAATCGACGGCGCTTTTGCGCGCGACGTTAAAGTTTCAGTGGGGAAATTAGGAGGAGGAGGACACGCTGGTGTGCTTATAATGGTTAGGCATTGGTATATATAATGTATGAGGAAGGATTGTTGTTTTCCGAATGATTGGGAAGGTATAATGGCTTTCAATCAGAAATGGAATTCCATTGTGTTTTATTTACAGTTTCCCCCTTTCGTCGTGGAACATTAGTTCCTTTTAACGTATATGTATTGTAATATTTATGATTAATGGATTAATTCGTATGAAGTCGTAATTTATTGTAATAGAGCTGTTCTACATATTATAACATCTATAAACTATTTATAAACACATATCCTTTGATAATTTGAAATAACAAAATACTAAGAACCACCGGCACCACCGTTCATATCGATTCTCGTCGACGCGATATCGACTTGATAACCATATTCCTCCTTCCAATCTCAACCACTTGCACACCCTCGCAATCTCGTTTCGAATTATCGCATATATATCCTCTCACAGGCAGCGACGCACACGATCAATCATCATCCCCATCGCGATCGAACGGTCCACGTTCGCATAAAAATCCTTCTGTTCGCCCGCATATATACTTCATTAAACTCGACCCCTCTCGTCCCCCTCCATCCGAAAACACGAGAGCGGCCGTGAGATAATGGGATTCGCGCGACTCCCCCCCTTCCACTAAACCCTCAACGATAAAAATTGATTCTGCGCGAGGTCGAAAAAAAGGCTATGGGAAGAAGAAATATACGAGAGAGCGAGAGTGAGTATAAGAAGGAGAGAGAGAGAGAGAGAGAGGCGAAGTGTAAATAAATAGACAGCCAGTGCCGTCCCATTTGCTAGATTAGAATCAAATATAATTTCGCGGGACCGGTTCGTGTAAGGAGAGAGAGAGCGCGCGTGTGCCCTTTGGGATGAGATGGAAGGGGGAGGGCGAAGAGGTCACCGTGTAACGGGTGACCGTGAAATCGAATTTTACAAATTATTGAAAGGCTATCGAGAACGAAAGAGAGAGAAAGAAGTATAGTGAGATGAGGGTGGGCGCGATTTTATCATTTTTCAATTTCGGACGCCGAGGGCTCGCAACTGTTTTTTCCCGGCTATTTTTAGAGGCTAGTTATTTTTATTTGACTTTTACGGAATTAGGTATTTGGATAGTGTGTAAACTTGAGATTAATCTTGTATTATAGAATTCAGAAGTATTGTTTGATATACTACCGATTGTATACGATATTCACTTCAAAGGAATTTTCAAGAGTTATGACACGCACTTTTCATTGTACTTAAATCACATATTTGTAATTTAATCGATTCTTATTTTGAATAATATTCTGAATAATTGGAAACAAATGATTAAAAAATCACTGGCTTCTACATTTTCATTAATATCTTTTATAGTAGTGAAAATATTATAAAAAGTTATTCATTAAAGATCTCTTCATAATTCTGATTTATGACGATAAGCTTCAATTGAACTTTCGAGTTTTGTCATAAACGATCGAGAATAGAAAATCAAAACAACAAACAAGCTTTTATAATCAATTGCCTGCACGCCAAAACAAGTATCAAATAATGTTAAGCAACCAATTGACCATTACAAATAACCCGAAAAAACATTTGATACATCATACACCGTCGCGCTTAAAAAAGCCAGTTAATCACCCACAGGGCAAACCTCACACAACCTTTTCAGCGAAAAACCACAACGTGAAAATAAATAAAAAAAAACTCAACTCTCGGCTCATTATACCCCATGTCATCGTATAATACACGCGCGATTATTTATCTCTTCTCGCGAAAAATACTCAATTCGTTCATTATACACGCTGCGAAATCGCCATTAGCCCTTTGATCCACGCGTGATAATCAAAAACCCAGCAAAGCTCCCTTTTTCTCTCTCTTTCTCTCTCTCTTTTTGAAACACTCACAGAGAGCTAGCCGCGCATATAAGTACGCACAATGAATAAAAAGAACCCGGCGTAATTATGACACTGAAAAGTATGAAACGCACGCGCATATATATACACACATGCGATACATCAAACAACTCACGTATATACATACAGAGCTGCTTTTTCCGCGATTCTATTTCTAATTGGACGGCCCTTTGAGCCTCCCACAGGAGCACCAGCAGTAGTAGCATCGCAGCGATAATGACCCGAGATATTAATCACGTCTTTTAATCCCCCAACGTACGTATAGCCGCGCATCTCATTACGCCTAATTAGCTCGTCGCTGAACTTCTTATTATTGCGGCTATACCTCGCGGCACACACGCGCGTGTCTTATCTTTTAGGGTATATATATATATATATACACCGTAAGCGCGAACACCCTTTGTTCCGCACCAAGCTGTAGTTTTTCTCGCGGGGATCATCGCCAACTTTATTGCCTCCCGCGCGCGCGTGCGCTCGCATCTCTCGCTAATTTGCGTATATGCGCGGCGTTGGATAGCTGCGTATGGAGTATGGGGTGTGCGGTATGAGTGTAACGGAGATGAAACATTTTTCGGGTTATTAAGCTCGTACGTGCGTATGCGTGTGTTTGTGTGTTGTATGGGATGCGTTAGGGGAATGGGGAATGAAGTTGGGGAATGAGGTTTCGGAGCAGATGCGGGCAATGCGTTATGAAGTTTCTTTCTTTTTGATATGCGCGAGTGTTTTTTATGGCTCTAGTCTGTGTTTATATACATTGTATATATGGCAATATAACTTTATTATTCCTCGAAGTGTTTTTGGTAATATATAATTTTGTAATTATACTATATATTAATTTGTAAATTGCAGATATTCAATCTGTACTTATCTACTTTTAAGTTTGTTGAAGAAGAAATATGCAGAAAACATTTTCATTTTAACGAGTACCATTTTCTATTGTTTATAATAACGTTTCTTTAAATGATTTTGGCATCTAGAATGACATTGATTTAAAAGTATGGAAAACGCTTATGTCTAATCAGCTTCCATCAGCCATGATGCATCTCAAGCATCAAATCCGCCTCTTCCCTTCGCAACCACTATACACCATCAGCTTCAAATCGCAGCCATTCCTACATAAACCATCATCACCATCAGGCCCCCATAAATCCCTAATCCTTCCACCTCGTCATCGCCATTGTCGCTCTCTCTCTATCCTCGTCGAACCTATATTCTCGCGCGCGTATATAAACAGAAATCAACGGAATCTGCTCGTATACGCTTTTTCGCGGCACCACTGATTGCACTCTCTCTCTCTACCTCTCTTGCATTCGCAAATTGATAAATCGCCAGCGTAAATTAGCGGCTTATTGCCGTGACGATGTGCTATATAGCGATCGCGAGTAGTAGTAGTCGTAAATTGCGCGACACTATACATACACTCGTTGCGAAATCGTGGAGTGAATTGCGCGCACACGGGGGATTTGGATTTCTTGTTTCGGAGGGATTGTTCGCGGTGCGTTAGCACGGCTACCGGTGCTGATTGGCCGACGAAGAGAGAGAGAGAGCAGTAGGTAGGTTGCTTGATTGGCACGTCGTGTTGCTTTGTTAGCGGCATGAGAGAAAAGAAGAAGGGTGGAGTCGCCTCGAGAGAGAAGCGTGAAGAAGTGGTCGGAGTAGTACCTTGAGATTTTTTTCAGTTCCAGGCTTTCGTTTTGTCGGTTTTCACCCTCGATATATTTAGCATATTTGATTTTGGGTTATACGTGCGTTATAGGAGAGTTACTATATACTCGCGCAGCAGTTTTAGCCATTTCTTTAAGAAGAATATATTTCACCTTCCTTCGTTATACGTATTATACATAATATATACAGTTTTTTTTCATCGATCTAGCTGTAATTGTTCCTTAAATTTGAATAACAATCGAATTTTTAAAGTAACTTTTCAATCATTGAATGGACATTTCAGCCAACTAATTTATTATTTCATAATTGCCAAATCACATCAATCCAACGTTAAATTACAAGCTGCAATTTATTGCATGAAAGAAATTATTATAGAACACGCGGAGCTTGGCTCCTATATCAGTATATATATATATATATATATATATATATATATATATATACACACACACAGAATCGTTGCTATTATATTATTCCAACAATAAGTATGTCATAAGCGGTGATTTATATCACGTGTCATCGCTGGCACAATGGTCGATTTATCCCATTATTTCTTATAAAGTCCATTTAGGAGTACACGACCGGCAACTTCGTTATATTCCTTCTGCGTTGCACTCTATATACGCTATATAGCATATATACACGTGCGCGCGCGATCCATTGAGCAATCACTCGTCGCGAGTCATTCACCTCTCCTCTCGCATGTGCATTCATTCTTATACCCCACACACTCGTCCATTCATTCGCCACGGTCGCATATATACACATATATACATAAGAACGATTTTCATCCATCTATTCTCTAAACCATTTCATTTTTAATTTCCAAATCAGCACTTCTAAGGCGACGACGCAGGCTTCGATTATACAATCGATCGTATAAGCATAATACACGCAGACAGATAGATAGATACCACCGGCGAATCGATTCTTTTGCACGGCCGCGAACGAGCGACATCGTTTCTCGGCTCGCCCGTTCTATTCCATCGCCTTAGCGCTCGTTTCTCCTCATGGCACCACGGCCGGGGGGACGGGAGGAAAATTCTTAGGTTTAATTAAAATTTTCCCGAACGGAGGTAAAAAGTAATTATAAGATTTTTATTACGGCCGGACGAGCGAGCGAGCGAGCGAGCGCGTGGGCGACTGTAGGTAGTAGTATAAGCCGCTACGTCTCCTGAGAAAGAGAGAGAGAGAGAGAGAGCGCCCGCGGCGAGAGGCGAGATTAAACGATAAATTGTTTTTGCTAATTTTGCAATTACCGACGCGCGCTCGTCCCTTTGTACGCGCTCTTTTTATCCGGTCCGCCTTGCTATTATGTGCGCGTTATAGCCATTGTGGGCGAGAACTCTCTGTGTGTATATATGTGTACACGTGTGTGAGAGAAAGAGAGAGAGAGAGAGAGAGGTGAAAATAAGGCGGATATTGCCTTGTCACCTTATTCGAGCTTTCTAATTGCGTTTTTCGCGATTTCTTCCCCGCCTGTGCGCTTTATCCGCAGGGTGAAAAAGTAATTAGAGAGGGAGAGAGACAGAGAGATAGTGTGTTTATTGGGGCTTTGTGCACGTATAGGTCAAATTTTAATTGTTATACGAAGTGCTGGATATAAGTATATTGATATTGGGAAAGATGCTATATATATTGCTTGGGAATTAACATCCCTAATTAGAATATACTTTACGTCTTCCGGTGACCATTAAACTATTGAGTTAATATACTAAATCACCTCGTTTATATACGCGAAGTATCCGCATATATACAGTTTGTTGATAATGAGCGATCGTTATTTTCTAATTCGCTGTTCTTGGAATGGCCTTTAAAACGAATCGATAGTAGTAGTAGCGCGCATTATAAACATAGAACTGTGTTAGCACAACCTTGTTAATTGAAGATTGATACAATTTTTATCTACTTTTCAATTCTCTCGTCGTTAAAGACAGTGTATACAACACGCCAACAATAACCCAATAAATTACGATCGAAATTGTGTGCTTGCCTCCCCCCCCCCTCCCCACCTCATCCCCTTCAAAGCATCGAGAGTTAAATGTAAAAAGCTTCGGGAAATCAACGAAACAAGCACCAATTAAGTTTTATACGAAACGATTCGCCCCGTTCCAATTTCACCGGCTGATTCGATCCCCCCCTTCTTTCCTCTCCTCCTCGAACGTCTCGTTTTTGCCACGGTCATCGTGGCACTGGTGCACCATTTAAGATTATTTTCAGAGAGCCGCAGCCGCGCCGTCTTTAATTGAAATTTGGCAAGAATAACATAATTCACTGATAAATATCGTCGAGTTTCAATTCACTGGACGCACTCCAATATACGCGCGTCGTTCTCCTTCTTCTGTCTATATATATATATATATATACTATATACTCTCTTGAAAATAAATCCTCCAAATGGAGCGCTGCAAAACGCGTCCAATTACTCGCGCGAGAGTCCGGCGCATTAACCCAATTTTTCGCTCATTGCGCGGCCGCGATAAAGGACACATATATATTATACTGTACCGGCACAACGTGCGAGAGTGTAATATTATGTTCATATATACAAGTTCGAAAAAGGGATCACAACGCGGAGGGTCTTGGAATTGAAAATATATTCGTGTACTTTTTGCCGTGCGATTAAAGGTAAAAATCAAGGACTTGCGAAATGACAGTACTCTGTAGTGTATATGGTGTATAGTCTGCGCGAAATGGATAATTTATACGTTACGAGATTGGATGTTTATGAAAATATAGGTCGTTACCTGAGTTCGGGTTTCTCGACAAGTGGTTGAGCAGGTTAATAAGAATCTTCGCTGAAGGATTGTTGATGGAATAATTATTGAATTGAATGAAATGTCATTTCTTTATTTCAATGGTATAATACATTGCTTTAATTAAGAGATCAATAACATTTATTTTTTGTCTGTCCTTCATTTATGATCTAATCTATTTGTAGAAAGAGAATGAATCGTATAATTTCTATATACATTAATTTGAAACCTATCATATGTCAAAGATTATATCTATGCAATTTAGTAAGATTGCCGTACTATAACGTGATAAAATTTTTTGTACTTTAATATTTCCTTCATTTTTATTTTTATTAAATTATAATTAAAAAAAACTGTTTGCAGTAGTAGGCAAAGGCAAATATTATGATAAAAATATTATAAATTATGGTAATTTTTGTAAAAATTCAAATCCGTCGTTACAATCAGACATAGTAATTTTCACTCCCATAACTTTTTCCGCAAGTACACCAAATCAATAACCCACAACACCATATAAACCCAGCCAACACCATAGAATACTACAAAGTATAGTTACTATTACACTACAACCCACCTCACCCGCTTTCTTTCAACACACACCAAAAACACCAAACCCAATTCTCATTTCTCAACATACACACACACACACCGCGTAGCCCATGGCAACCGCGCATCTCACCTTACCACTATACACGCACACACACCCACACACACACATGCACACATACACGCACACGTGTCCCATTGTTCCGCCTTCCTCCTCTTCCTTCATTATCCCATTCTCACCTCCACCTCCTCTACCTCCCGCTTGCCCATCTCCTCTCTCTCTCTCGACACGCGCCTTCGATTAACGCGCGCAGCTCGACTCGCGGCGAGCTAAATAAGCCGCGCGTCACGCGTCGGCCAATTTCGCCGAGGGACGACGACGACGACGTCGGGCAGCATGAGCGGCGGCGACTCAATTAAAACGCGGTATATACGCGCGCACGCGTCTCTCTCTCCCTTTCCTCTCTCTCTCTAGCCGCTCTAATTATCGGACTCGCGAGTAGTCCCCCTTCCCCTTGGAAAAATGCGCGGACTTAAGAAAATTACGCTCGCTCGCGCGCCTTTGTTTCGCAGTTGCGCGCGTGTGTGTGTGTACGTGACTTTCATTAATTTCGCTGCCCTGCGCGCGCGCAAGAGAGAGGGTTATTCTCGGACTTTAACGCGTGCGTGAGCGCGTGCGAGCGAGCGCACGAGAGCTTTGTTTATATATGAGACAAGCTCCCGCGTGTGATTGTGAAAAAAAAAAATTTAATTAAGCGTCTTTTTTGCTACTGCTGCTGTTGCTGTCGCCTCGTGCGTAAACGTGCAGCTTGTGCTTTATGTAATTATTATTGTATGTCCGCAGCTCGCTGTGTATATGCGTTGTTGTTGTTAATGTTTTAAATCGAAAGGATTCGATAAGTTTTCGATTCCAATTTCCTCGGAAGCGAGCGAGCGTTATGAATATAATTACGGGGCATTTAGTAGAGACAGAGAGAGAGTGCAAGAGACAATGAGAGAGAGAGCCAGAGAACGTTCATTAAATTCCGAGTGTGTAAATAAGTGCGGGTATAGCGAGGAAAAGGGAGGGGGGATTTCGCAAATATTGAAACGCTATTTCGATAATGACTTCGAGCGAGCTTCGCGCTAGGCCGAGTTCACTCTCTTCCGTCTCTCTCTCTTTCTTTCATTCGCGCGAGGGAGAGGCGCGCGCGCGCAGAGAAACGTGAGTCACGTTAGTCAGGCGTATAATGAAACTGCGAATTAAAGATAGCGCTCTCGCGCGCCTTCAATTTCCTTCTTCATTACCCTCCTTTTAGTTTTTTGCGTATCTCTCTCTCTCTCTCTTTCTCGCTTTCGCCCTGACTCTGCGTGTGTTTGTGTGCGTGTGTATGTATGTATGTATGGACTGTTGATTTTATTTCCCGAGCGAGTGCCCGAGTCTCCCTTTTATTTCGTGCCTTAACAACTTTTTCTTATCTGCGGGATGGGCTGTAAATGTTATTTGGCCTTTTTTTCCAGCGAGTTATTAAATCGTTTGCATATAATATATATATATACGTCGCGGTTGGTGTGAAGCTTTAATGAGAAAATTTTGAATTGTTACTCGGCATGAAGAAAATTGACTTTAGATCGTTAATGATAAAACGAGCATTTTATAAAACAGTTGGTTAATGCCAGGTAAATTGACTTTTACTATAGGTTAATGCAAATATTTATTCCCATTATTAAAGGCTATTAAAATCTTCATTTTCGTAATTGGTATTTTATAATTTATCGCACCGCAACAACGAATAATATTATTTGCTGTTCAAAAAGTATATAAATAAAGAGCATTGAAATCGTGTAAGCGTCAGGGTGTGAGAAATTCATGCATATAATTTATTATTATTGGATATATAATGCTTCAATTCGATGTTCCCCCCAAGAGACTTTCAAACCGTAAATATATATAATATTTTTGAACAATCGACATTACACTTGCACGATATTCCTTCAGGCCCTCTTAAACTTTGTTTTTTTTTTTAATGAAACTTTCTCTCTTAACAACAATCAACGTAACAAAAATTTTTTCTATTAACAGAAAATTTTTAATTTAAACTCTTATATAACTTTTAAAGCCTCTTTACTTTCCCCTCCCAGCAACATATAATAATATCGTATACAACAAGGCCGACGTCGAGCGCCGAAAGAGGGACTTAAAAAATTATTTACGAATGCAGCCAAGATAACTCGAGCGACGAAGAAACTTAATTAGGGACTCCGGCTGAGAGTGAGAGAGAGAGAGAGAGGGCCATAATACGAGGATTTCCCTCATATTCGGCCCGGCGGATAATTAATTTTCCCGCGCCGAGAGAAAGAGGAGAGAGTTCCATTACGCGTCCGCCGAGAATTTCGAGCATAAACTGGCTCTCTATTTTTCCTATTAATCGGCGAGTCGCCGATAAGATTTATGGTAATTAAAGGCCCGCTCCTAAGGACAATGCGCGAGTGAGCGCGACGACGACGACGACGACGGTCCATTCTACTTTAATCCGTCGCGTCGTCGTCGTCGTAGTCGTCGACTCTCTTGCCTTTTATGCGCGCTCGCTATATATCCACCAGCGCACTTACCCCCTTCGTTCTCTTCTCTGTCCTCGTAATTATTATTTTAGGAACTACTTTTCGCTGTCGGATTAATTTCCCCGAGAGTGGGGGGCACTTTGGCGGCGACTTCATGGTATATATATAACGCGATGTCGCACACTGAGTGGAAAAGATCAGTGCGAGCTGTGGAAATTACGCACACGCGTGTGCTGCTAATCTTAAATGTGTGTATCGGGGTAATTTTGAATTACACTTGGGAGGAGTTGAGTGCTGGTAATGTGTGAGGTTGATAGGGTTCGATTATAGTTTTTGTTGCGCTTGTGAAATATTTAATGCTTGTGTGAGTGAGAATTGAATATTATAAATTATTTGAAAAAATGTATCCCTTGGTAAAATTACCGTCCTCCGAAGCATAATGTTAATTATTATACATAACTGTTTGCAAGTTTAATTAGGCCTCTTACTTTGTCAGTATAAGCTCTCTTAAAATAAAAATAAATTTAATAGCGAAATTATAATTAGTCTGTGCTAAAATATCTATATTTACTACCGATAAAGTAGGTCCTTTATTAATTCGCATTACTGACCCACTTACCGTTAGCTTATTTTCAGCAAGGAAAAGACAATATTTCCTTTGCTATATGATATATATGTATATACACTTCATTCGATTTGATCAATTATTCCTTCGATATAACATTCAATTCTACAACAGTAAAGCCAATTTAATCAAACGGAAAAATCTCCCCGCGATTAAAAAACAAAAAAAAGTGCGATTTTTCAAGATCATCCTATATCCTCGGTATAAAAATACCCCCGACCGAATATTATTTTAACGTATCGATTTTCCATTATTTAACCGGTCAGACGCGGCTTATACGAGCGCGGGCACTGTGCGAGCAGTGGGTAGAAAAAAAAATCCGAAAACTTTTCCTCTACACACACACACACACATACCATAATCGGAAAAGCTCGCAACGGGGTTATAGTGGCCGTTTCATAAGCAATTTTCGCCAACTCAATGAATAATGGACTGTCGAAAAGCTTCCCTCTCCTCCACCTCCTCCTCCCGTTCACCTCTCGCGTACGCTTTTGCGCACGCGTAAATCCTTCACTTCGCCGCACGGAAAAGAATACAAAGCGCGAACGCGAATGCTAAATTAAAAATGTTGTGAAACGAAGAGTATACGCGAGAGAGCGAGAGAGAGAGAGACAGCGAGGTTAATTAAATTTTCTTTATTGCGAAATCGAATAAAAACAATGCGACCTTCGTTGGGCCGGTGAGAGAGAGAGAGAGAGCAGCGCAGATTATATACAAACCCGTGGGACGTCGGCTTTCGCAAAATTCAATTATTCCATTTGTTTTTGACACTTCGCGAGCGAGCGAGCGAGCGATTCGACTTATTGATATCGCGATTTGATCACGAGCGCGACGGGAGCAAGAGGAGGAGGAGGTGGAGGAGGAGGGGAAACCAATTAATTCGTGAAATGACTAAATAGTGCCTCGAAGAGAGAAAGAGGAAGGGAGTATGGGTATATCGGGAACGTTCATCGGGCAGCGAACGTGTCGGACGGGGCCGATCGTTTTATTTTGGCGAGAGAGAGAGGAAGGGAGGAGGAGGGATATATATCCGATGGCGATTTAAAATTCGATTATCGCGTGATTTTTGCTACCTTATCCTACCGATCTGCTCTTCTATCCATTTTTTTTTGCTTTCTCTGTCTTCATACTGCTGTTGCTGCACAGTGCAGTTGGCATGGTAATTATATTTTTCCACTATTCTTTTTTTAGCAATGTTTTCGTTTTTTATTTAGAGTAAAATTTAAAATACAGAAATCGTAGTGTATAAACAGAGTTATATTAGAGATACAATTGTAATAGAATTTATTTTGCGTTTATATGTGTAATACGATTAATGGAAAAGTACATCATATAGATTGATCGTAATGTTTCCACCTGCAATTTAAAGACCCAAAAAAAGAATTTTAAAACGTTTTTAAAACTAATTTCCCTGAAATAGGTATAATGAAGCACTTAAAGTAACCTTTATACAAACAGAGTTATGGAAAAATTTTATTTTAAACTTTCCATTTAAATAACATTATACCGTTAAATTACATTTTACTTCTCCACCATCAACGAAATCTTTTCATGTATTTACAACTTGATTCACTAGCAAACGAGTACATTTATTTTAATAAATTAATTCCTCCGCCAAACATTTTTCCCTCCAACAAAAAAAATTAGAATAATAAATCGCTCTACTTTCTCTCTCTCTCTCTCTCTCATAAAATTACAACACCCCTCGAAGCAAAACACGCTATATACGCCAGGTCGCTCGCAGAGCGTAGGAACGCTAAAAAGCCCGTAAACTAATTTCCCTCTCCGCTGCATTATTTCTCCCTCAATTTCCCTTCATTTTTTATACACCTTCCCTCCCCGTTCTCCTCCCTTCCTTCTCTCTCTCTCTCTCTTTCTCGCACGCTAATCGACTTCATTGTCCGCGGTATTAATTGCGATAATTGGAATTTACCTTCTGGCGAAAAGATTAAAAGCATTACTATCGTCGTTAAACAGCCGGGGCGAATTATATCGTCTGCGTTGTTGTTGCTATATATACCGCTGGCTGCAATTGCGATACGATTCGACGTTTATAATCGGATAAGTAGCTCGACGCGCGAGCGAGTGCGCGTATATATATAAAACTTGCCTCGGCGATATAATTGTTGTGCTCGTATTTTCACGCGAGAGAGAGAGAGAGAGAGAGAAAGACCGTAAATGCGTCGGCTTTGTCATTGTTACGCGTGCGGAGGGTTTTGCAGCAGCAGCCGCGCGTGCCGTTTAATTAGCTCGCCTCGGTAAGATGAATAGATATGGGTTCTCTCGTGATTTAACGTCGGATTGTATGTCTATCGTTGATTCGTTTTTGGATTAATTTTTAATGAATACATTCACTAGATTACGGCTCGCACGCGTTTGTTCGTTCGTTTCGATTTATTCGAAGATTACGATAATGAAAATATACGTACGTTATTTTATTGTTGTTGATCTAATAGAGTTGGTATATATGATATTTATTGAAATTGACTTGTGAAAGCGGATGTTTTGTATAATGCACGCGTTATTACTGTTGTACCAAGTCATCGGTTGAAGCTTCTTGGTGAAAGCCAACTGCAATTCACATTGAAAATGATGTTGTAGTATTTCATAAATTGATTGCACACCTCGAATTCTACTTACATTTGTTATTTAAAGAAAAGAAATCATAAAAAGCTTATATTAATAAACTATACCTCTCGGGTAATATCAACAATAAAGAATTTTTCGTTGTTAATTACAAATATAAAATTACCAACGTAATATAAAAGCTATACGTAGCATTACAAGATACAAACGCAATTATTAAAGAATCATTTTAATCGAATGAAAAATCGTCGACAACTCTCGCTTGCTTGCTTGCTTGCGCACGTATATATATACAACACTTCTCAATTTAACATCCCGACACTTTATCTCGACGGCACGTTATTTTGCGCTCACTGTTTAATTAAATACTTTCTTTGTGTTGCAGGTAAGAAACTAAATGAAAAATTCCGGCCGTTACGACGCGCGCCTGCCCATTCACAAAAGGCAAGTAATATATATATCTATACACGTGCAAGAAGAAACCCTGCGTACGATTGCGCATCATTTCGAAGGATAATTGCCGTCGCACACCTGGCCATACGGTCAGATGAGATGTGCTGCGTTATAGTCACTCGAGAGAGAGAGAGAGAGAGTCTTTACGACTGTTGAAAAGTCAATATATGCGCACGTGTGGTAAACATGTCGTGGAATTCGCACATAATATGCAAATGCAAGTGTGTATATATATACATTATATTATAGTCCACGTCGTTGTCTCATTGCTTTTTTCTGTAGTTTTCGTTCTCTTATTCTCGCGCAAGAGAGAATCAATCGACGTTTTTGCTACCTCACGCGCGCGCGCGTTTATAATGAATTCGTCGCGAGAGTTGCTGCTGCTACTGCAGTTTTTCGTGCGACTGCGTCGATTTCACTTTCAGCCTTGTCTCGACGATTGACCTATTCGAAATCTGTCGTTTACTACCGCGCTACTATTAATTATTTCGTATACGTATATAGACATAATGTACACACGATTTTCGGACCTCACAGCGTGGGAAACAATTAACGATAAGCGCTCGTGTATGTGTGTGTGTGAGTTCAATTCGACATAATCTATATATATACTCTTTGAGGCGCGAGGTCGGTATAGCATGACGGGCAAGTGTGTATAACGTAATTGCCGCGCGCGTGGATTAAAAATGTGTTTGTTTTACTATGACGGAAGCCGGGTGGTGGTAGTAGTAGTATAGCAGTAGTAGTATCTTTTAATTAAAACTCGTATCTCGTGTGCACGCGCGCGCGCGTCTTAGACATTGTAATCGAGTGTCGTACGCGCGCGCGTGCTAGTGTTATTTCTTCTTCTTCTTCTCTGGTTTATCTCGCGCGTCGTATATATATATGTATATATAAGCTGTGCGGACGATAGTCGTTTGAGATTTCGCAATACAATCGAGAGAGTTATCTACAGTAATATTTGGAAAAAGCAAGCGCGATTGGCAATGAGTGTGTATATGGTATATATTGCTATGTAATATGCGAGCGCGTGTGTTTGTGTGTGCGAGGTATATATACGGTAAAAGTAATTAAGATGATAAAAGTAGAGGTTTTATCTAATTTAATTAAGACTAGCCGCCGCACGCGCGGCCTTTCAATTAAGGATTGACGCATGTGCCGTATCGGACGACGGTACTTTTTGCGTAAGAGGCGTACGCGTATGCGTGTGTGTATGTGTGTGTGTGTTTGTGGATATGGGTTGAAGTTATTGATGGGGGATAAAGATCGGTGTTTTCAATAGTTGTAATTGTAAATTATTTATTATGTGTACGAAGTGCGAATTATTACAGGTCAGTATATACATTGTCAGTAAATTAAACACATCAAGTATGATACTCAAACCATTGTTTCTCTTTTTTTTTATACGTAATTTATTTACAAATAAAACATCTTTATACATCCAAGCTCAATTCCAATATCCACCCATACATATACCGACAAAGAAAACCTCCGCATTATAACTATTTACCAGACACGTGTATAACCAACCTAAACCGACGGGTAGCCCATCGGAATAGGTTGGCTACTGTGTATAAATAATATATATATATATACACACACACCAAGTTCGCGTGTACACGACGACGAGGCTCCGAAAACATCGGCTTTTGCAATTATTGCCACATAAATCTGGCCGGGAAACGCCGGCCAATTATCTCGGCATTATAGCGAGCGAGTTGGTAGGTATATAGCGCGAGTGCGCGCGCGCGCCGCCCCCTTTTTATCGGCAACCGCATCGCCGACGGAGACGCGCCGGGGAATCCGGTAGCCACTGGAGGAGGATCGGTATATATATATATATATATATATACCGGCTGATTTCGCGCGCGCACGGGTAAACGAGATGTTCGCGTATAGTGGTATATCGAAGGGAGTTTATTGAATGTTAAGAAAAGGTTCGTGGACTGTTTTTTTTTGTAAAGTGCTGGTATAAAGATTGTTCGAACAGGAATATTGTAGATGATAATTATTGTAATAGGACTAAGAACAATTTTCATTTATTTATTTTTTATTTTTGTTATTTGACGAGCAGAGTCCCCTTCGTATAATAGAGCTTTGTTGGAATCTAGAAAATGTAATGTCGTAAGTGTTGTGATGCATAGTATATGATTGGATTAATACTGTATACATAATATCCAAGGTCTTTACAGTATATATGTGGTGACTTTACGAGACATCATAGTAATTTTTACTAAATTTTGTTTGTCGGTGTGTCCAAAAACCATTTACGTAACATTTAAAAAAATTCAAATATTTTTGAGTACTGGTTAAATTTAAGCTCTGTGTTCATACCATGTATATACTTATATATTATTTTAATCAGTTTACTCAAAAAGGTATTCAAATTACTGCCGATCTCTCACTTTTTTGTTTGGTAAACCTTGGTTCATTAGTTTTTGCTCATTAGAGATAATCGTAAAAGGCATTTCTTTTCAAAAGAAGTATAAAACAAAAAAGAAATTCACGTTAACGTATATTACTCTGAATTTCCTTTAAAAGAAAAAGTCACCGAAAATACCGCAATTTAATTCTCACCGCAAACTCCCGAAAAATTCCAAAACAAATTATCCCGCACTTTATTCCCCACACTTACACTCTTTCACACCATTCCTCACGCGATTACCACTTCATTCTCTCCCTCTTTTCGAAAATATCCATTGGCTTCCCATAAAACCTTGTCACTCCCTTCCCCCCCCCCCCTTTCGAAATAAACCAAAAACCCATCCTCCTCGCATCATCAAGGAAACACTGTGTGTCGCGCAGAGTGACATCGTAATTCGCGCGTCTGCGCTGCTGCTACTGCTGCGGCACGGCTCTCCGCTAATTGCACTTGCGCGCGCGCGCGCTCGGCCCGCATTTGAATATAAGAACGAAAATATACGGCTCCTTGCACTCTCCCTCTCTCTCTTTCTCTCTTGGCCGATGTTAATTAAGGGCCGCGGGCCGCCGCCGCCGCTTTCATTAAAGCGAGCTTTATTGCTTGATAAACGAATTCGTGCGCGAGGTGAGTTTGTTTTATGTGTAAGTAAGGCAGAAGAGGAGAGAGAGAGAGAGAGGGGAGAGGCATTTTCTCGCGCGGTTTTAGAGAAGGTTGCGCTCCGCTTTTTGCCAGGGAATTCGTGCCTTTTTACTCGACTCCTTTGGCCTGGCTTAATGAAGTTTTATGGAGATTGAGCGTGGCGCGCGTGGAACTACTTTGTTTGGTTGGCCAATCATACGAGTCTGTAGATATATACTCAGGACTTTTGGAATTGAGAGGAAAATGTTTATGTCCGTGTGGATTATTTTTACTAAAACCATTTCCAAGCTGCGTATATTCTTCTTATACAATTTACATACATACCAGCTGCAGGAGCGTAGTTAATTATTATAATTAAATTACTAGACCATCTTCGTTCCATTTTCATGAACGCATAAAACTGCGTGTAAACTCAAACTGTGCAATAATCATTCCTTTATTTTCTCCCCTCTTTATTTTGTTTCTACATTTGCGATTCTTAATTTTATCATTCTTAGCGCCATTAACATTCATCAACCATATATAAACCCCATTGATAATTACGCTAATTTCAATACTACACACGCCTGGCTCACGAAGCCGCAACACAACTATCTCATTACCAGTGAAAAAAACGAGAGAGAGAGAACCACGTGAACGCGCAGATAACGACATAATTGCATTGTTCAAAAAGTGCGAATAACACTCTCTCGTGTGCGCGCGTGCGCGGGCAATAAAATTAAGACCGAACGGGCGTAAATTTTTTCTCCTAATTAGCAACTGCTATATGCTGCCGCCGCTGCCTTCTTCTCCTCCTCTGCAATTTCTGCATGCGAAATTGCAACGCTCAACTCTATCTTTATTATACTTCATTACAATGTACGCGCTCGCATGCATTCCCTTATATACGTATAGCTTATTGCCGGAATTGAATTTCCCGCTGCGTGTGCATCCATCGCCTTTATATGTTGCCCCGAAACCGAAAAGAAACAGAACGTCTGACGAATTGTTTACTCTGTGCTGTTTTAATTGCTCAAGTCCAGGTATGGTATGTATGTATATAGTAGTAGTAGTAGTAGCGTGTGTATTGCACTGCTGTAGTATATATACGGAGGGAGGGCAGGAATTTTCTTCATTTTTGCTTTAATTACAAACACTCATTCGACTCGCAGCGGATTTAAACTGGAAATAAATTTCGCCCGACACTTAATTAATAAATAGAGATACTGTTTCTATCACTCGTAATTCTTACTCGGCTAAATTGCCTTTTGATTTAGCGTCTTTTTTTTGTGGGTTAAGTTATATATAAGTTTACGTGCTCTTTTGGTGGGTGGCCACATATGACGAGATAGACGGCAATAACGTGAAAAAGAACTTGATATAGTAGAGTTGCTTTCTTACCAGCTGAAACATAACAAAAAAATATGTGCTTTATAAAACATTGTTAAACATTCTACAATAACACGTTTTTTTCTACACTTTATTAATACGTCAAATATCTCTTTTCAATGCATTCTTTGCGATCACCAGTCAAAGTACACATATTGTATATAAATCCCAATCGGATTCGTCCACTTTCCCCTTCGAAAATCCACCTTACGCCTTCTACTTCGCTTTCCCTGAACGACAATCACCCCACATACACCCACGCGTATAGGAGAAGACACCCGCACTGGCATCGTCGTCAACTCACTCTATATCTCTCTCTCTCTCTCTCTCTTTCTTTCTCGGCAACTCAATTTTCGAGGATCTCATTTGGAAAACATAACCCACTTCGGCGTATATAGCAGCGTGCACGCGTGGCTCGCGGTATTTACGGGTTCCATTAGGAACCTGTCAGCCGCGGGTGATCCTGCCGCAGCTGGTATACCGCGTGCGCGCAGCACTGCGCGCGCAAAAGAGAGTGAGAGAGAGCGAGAGGGGAGAGAAGAAGCGGCGGAGAGCAGGGCCGTGCCAAGGACGTAACGCAGCCTCGGCCCTTCATTCTTCTTTTTTTTTTCTTAATTCCTCCATTAAAGTTTCGCTAATGCGCTTTTTTCGCCGCGGCGCTTGATTCCGTTGTTGATGAGCTATACTACGAGTCGTGCGAGGGGTAATGGGTTGCACTAGTTTTCACAATAAGTTGTAGAGTTGTTCGTATATGTGTGTGTATGTAAGGGAAGTTATGTATGAGTGTGGTGTTAGTGAATATTGTTGGTTATGTATGAGTAGATTATTATGGTCTGATAAGAAAGTGGAAAATATTTTAAGAACAATTTATTTAGTTATATATAACTTATTTTTTTTTCTTAATTTAATATTATATGAATGTTAACGATACCATTTTAAAAATGTAATAAATAAACTTTTAGAAATTTATGATGACAAGGAATTCTAATAAATATATTTATGAGAGGCATTTTTATGTCATCAAAAAAAAATGATGCAACAAGTATTCGTATATTAACATTACCGTCTCTTCACGATTTTCAAACCCAATTCGAACAAACAATCTCAGCAGCTGGTATCCCCTAAAGATTACACCTAATCAACTCCAAACTCTATACACTACCATCCAATAAACATTCCATATCCAGAACCCATAATACTTCGGCAAGGCGCCTGACGATCGCGTCTATACGGCACTGGATTCGATTCCCGCTCGAGAGATGTACACAGATCGAAAAGGGAGCCTCGCTGACGATATTTACACACGTGCGCGAAATAAGGCGACGGCGGCGGCACGAGCAGGGCCGAGAGTCGCAATAGCTGTAAATTGGGAAGGACTTTTGCGAGCTGATGGGACGCCGTTTACGGAGTTTGTCTTTCTCGTTTTCGAAGGAGGGAGGCAAAGTATAGAAGCTGCTGCTGCTGCTTTTTGTTTCGATTTTCGGTATATAGGCTTGAAAGTGAGAGAATTTGCGATGTTGGGTAGGAGAGATGTGCGAGGAGATGAATAAGGTAAATGTAATCAGATAAAGAAGGAAAAATATGAGAGTGGATTTTGGTATGGTGCGAGGCAAGTGGAGTGTAAAAATGGCCTGTCGTTTGTTATCAATTTTATTGCAGTTTTGCTGTCTTATTTATCGAACTGTGCACAAATGTATGCGCGAATTATATTAGTAATTTACGACATATTATATATTAAATTAGAAAAAAAATTTAATTTAAAAATAAATTGTGTTTATAAAAGATTGAATACAAAAAGTTTTTCATAAATGCGTAAAATTAAGATTATTCGGCTAAATGACCGCATTTAACATGTATCGCACCTATAAATATCTATAAACTACGTTAATGTGTTTGACCTTTTACGCAATAAAGTACAACGTAAGAAAAAAAAATATCAAATTAGACACTCGAACGCGCAACGTATAAGTAAAAAATTAAATTAAAAAAAAACCTATTTCACAACTTTTCTCGTTATACCAATGCGCCTCCGCATATAACACAGAGGCCTAAATCCATATACTCCTCACCCGTTCCTCAAAAACTAATAAAGAATTCAATTATTTCCCTTGGCTGGCATATATAGCCATCCACTTACGAGACTATACACGTTCCAAGTCGAGCGAACTTTTTAAAATGCTTCGTTCCCTAATATCCAAACGACCTCGGCTAATAACCGCGAAGACGACGACGACGACGAAGGAACGAAAAATACGTCGACGAATGCGAAATTCGCGCACGAAGGGTATCAATATTACCTTGTCACGCGACGATCCTCCTTTCCGCCAAATTGTCCGCTCTTTCTTTCTCTCTCTCTCTTGCTCTCCCTCGTTCTCTTCTTATTCAATTTCCCGGGGCCGAGGCGCTGTCGTGGCCGCCCGTCGGACGACCCGCCGTGCACGCCGGAAGGATAAGGGGCCAAGCGCGAGATGAGGGACGTGTGCGCGGGGTTGGGTTCGCTCGCGTTTTTTGAAATTCGCTGAGGGAATGCGCACGGAGAGAGAGATTTAATTCGTGATGTTTCGTGGTAGCTTGGAATAGATTGTAAATGTTATTTATTTGTTAATTTTATAAATTTTCAAAGTTATGGTCATTTATACAAAATATTGTGTTCTGAAAATTGCAAGATGACAGAAAGAAATTTTATATATAAGAAGATTGATCCGTGAAAAGTAGGGTGAAAATCGTCCTTTATCAGTCGATCGACAAGTGGCCAAGTATCCCGGTATCCGTAGGAATTGTTTCTCGGGTCCAGCTGTCGTTGAAGAGGTATAAATCAATGTCAGTTTCAAAATGCAGATATCTTCTGTTCCATATATTTTTCATCTATTTCAATAAGACACATTTTTCAAAAAATATCCTTAAGTGAATAAAAAAGTCGAAGAATACATTCGATTTAATTGAATAATTTTCTTAACACCTTATACACCAAAAACAATGAAACATTTCCATTCAAAAAGCCATCGTAAAAAATCTCACCCAAAGCCTTCGCGTCTCCACACCCTCTTCTTCTTCTCACACCATATCACTCTCTCTTACTCTCCCATCCACTTACACACACACACGTGAAAGCAACCCTCGAATCGTCTCTCACATGAGATCGCATCGAAGAAACCCCTCTCTCTCTCTCTTTCCCTCCCTATATCGCGATGTCATTCGAAGTGACGTCGCGACGAAGGTGTACGTGTATATGTGTGTACGCGTATGTATCGTACCTACATATATAACACAGATGAGAAACAAAGGAGAGAGGTTTTACGGCGCGCCGCGATATATCCATTTCACGAAGAGGAAGAGGAGAGAAGAGGAGGGAGGAGGATGAGCTACCCAACCGCGAAAACAAATAAGCATTGATTTCCTTTTAAACCCCCCTGCTGGCAGCAAACGATCGACGCCGAGTGTCACACGTGTGCGTTTATATATGTATAGTAAAGAAGTGAGGTACGCGCGTGCTTCTCTTTGTGCGCAAGATGCGCGCGAGGGGTTGAAAGTGAGTGAGAGAAAGTGTTGGGGGTTTTTGTATGGGAATTTGAATGGTGAGATCCGTTGGAGTTTAATGAGTAGTGAGTGTACATGAAAAATATATCGATGGAATGGTGTTAAAAAAAGTTGTTGTTATTTTTATAAAACGTATATATAGTTTTAAGTAATTTTAAAAATATTTTCTAATCCATTACTTCAAACGTTAATCTGATTTATACGTAGAAACCTTTTTTAGAATCACAAGTCTGAACGAAAGATCGGAAAATGTTTTAGAATGTCATTTCTTGATAGATAACTTTAGATTAATTATTAATCCTAAAGATACATTTGTCACGTTTATAAATATTACTCTACATCCAAGTATACTCATAACTTCCAACGTTTTCGTATCAACGAATTCTTCAATTATTAAACAACAAATCCAACTACAACACATTTGCTTCATCAATACCAAATCAATTTATTCCTCTCCATAACTCTCGCAGTCTTTTTCCCCATACTCGTAAACAACAACAAACAAACTCCAGTACAACGACACTTACGAAATCAGAGAAAGAGAAATCGAGCGTCACCCTTGCCCTTCTCCCCATAAATATCAACTCGTTAATCATTCATCACGATAATCTCTCACACTATACTATATATATATACCCTCGAACGAAAATAAAAAAGAAAAAAAAAACAGAGAGCGATCCACATCGTTTCTCTTTCTGCTTCGTAAAAGTGCCGGCCAATGCATAGCGAACGAGGAGCTGTTTTATTTTAATGCGTCTCGTGAATAAATGAACGGCGCGACAAATCGAACGCACCGACGCGTAGAGAGACGACGACGACGACGACGTCAACGAGTCCGAGTAAATATTTAGAAAGACCAGTATATAGTATAGCCCTGGCGATTTAGAAGTGACCGGGACGATTCTTTATTGATGCGACTATATACGAGTCTTTCTTAAGGGATATAAATTGAGTGCGAGGTGCGTGCGTTATCCAAACTGCTACAGGCAAAACGTAAAAAATTCTTTTTTTTTCTCTCTTTCCGATAGTCATGTAAATGATCGGGGCCAGCGCGTGAGTTATGACACGCGTTGCCGCTTAGGAATCGTAATGAGCTATTTAAATTTATAGGATATTTTTTTTCGGCTTCATCCTCGAAATAACTATGCGCTTGTATATATGTACACGCGAGTTATATGATGGATTTCGAATTTTAATGGTTATTGTACGTGAGCTTAATACGCGACAAGGGTAGGGGGAAAACGCGCGGGGGTAAGCGTTTTATGGAACTATATATATAGACGAGAGGCAGGGATCTTTTCGCGTTTGAAAAATTTATCGTTTTTAAATTATACCAGATTTGTATGCGAAGCGTGACCGAATATACATAGATATACATTATATTGTATATATACATGAGTTTTTCTGATTTCAGTAGTCGGCCTAATTTTCGATATGCTGCGCGTGCGTGAGACAGATGATTAATCGATTTACCATAGTTCTAACAGTGCGCGACGTATACTTTATTATTCGATATCAATGTTTTTCCTCCTGTCGGGTTTAAGACAGCGTGAAATCTGAGAAACAAGATAAACAAAGAGAAGGTTTGCATGAAATGAGCTTTTTATGTATATATATACCGAGTCGTCTTAAAAAAAAAGAAACGTTGTCAGATATAGCTCATTATAAATGTACACACGCGAAACCATACTTATTATACGTTTCTATAAATTGTCGTTGTTCTCTGCGACGCAAAAATTCGTATATGTATATATCGCTAAGAAAAAAGGCTGTAGACTGGCGTGGTGAGACGAAACGGTAGAGATGAGCGTGTCTTATATACGCGACGTCGTATGTATATATATAGAAGGCTCGTAAATGTAGCCATTAGGTTTTCCGAATCGATATCCGCGTGAGCGGCTCGTCGCGGCTTAAAAATGTTACGACAAAGTTTCACGGCTGCGCGAGCGATATCGCCCCGTGCGGGCATTTACATTTTCTCTCTGCCTTGCGCGTATATAGTAGTTGTGTGTATAAGATGGATGCGTGACGAGAGCAAGAGAAAGAGTCAGAGAGATTGGTTATACGAGGTTTACGGGGATTACTTGACATGGTATAGACTGTTCTCTTTTGGTAAACATTGCGGCTTTCACGTACGGTTAGAGATTTTTCGGCAGGTTTGGTGTATTGTTGAACTGACTGGTGCTGTAAAAATGTTTATTTTTCGAAAAGTTTGTTATTGCAAATTGACACTAATAGTCAGTACAAGTAAAGAGTTGAATTTGTAAAGACTTTCCATGCTGTTCTTTTTCTTAAGTATTTACTAAATGTAGTTTTACAATAATTAGAGCTCAACATTTTGAATATTATTCAATTCAATGTATATTTGAATGAAAGATTAATGATTTAAAATAGTGATAGAATATTTTTTCTCAAAATGTAACTGTATATTAAAAAACCTATATGTTATATAGTTGTACTTCAGCAAAAAGTTGTAGAACTAACTGCACTACATTTACAAATTCCACATATTTTTTTTGTTACCCTACATATCGCATGAAACAGTGATTCGAAAAAAAGTCTTTGCACAATGGCATATATATCCATAGTATGTGTTCGCACAAATAAAATTGGTGTACTACAAGGAAATGTTCTAGTTCGAACTAATATTTTTAATAAAACTTTCAATTCAATTCCACGTCCCGAGTGTCAATAGCAAACATTTTTCTAATAAACCGGTAATATTTTCCTTTGAACGGTAGAAAAAAAAATTCATTTTTATCCTATATATCGACAAAACGAAAGATACATGTACACATCGAAACGTATATAATTCTTAATGGCAAAAGCGCAGGAAATTATATGCGAACGAAATAATGGCAAAACTTCTGCATTACCCAAATTAATCCGCATCATTAATAAGCAAACAGAAACTAGAGTAATCCCATCTGAGACAAAACTGCAACGGCAGCGTCCAATCAATCACCGAGCAATTCTCCTTCCCCTCTCCACTAATATATAACCCCGCATAGTCAAGCCAATCCATAAAAAGGTTCTGCATCTCCATTTCTCTCTCTCTTTCTCTTTTACTTACGCCATTCGTTACGACCCCCCACACCTGTTTTGAATGACAATCCGGGTGAGGAAGGGGGAGCGCCTCTACTGAAATTAAGATTCCACGGGTCAAAAAGCGAAAAAACGAGACGAGAAGCTAGCGACCGTCTGCGATAATGCGCGACGAGGGAAATTAATTTTCTCTCTCTCTCTCTCCCGAAAAATTCCCGTCAATGATTAAGCTCGATTTATGAACGCGTAGAGGATATAGGGGAACGGAAAAAGGCCGATTGCCGCGTGCGTATCGAAATAATGGCCGAGCGATTTCCTAAACAAAAGGTTCGTGCGCGTCGAGGTTATATATACGCGCATACCGTGGTAGGAAACGAGGAGAGGGCAAAAAAGCGGATACGGATGGACGCGAGGAGAGAAGCACAGTGTCACTCTGTTTTTGTATACGATCGCGCTATGTGGGAACACTGTGCTGCCCTGCGACGTTGTTGTTTTTTTTCATTTTGATTCGATTGCCGTAAGGTTGTTATTGAGGAGAGAGCTTGTGGTTTTGATTAGGTATATTCGGATAGAAAATAATGGTTATTGCTTGTTGAATCCTTTTTATATGAAAAATATGTAGTAAATCAAGTGGTTGAATATAAAAAATATGTTTTTTTTTTTTATAAATATTCGATCTCGTTTTAATCAAGAACTTGTATATAAACGCGTAAAATTACAGGGACATTCAAGGATAAAAGAAGATTACTACACTCAGTTTTTATTGTTAGCGAAAATCATATTAAACGGTCAATTCCCAAAAGTCCCTAAAGACCTTGACGCGTATTACAGGGAGAAAAACCATCCCATATAAAAATATTACCCCCAATAACCTAAAAAAGTCCAACGCACTGTCCGGGGAAAAAAACAAAGGGAAATCGAAAAAGCACACACAGCTGACGCGTGAGATGAGGGATGCATTAGGGTGACGTGTTATTTCGGTCGCTTTCTCTCTCTCTCTCTCTCTCTCTTTAGCTAGTTGGTCAGCCTGCAGCAATAGCAGCCAATACGAAGTTAATAACGTTTGATCCCGTGACGCCGAAGGTTAATTCTTTCCGGCATTAATGCGCCCACGCGCGCGCCTGCACGGATCGGCTTCGTCGAACGGTAATGAGATTGCGTTAGGGGGGGAGGGCGAATGAGGGGCGCGATGAACGGTTAAAAGAGCGGAGATGGTGCGGATGGCGGTTTACGCAGGTTTAGTTGTTACTTGGTCTTTGCTGACATTTTAAGATCAGTTCTTGGAATTGGAATTATATAATGATTTTTCGTATCGAATTGCATGATGTTTCACTGTGCTAGAATGTAGGTTTTACGAAAAATTATTGTTTTTCTATTTTTCATTTTATTTAGAAACCATGAAAAGCTTTTTGCTGTTTGTTATAAATTTTCTATTTTATAAACCGATTATTATTGTGATGGTAAAAAAAGCAAAACTAATATGCGACTATATAGACGCATTAATTCATTATAATAAAAAAAGAACATTGTTAGTGAAATTAATGATATTGTACTATGCTAGATAATAGTAATCGGAGTATATTAATTTTATTTCTAAACGTTCGAATGAATGCTTTTTATGGTGGTAATTTGATATGTTCACCTTATATAGGAACATTTTCGAGTGGCGATTTAATTTCTGTCGAGGGGAGTTAACTGACTATTAGAATGATGAATTGAATAATTCACTGTCAATTCTTCGGTAATCTAATGACTTGCATTTCCCGGCTATTCCCTCCAAATAATGGATCTAATGTTAAAATTGTGAATGGCTTTCGCTAAAATACGGCGCAGAGCTATTAATTTTAATTTATACGGGTAATTCAATCAATAAAGTACTTGCGCGCGCTACGGACTAAAACTATCTCGCATAATTATAATGCTTTCGGAGTAAATTAAAATTGCTCCTGCCAGCTGTAATTAGTCAAAAGCGTTATATATTCTCTTGATTTTCTTATGATAATAAGCAAAACATGCGTTATAAATAAATGAATTTTTAATAATATGCTTATCAAAAACTCTAATTTGATGTAATAATATTTATATACAGTTTTTATAAATACATAATGACAACGCAGTATTGTAAAAACATAACACAACATTGCTTAATAAGATTATTTTACATTATTCATATAAAATTCTTGGGAATTCAATTTATTTTTTAATTTTTCAAAAGATAAAATTACTCGTTGTCTTCATTATATTGACGTAATGTTAATTAAAGTTTGAATAATGAAATACTTTTGTAACTTTATAAATACGAGATGTTATATAAATTTTTAATAATAATTACGAATAAAAACGAAAATTTTGACGTTTAATTAAAATTTCTTTTTTTTTTTGCATAAAACAATGAAATTTGTAGAAACTCATAATATATTATAAATTTCCCTCCTATTATTAATACCGCAGTTTTCAAAATCCAGCGGCAAGATATATTCAGTTATTAATGTCCAATTAAAAACAACTCCAAGTCCAATTCCACTCATTATACGACTTCGTCTATCAAAATATCGACTACCCATCCATCTCGAAAACCCATATTCCCAAAGACAACGGGCATTGCCTACACCGATATATACTCAAGATCCCCCCAGATTTAAAATATCATTTACCCCCATATATACCTTGGCCATGCACTACGCGTTCGAACGAATGATAAGAAACGGCGTAGCGTAGAGACACAACTGCCTCACGATTCCTATCTCTCTCTCTCTCGCATCTATATCGATCTGCTGATGTTTCCATTATTTCCTCGTGAGAGTCGCCTCCTCCTTCTTCGACGACGATAAAGTGGCTCTCTCTCTCTCTCTCCTCGGGCTACTGCTTTTTATATATCGCCAGCTCCCGTGTGTGCCTCCTTCTTCTTCTTTGGTGGGCGGGCAGGACCGGCGATATTTATGGTTTTAATGCGACTGTATATATATATATATGTATGTATCGATATTCGATCATGCGGAGAGAAGGAGAGGGAAAGAAAACGCGAAGCGCCAGCCGTAAAAATTAAATCGGTCGGATTTGTTTTCGGGGATGAATCGCGCGCGCGGGCGTCGCGGAATGGGAGATTTAGGGAAGGAGACGAGGTCGTTGGGTCCTTTCGATTTAGCTGTGATGTGCGTATGTGTGTGTGTGTACATATATATATAGGTATAAGCGCAATCGATGAGGGATTCGAGGTTTTATGGTGACGCGTGCGCGCGCGCGCGTATACGCGTTTCGGAAAATGTCGTTACGCTGGTTGACGGGTGTCGCTGATTTATCGAACGCGTGTGGGTTTTTAATATGTTGTGGATGCTTGCTGGAAAGTTGCGGCTCAGTTGGGGCTTTAAATGGAATCGTAAATTCATATCGAAAGTTTTTCGATTATATTTGCTTACCTTATCTGTTTTTTTTTTATTTTACTTCAAATTGGTTGATTTACTGGGAAATCGCACTTGTTATATAGGATTTAGAAGTATTCGATTATTTAAAGCAGATTTTGCTTCAATTCTAGAATATATTCTATATTAAAAAATTTTTTATTTTTGTATATAATGGTCATATTTTTATCATTTGTAAAAATATTCTTCTGTATTCAACAATCAAGACCTTAAGAAACAACTGCACAAGTCCTCATCATAAAAATTTTTGTTTATATCAGAAAGAAATACGAAAATTTCATAATATTTCTTGCACATCAACCGTTTTTTTTCAAATTCCATCTCAATATCTCGGACAATCATAAAAACACTTCAACTCGCCATATTGGCAATCGAACCCGGCATATAGCCATGAAAATTTTAATTCCCTCTCACGCCAGGGCGTCCGAATAATTGCTTATCCCGCGGGCGGGAAATACGAAAATTATACGAAAATTCAAAACGAAAGGGGGTAACCCCCGGCATATAACACGCGCTGAAAGGAAGAGGAGAAACGTTCAGGCGAGAGAGAAACGTCGATATTTATTGCCGAGCAACGAGCGAATGCAAAATTTAGCGTTCAATCTAAATGCATCTCTCTCTCTCTCTGCACTCGGATAGCACAAAAGGCCAAGTCCGCCCAACCTGACTGGTTTGCCCCTTTTCGGGGCCGACTCTGAAATGTTTATTGTTTGCGCCGAAAACTCCCTCGCGTCGTAACAATTCCGTGCGCGATCGACGAGCGTAATCGACGGATGTTTGCCCTTCGGTCGCGTGTGTACGCGCATGCACCACGTTATATATATATATTTTTTCCCCTAGAATATTTCGTGCGTCTTTCAACGAGTATATAGTGGGACGACTGGCTATATACATGCACACACGCGTGCATTCGTTCCCGAAAAAACGAGCTTTCAATTGTTCCGGGAATTCAAATTGCAACGCGCCGAGCGTTTTCTTATTGGTACCGAAACGCTGCAGGGAGGGAGAGAGTTTTCCGTACCTGGGATTGAATTGTTGAAAATATTTTTCATTCGCGTGTCGATTTATTAGTTTCCCTCCCGGTGAAAAAATACACTCGCATACACAGACCCAAACACACACACACACATATATATATATATATATATATATATACACACTCTGGATGCACATTTTTTCGGGGAACCTGGGGGGAATTGTTGTTTGGACTCGCTCTACGAGTACATGTTCTCCGAAGAGCGTGTAGTATGTATATAAGGTTAATATGTTTAATTAAATTTGACCTTCGTGCTGTTTGCGCGCTTTGTGCGAAAGAGAGATTTTTCTATGAAAACGTAATTGCTAATATTCGGGCGCGCGATGAAAATTGATTGACGTGGGCAGATCCTCGTCTACGTATGTGTACGTATGTATATACATATAGCGTTATTGAAACCATTGACGTCAGTATATATTGTTTTCACGAGAACCGTTTTTTAATCTGGTGCTCAGCGCAGCTCTTCTCGTGTTCTGGGCCGGTAGAAGGCTGCGGAAAAAAATATTTACACGAAAAGTACGTGGAAGAAGCTAGAAAAAAAACACGAACTCGCGCAAATTTTTACCCAAAATTTTATTACATTTTGTCACTTTACAACTGGACACCGCATATCTTCTTACGTACCTTATCTTTCATTATTCATCATATCCACAAATTTAAAAAAAAATCCACCCTACCGATCAACTTTCCGTAACCTCAAATATAATTCCCGCGATTCGCCGAGACGACCCATCAAAAAAAAAATCCACCGATTTCGCTCTATATTCATAAAGCGCAAATATTTGCCCTAATAAGCGCGTCTCGCAACTCCAACCGTTTTCCTTCCAAAAAATCAATCAAACCAGCGGTGGAATTCGAAGAGTCGTTAGAACGTGTCAACAGCGTCAAAACGAAAAAAAAAGTATAACGCGTTCAACGCGCGAACGAGGGAGATGGAGAGAGAGAGAGAAAGATCCGAAAGCATAAATCATACACACGCACACGATCAGGCTCTCCCTTTCGTATATATATACACCTCCCTGCGCTTTTATCTAAAGAGGATCATTCTTAATACATAATAACGTTTTCTTATTAAGCCCGGAATTATCCCGATCCCCGGGCGTTCACTCGCTCTTCGATCAGCGCGTAACGAGGGTCCGAAGTTCTGCGGGTGTGAGGTGAAGTTATATACGCACGGCCCCTCCTGTGTTGGAAGGTTCAGTGGTATATATATAAGTGACTATAGGGGGGGACGATTGCGCTATTGCGTTAAAATTCTCTCGGTTAACGGTCTGTATATATATTTCTCGTATATATATACGGTAATCCAGATGGAATTGCTCGCTCGGTTTGTCATTCTGTTAATGTATTTTCAAGGTTTCCGTTTGCATATTTATGGATGCCACGAGGTTTGTTTTACTGGAATGCATACGTATATACGCACTCGACGTTAAACATGATTCTTCGTGATATATGTTATTATTGTAAGTAAATAATTTTCTTGTAAGTAGACAATTATACATAAGTTTATACCTCTACATTTTTAACTATTTATTTTATTAATAATGTTGTTAATTTTAGTATATATAAATGAAAAATTTCACTCATCCCTGAATCAAGCACTTACTATACCACTCACCTCGAATATTCCAATCCAAAGAAAAACAATTACCCGCGCCTCATTTGCGCGAATTCATCCGGTACAACGACCCCCTATATGTACAGCTCGCAACATCCTATTCGCGCAGCGGGACGTCTACACATATTATATACACGAGACTATACACGTATACGGTAGTCGCTATACGATGCGCGGGGAGAGGGAATTTAATATATTAAAAGTGGATTACTCGGCGTGCGCGAACGCCCGGCACTCGATAAAGTAGCACTCTTGGAAATTAACGTCGTCGGGAAGCATATGCGCGCGAAGGAAGTCGACTGGAAAGTGCGTGCGGGGTATATAGGATATGTCATTGCACGTGTATATAGCAATTTATATAACTATATAGGGATAGGAATTTTTGTTCGCGGGCCGCATGGCTTTATTGAGATTTTCAATTAAACGGCAAAGCGAGCGGGAGATTGATGGCAATCGGTTAAATGCTGCGACGTATGGGTGTGTATACAATGTGTATACGCGTGGCATTTTGCTGAGTATGTGTGTGTGGTGGTGGGTAAGGGAATAGGGTGGAATATATGACTATATGTATGTATATGTATAGTGCTGTGTGTAACGCGATTGACTGAAATTACGTTTTCGGAGGTGATAGGGTTATCGTGTTTCAGATGCCGTATAGATGTTGAATGGAATTGGTTTTAATGCGTATACTTATTATGTTTAAGAAATGTTGTAATGTGTTTAGTTTTTTTTTCTGTTTTTATTTCGATTATGTGATTTTGAAGCAATATATACGTTTTTAAATTACAACAGTTGTAATAGATATTATATATGTATTTAATAATGTATATTTTTATTGATCTTACAAAATTTACAATATTTTATAGAAAGAAAGTTTTTTAATGAGATGTTATTACAAATTCATATTTTTTTTTATCTTGTCCTTATATTTTTGTCCGCATATTAAACTGACACTGGACTACGTATGTATACACAAAAATGGCGTTCCTCAACCTCTATTTTCTACTCTCGACAGTTCTTTACTCGAAAAATAACTTCAGTGGACTAAGAGATCCTTAAACCCCTTAGAAACAAAATTCAATATAATCTGATAAAGTATTCGACTAAACTAAAAAGAACATAGGATAATTAACCGTTCAAACCAATTTTCCACCAATACTCACCTACTAACCGCAATTTTAATCCACCTTAACAACAAAAACCACATTAGAGACGTATATACATACAGCAACTCATCCGGCTATCCCAATTAATTTCACTCTCTCAAAAGCATATATATATGTGATTCTCCCGTCAGCTACCAAAACCCCGGGCCGCGTTTCTTCGGATTTCATATCCGTCCGTCCGCAACCATAGCGCGCGCAGAGAATGAAAGAAACGCCGGGAACACGCCGCAACGGATATATACGTACACATATACACACCGCGCCGCGAAGTATATAAGTTTGATTCATTACACAAATTAAAAAAGTAAATTGCCTCGTGTGCAGCGCACTGGTAAGGATGGAATGGAGGGGAGGGGGGAGGGGGTCGAACAGACGTTCAGCCAACGAAAATATTTAATTAAATTCACACAGCCGCGCAAGAAGACGAGTCCGCACCCGCGCTTACGCCCGGGGGCCGAAAGTAATTATGTTATCTGCGCGTCTCCCCTGCTATATATAGCGCGTCGAGTGAGGAAGCGCGAGCGTTCGTTCGGTGTCGGTGGTGGTTTTATCTTGCTTTTATTTATTTATTTCGCTCTGGATGATGTGAAAGATGCTGCGGTGGATGAAGATTGAATGGTAGGGGGTGGCAGGTGGTTATGATTGTTTGGAAATTTTTTTTTTTTTTTAATCGAATATTAATTAAAATAGAAGATATGTATATCGTTAAAATTAATTTTGAAATTAAGAGATCCTATAATTAATTTTCATTCATTCATATCGTACAGTTTGACGGGAAATAGTCGAAGTTATTGGAAGAGTAATCAAATTCAATTGAAATAAAAAATGAAACTTTTTTTTTTCGTATATCACGTTCTGTTACAAAAATGAAATATTTGTACTAAATTTGTTTAATTAATAACAATATCAAATTTTAGGAAGCCTTTTGATACGGATACAATTGCATTTATAACATAGTAACTCGTTAAAGTATATTTAATACAGTGAATATTTGTTACATTTTTTGTATCCATTATTATTAAAAAAAAATTCAGAACAAAACGAAAAAAAACACTTGAAAAAGGCCTCTACAATTGTCTTAACCATCATGACAAAATAATCCAACTTGACACAATCACCCAAATTCAAGCCTTATATACTCTCAAAGCCACCGGGTGACCTAACGCAAGAAACACCAACAACGACCCAACCCCGAAATAAAAACCAACGAAACAAAACCTTCCAGTTGCTACAACACAACATCGTTTTCGCGCAATGTGCCAACCAAGCCGAAAGTGTACAGCTAACCGCGTGGGTTGCGCGACGCGCGCCTACACCGCAGGATCCGACTATATAAACCTGCCGCCGCTGCCGCGCGAGTTTCGAAGTCGCGGTTTTCCAGACTCGACGCACGAAACTTATATCTATATATTAAGTATACGCGCGCGTTGAGCATGGCGAAAGAAACGGGGGGCGAAAAAAAAATTGGTGAGTGGGTCGGTCACGATGATGCGGTTTTCGGGTGTTTCGTCGCGAGATATATATAATGGTTGCGAGAGAGAAAGAGAGATGCTGACATTGCTGGTGATATATACTTGTACTCGTTTGTTGTTTGTATACGTATATGTACGTGAGGTTTTGGTTGATGAAAAGACTGGGTTAATGCGCGGTGTGTATAGTTAGAAATGTAATCGGAGACGATTTACAAGTTGCTGCGGGTTATATAGAGAATATGGAGAAGATGTAACGCGAGTATATTTTTTTGTCTTTTAGAGTGATAGAGAAGGAATATGGAAGAAAAAATTGTATGTGTATAGGCAGAGAGAGAGCGCAATATTTGTTGAAGAATTTTAATAAACGTAACGCCGAAGAAATATTAATTAATAAATTCATTCATTAAAATTTTTTAATTAAAACTGTCAGACTGGCACTTGCCGTGGAAAAAGTATATTGGACGGTCGAAATCGATAAATATGATTTTTTTATATCATAATATTGTGCACGTATATAACGCGCAGTGTCTCATTAATTCTATAACCGATTATTACTGTCGCCGTTTAATTAAAATACATTGTTCTACGTTTTCAATTTCGGATGAAGTGTGGGCAACTATATGTACGTATACGAGCTGTTTCATTAGTTTACACTGATTAAAAAGTAATGCGATACGATTTATATGGCTATCAAATCATAACAAAAGTTTTCAAAATGAAAAAAACAAACAGTTATTTTCCAAGATAGTTTATTAATCCACATTTCATCGATTTCAATTATTTTGCCGAATTATTACAAATAAAAATAACGCAATAACGTATACTTTAATATGTCATGAAAAATTGTTTACCTATACGCGATTACCAAAAAAAAAAGAAAAAAATCGTAATCAAATTTCCGATCGAACAATCCCCAACGACCGTCGCGCCTAATCATTTTAAAATCCACGGACGAACAAAGAAAACTCGCAATTCGTTCGCAATTACTTACCTGAGCTGCCGAGCGACACGTCGTCCAACCCTCCTCTATATATACACACATATATATATATATATATATATATAGGTACAACGTAACGCCTGGCGGCAGGGCTTTCGGATTTTACACCGGTCGCGCGCGCGGGCGCCCAATTACATTACTTACATTGCATTAGCGTTATTAGTACCAGTAGCACCGTCCGTATATACAGTAGATCCCGCAGGCTTTTTATTGCGTCGACGACGCCGACGGTCATCCAACGACGCGTGTGTGTGCGACTCTCTCTTTCACGTCGACGGACGACAATAATACGAGTGCTGAAATATAATTGCGACTAGCGGAGGCGACGGACTGGAATGATTTGTTATGTGGTGCACTGGGCGTGTGTGTTTTATATAGGTGGAGAACTTGGCTTTGTAAGAGAGATGAAGAAATTTGGGAGGGGAAGAGGGTGGAGTTTGCACGATGGTTGTATATATAAGAATGAATCGTGGATTGGTAATTTATTTCGATTGAATAAAAGAAGAAGGAGCTGTATTTTCATTGAGAACAAAGAAAAAAGATTTTATTATTGTTTGTAGTCTATAATAAAAATTACTATAGTATATAATACAAATTACTATACTCACTTTATAATTTTTACAATACAATAGTATCAATTTTTACTATTAATTGTAGTAATTTTCATGAGAATTTGAGTCTGTCCCACGGCTACTATCAAAAACAGTAATTTTTTCTCCGTGTGTAAATATGGCAAAAATTAATTTTGAATAGACTAAAATTTTAAAATAAAAAAAAATGAATGGGAAATTCTATAATGTATTTTATAGATCATTCATACACGGAGAGAAATTTCCTAGTAAATTTTACCAGTGGGCTTGGTAATCAAGGGACAGACCGCCAAAATTCCAAAAATTACCATTTTTTCTAGTAAAATTTATATTAGAATTATAGTAAATTTTACTAGAAAAACTGGCAATTTTTGGGACTTCAGCGGTTTGTTCCTTGATTACTAAGCCCACTGGTAAAGTTTACTAGAAAATTTCTCTCCGTGTATATAATCGAAATTCAAAAATCCGAATTCTAATATTATAACCGATAAACAAGGTAATTATCAAATTTTATTTTAAACTTCTAATAGAAACCAAACCCTATATTCTACTAATAAACCAACACCAGCAACATTTCCACTCCGGCACCAAAAATTTCATCAAATCCGCATGATTTAGCAAACCTACAAATCCACTTATATACTTCCAACAACGGAACATCCGTATAAGTCGATAATTCACTGCCACCCAAGCGCGCGGGACGAGCAAACACATTGTCACCACGGCAGTATATGCATTCAGGGCAGGCACACTCTCTCTCTCTCTCTTTCCACGGCAACTTCCACATTATTTTTCCGCCGCATAAAAATAATCCATTAAAAAGCCCCCGCGCACTCACTCTCTCTCTCTCTCCTCTTCCACCTATACCACCACACGCGTTCGCGCAAAAAGCTTTTGCTTAAGCGAACGAGCGCGGATTTCGCGCGCAAAGCCGTGCAAAAATTCCCACAGGCTCTCTCTCTCTCTCTACGGTAGCAAAAAAAGCCGCGAGAAAGGGAAAAATAGTCGCTCGCTCGCTCGCTCGCACGCCGATCTAACGCGTGGTGCATTAGCAGATTTAACGAGCCGCGCGTGTGATAAAAAAAAAGCGAGCGAGTAGTGAGTGGGGGCTCCATTATTTTGATTCCGGCGGGGCGGCGAAAGTTTCAGTGTGTATATATAGAGGCAAGCGCGCGCGCGCGCGAGTGCATTAGTGTTTATATCAATTTGTCGTGTGCGCGGCGCACAATGGAATTACTCGCTGTACGCGCGCGTACGCCTGTGGGGATGCTTCTTTTTCTTTGCCTGCCTGCTGCAAGCGAGAGCGACAAACGCGCGCGCGTGCCTCTGCTGTCCTCGCGCGTTCGCTGTTGAGTTTCTCGATAGATGAGATTATGGAGTGTGTATGTATGTGTGTATATGTGTGAGGGAGAGAGGAAAAGTTTTATGGGGAAATGTGCGTGTGTGGATGAGAGTGAGAGAGAGAGAGAGAGGTGGGATAATAATGAGCGAGGATTGTGACGGTTGGGATAAGCTGATTAGTTGTTATTGTTCTTGATATTTTGATACCTCGTGTCTGAGTTGTGATATACAAGGTTATATTTTATCGTGTTTGTAATTTTCTACTAATTACGCGATGAGAGCTAGCGTAATGAAATGTTTGTTTCGTTGCTGGAATAATACTGAAATTTTATGAGTTGAAAATAATAATAAAAAGACAATATGTGGTATAACGGTTTGTTGATGTATACATTTATTTAAAAGAAGAATTGGGTCAAAGCTTATTTAAATATGCCCTACAAAGAAAATCTATTCAACAATACAGAAGAGCAACCTTTTTATATAACTTTATATAAATCAAAGGAATTGAATACACGCGCATAATTATATTCATTTTAAAAGTATTCATTAATCAACATGACTTTTACTTTTGATAAATTTTTGTTTGTTCAATGAAGCAATCATTTTTATTTCAATTAAACAATAAGAAACAATAAAAATTAAAAAAATCCTTATAAATCTAACATTAATCAACAACAACATTTTGCAGACAACACATCCCCGCACCTCATTATCTAGATTCACGCACCCACCAACAAACCTTCGATCCTCCTTCCACCAAAGATCCACAAAAAAAGCTCTCACAACGGTTCCGCATGCTCACCCCTGTGTCCCTCGTGACACTCATTTATCCCGCACTCGCATTATCAAAATCCGTTCTCCTAATTATTTTAAAAAGCCAACCGCGTTCTCGTACCATCTCTCCCTCTCTCTCTCGCGAAATTTCAATCGGAGCATGCAGCAGTACTCGTGCACGCGGCCACTTTGCTAATTAACGAGGCTCTCAAATCGCTCGGTTTCAATTTCGAAAATGGCGCCTGCGCGCGCGCTCGCTCGCGCTTAATTAAGAAAATGAGAATATCTTATTACGCGGCGTACACGTCACGTATATATATATGTACATAGAGACGCTGGCCCCGAGGGGCCTCACGACTCTCCCGCCCGGAAAGAATGAATGATAGCAGGTACACGAATAAAGGCTGGCGAAAGAGAGAGAGTGAAGAGAAATGAAAAAGGGAAGTGTATGGCATTGTGCGCGATTTGCATAAAACGCGCGCGCGTCCCGGTATATATAACGAAAGCGTTCGCCGATGCGTATACACTGGCCCTTTCGCGGATTAAGAACAATGCTACTATACGTATATATGCTGTATGTATATAGCGACATATGTGTGTGTGTGTGTCTGTTATATACGCGAACGTATATTATACGTATGCGGGAATTTCTGGATGTCGCCTAGATAAATTCCCATCGGACGCGTATGTGCGTCGCGAATATATACATATATATAAATACACAGGTACGTATGTATATGTATATAAGCGTCTTTTCTCTCGTCTTCGGCTTTGTCTCTCTCGCGCTCGTTCCTATATATGTGTATAATACAGCAAAGTGTGTATGTGTATGTATATATGTACACAGAAAAGTCTTTCAGTTTGAGCAGCCTCGCGTAAATTCGAGGAGACACATACAGCAGCAGGGGTATATGCAGATTTCTCGAGAAGAAATTAATTTTTTGAAAGGATTACCCTGGGTGCAAGAGGCGAAGTGAAAGATAAAGAGACTGACGGGGGGTTATGATGAAATTCGAGGTAATTATATTTCGAGCTAATATATATAAAAGTGTTCACGGAACAGCGTACATATATTATACACACCGACAGTTTTATTAATCAAGGTTCTATGGAACATATTGCATGGGTTGTACGGTTCTACGGTATATGTGTATATGTATGTATGTTTGTGATTAGCCAATTAGATTGATGAAAATGGTGATTGGCCAGGCGCTGTCGCGGATCGATGAAGATCCCTCGCTCACCGGCGCCGCAGCTGATTGCCGTTGGCCAAACAGTCCGATAGTCCTGATTGGCCTGTTAGTTTAATTTAATTGGCCAAGCCGGAATAACTAAGGGAAGAGGCGTATACATGTGCGGAGTAGAATGCGAAATGTATATATATATATATATATATATTTCCTTGGACCGATGTTACTAAAAAGTTAGGTTCTCGCGTGCTGTATACCAAACCATTGCTAATTTCTTCCTCATTTTTCTTCTTCTTCGTTCTTCTAGCATCAAAGGAAGAGAGGACGACACACGCATACTTGGACATGGAACACATGTCGCTTATACTGCGTGTATATATATGTAACTATACGGCTTTTTTCGCGTCGCTGCAGACATGTCCTCGTTCCCGTCTTTGATGTGCGCCGATCGGTATACGCATTAGCATCTGCGGCGCACGCTAATTAGCGCGCGCTGCAGTTCCATGACGCTTGCTACTTTCGCGCGTATTTCCGGGAAGTGCTGCGTGTGTGTGTGCGGCTTTGATCTGCATCTGTGCGCCGAAAAATCAACTCCGAGAAGGGTTTATGTACGTTGAGATGATGGTTCGCGGTGGTTGTATAGTGTATATAGTGATGATTTTTTAAGCGAGTAGGTTGGAAGTGGTAGGAGTGAGAGGATAAGGGTGGAATTTTAGTTTGATAAGGTGAAGTGATATACTTGATCTGGGAGATTCAGTTTGAGTGGGTGTTAAGAAATTTTAACGTACGTCATTTTTTTCAAATAAAAAATGTCTATTTTTTCGTGAAACGCTGGTCATATTATTTTATTTTTTTATTGATGATGTTCAGATGAACTGAACGATAAATTCAACGCATAATCGTAAATTGCATTTAAATCTTTCAAATCTTTGGGTTTCCCAAAGGGCAATGTATATTTTACCAATGGCCCAGCAATTATATATCTCTATAAAAATTTAGTTCTCTTTAATTTGCTATATTGCTCTCAAGTTTAGAGGCCTTACACTCAAATTTTAAAGAACAAGTCTGTGTTCATCCAACACTCTTTTCTGAAGTATATTTCATTTCAGCACAAAAAACCCTTACCTGAATTCTGTCAGGATTACAGTGTGATCAATGGATTTATCAATTGTCTCGATTTAAATTGGAGGTTTGTGGAGAGGTAGTTTACGTATATTCTTTACGGAATTTTCGTCACATTGTGAAAGATAGGGTTTCATCAGCCACTGTCTTTTAAATTCACCACCCGCTCTCTGAATAAGATTTATTAAAATTTATATTGTATTTATTTTTATTCTTTAGCACGATTTGCTAAATAATTTGTAATTATACATATAAAAAATTTTATTTTGTGTATAATATATACTCTGTTCTCATAATGTATCTACTGTTTAAACAAACAAAAAAATTAAAGATTAATCAAACATTCAATTTAACTCAATGAAAAATAAAACATAAAAAATACTCTTTCAGATATACATCCAACCATATACACATCATTTCCTATACAAACGATAACCATTCAAACTCTCCTTCATCGAGGCGCATTTTCTAAGCTACAAACAAGCCACAAACCACGCGCGCAGACAAATTCACTATCACTATATAAGCATTGGGCAAAACGCATCGCAGACGCGCCATTAGAATCCTGTAAACCACCTCTCGCGTCTCTGCTTCCCTCCTGTGCGCACTACCGTGAACCATATACGCCCGACAGAGAGAAAACAGCCCCGCGCGTACTCACTCTGTGGAAAGAAGCAGTGGAAGAAAGAACGAGAGCAAGAGAGAGAGAGAGAGAGAGAGAGACATCGAGAGAGGGCGAATCCATCTGCTAAGTGCGGATAAAATTACCCCTCGCTCTTCCATTCCCCAACCTTCTCCTCCTCCTCCTCTTGCCTAATGGCGTCCGTGCCAGCCTACGGTATATCTATACACGTTTATATATATGTATATATATACACATACACACACACATACACGTGGACGTTTTAACACCGCGCCAACGTTCGATTTGCATCTCTGGTGGATTGGCAAACTCTGTGTGTGTATAGTAGTGGCTGGACTCTCGATCTTTTGTTCGAGGACATATATATATATATATATATAGAGCGAATGGTGGCACGTCAACGACGGTATATATATATATACACACACACACGAAAGAGCCGAGAGGTCGTGCGGGATGTATCTTGCGAGATATACGTCTGGAGCTAATGGAGTTTTTTTCATGATGGAAGTGGCTCTACGCGATGGAGTGAGGGTTGAGTTGTAAGAGGGTTAATTGTCATTGCGGCTTTTTCAAGGGAATATTATACGTCGGAGGATAGGGTTTTGTTGAAGAGTATCTATATATACGAAATTGTATATAGAAACAATTTGGTACAAGTGAAGAGAGATATGATTTATAGCGTAGGAGTCTATGTAATAGCGACTTATATATAAGTATAACAATTAAAATTTTATTCAACGATTGTATATATATATAGTGGCTCTTTTATACACGATAAAGAAAAGACAAAGGCGGATTTCAATCCATTACGCGAGTCCAATCTTTCTTGTAATAGTGAAGAATTGGCGAGTCATTTCGTCCGTCTCTCAATATGCAGATCACCCTCTCGACAATTGGCTGTCGCATGCCTGACGTTAAGTATCATTGAATACGAATAAGCCGATCAGCAGTATAACCCAGCGGGACAATATAACTGCCAGAGAATTGTATTTTTCTCCTATATAAGATCTTATAATATAAATTTAACCATCGTTAGCGTCAATCCTATAACTTTTGCTTATACTATTATACCCGAATCATATCTACAATAGTTTCTGTAGACAACAGCTGGTGTATTTAATACCGGAGTAGTGCACTTAACTTCAACACACGTATAGCACTACTGCAGCGTACATAACGCGCACTGTACTCTTTCGACTTGCGAATTAATCTATCTTCTTTTCTCGCGGTTCTCTTCTCCTCCCTCGCGGGTTTTCCACCTCTTCATCTTCACTCTCTTTCTCTCTCCTCTTTCGTATTTTCTTCTCTCCTATATATATATATACGCGAACGCGAACGCGCGGCTTTCCCGTCGCCGGGGTATTGAGTTCTGTATCATGGCGGCTATAATACATTTTTTATCTGATCGAGGGGATCTTTATGGGGGGTGGCCCCGACGTGTGTGTGTGTATGTATGTGTGTGGGTATAATCGAGTATATACGCGTACACACATACATAGACGGGCGAGAGAAAGAGAGAGAGATGCTCTTTTTATATTTATACCACCGACGCGCTCCGATCTCATTTTCCTCGCTCGCCCCCGCTCGCGCTCGCTGTATCGACTAATTTTTATTGCCTCGGTCAGATGGAATGGAGGGGAAGAGAGAGAGAGAGAGAGAGAGATTCGAGGCTCGAGAACCTTTTGTGAAATTACTTTTTTTTTTCTTCTTCTTCCTCCTCTTCCTCGGCGCTTTTCGAGAGTCGAGAGACGCGACGCGCGCGTTGCTGTGCTTTCTTTCTTCCGTTTTTCGGCCTTTTATGTGCCGTTCGTCATGGATTTATCGTTATTGTTGTTTGCCGATGTTTATTTGATTTATTTTGCTTACTATCGTGGTTTTATTTCGGCTGTTCGGGGGGGGGGGGGGGGGGTAATTTAAATGGACTGGTGGTACGTGTTTGCGTTGGATTGATATAGAAAATGGTTTGGGGGTTAAGTTAACGGCGATACGTACTATACTTGGTATAGAAATTGCCTGCGGATGCTGTAATAGAATCTCATATAAAGCATCGACGGTAAAAGATTCTAATATCTTTTTTATCAAATATTCGGAAAAAAAATTCAATAACTTAAAATCCAGCGATATACCAAAATTCTCATAATATTCCAAAATAACGACGCGTCAACTGAAACCCATCCATCCCTGCGCGTATCCTATTATTTTTCTAATCTAAAAGAAGCAACAAACAAAGGCACACACACACATATATATAGCAATAAAAGCCGCACGCATCCTCATAAAGCCATATTAATTCCTCGAAAAATGGGGCTCCTCATCATCCTGCCACTCGCAACAAATTTGTTTTCTGTTTCATCTCAAGACTTCCCCTCTTCGCTCGCATACAGATACACACACACACACACATACGTGTACTATATACGTTGGTCACGAGCGGAAAGACGAGCGCGCGCGTAGCTACACACACGAGAGAAAGAGAGAAGGGACGGGGAGGACGACGAAGGGGGTGTCATATCGGCGGCGGCCGTCGGGGAGAGGCGAGTTACCGGGGATTGAAAAGCAATTTTCCCGAGCGAACGCGGCGGGAGGAGAAGGAGAGGGAGAGAGAGAGAGAAGTAGGATAGGTGGGGGTCTAGAGGGGGGAAAAGAGAGAGGAGGGGAGCAGAAGCTTTATATTAATGATCCAGATATATTATCGGACGTGACCGAAATTGCTGTCAAAAAACTCGGATATTGGATCGAAGGAGATTGCGAAATGCCAGCTCGTCTCGCTCTCTCTCTCTCTCTCTTTCGCTTGTGAGCGTGTTTCTCTTTCGCTCGAGCGTCTCGAGAGAGGAAAGAGAGAGAGAGAGATTGCGCACCAGGCGAGATGGAATTGCGGGAGATTCAAATATGCTCTGTCTCGCGGTCGAACGATCTTTATGATTTTTATGGTAATTTTCGATAATTGAATTGGCAGAGAGTGTGATGATGGATGGTTGAAGTGCGTCAATTAATTTTGGACATTCTTGTTAAATAGTTCTTACGCTCAGTCTATGTAATAAAGTAATATATATGAGGAAAGTATTAATGAAAATAAGCGAATTGAAATTAAATAACACAATCTTATACTTATAAATATTTCTCATCTATATTTTTACACATTTACAATGCTCATAAAGTTCATACTGTTGTGCATATGCTTGTTATTTACTAAAAAAAAAAAATTTATTTGCGTAAATGAAGTTTATATTAATCGCTTCTCTATATCTTCGCGGGGAAAAACATTCGAGTCGGAAAACAAGGGGAGATGTTTTCATGCGCAACTGGCTATATACACACTCGCATAACAATAATCGTGCGTACGTACGAATTTTTTTCATTTAGCCGTAACGAAAGCATGGTTTCTCAATAAAAACACGTCAATAGAATGAGAAAAATCGAATGATAAAATTTAATCTACGGATTCGTATGTGAAACAAATTTGTTTATATCGCACGCCAAGCTACGGTTTATTCATATATATATTTACGCGTATTACCAGCATAGTTTGTTATGAATTTTTCGCGTGTTTTTTGGCAAAGTTAGTCGATTAAAATATACGTAAAAAGTGAAAAGCACGCTAAACAATAAAAAAAAAAAAAAAAAAAACAAAATCTTTTATAGTGTATTTAAAGTAGATATTATTTTCTTGTAAGGAAGATTTTCCAAGATACCAAGGCAATTTTTCCTTAAAATTTATGTTCTGTTTTTTAACATCTAAAATATCACATTTCGACGTAAAAAAACCAACCGAAATTATATCTGAATCCCTCAAGCCCCGTGGATAATCCAACAAAATTTCTTGAACAGCATGTTATTCAAATAAATGACATATTACATACCATAAATATGCATTTTTTCATATACGCCATATCTATTTTTTTTCTAAAACATTATTTAACTTCTTAACCAACCGCTTGAATTTTCCTCATCAAATAAACAAGAGCCGAGTGAGAGAGACTAGACTACGCCGGGTATGCTGCGCGCGTGCTTATCGAACGTCGTATATGCGGGCACCTCGGCAAAAACCCACACACGTGGCCAGAAAAGTTCCCCCCCGTTTTTTTCGCTCCTGTTTTTTCCAGCTTAACAAACGAGCCCGCGCGCAAGTGATAAGCGATTGCGCGGGAGCCTCGTTAAGTGCAGTCCTTATAACCGGAAAGGTGATAATAAGCGCCGTGCGGCTCTTCGCGTTTTAACTAATAGGCTTGGCTTGCTTGCGACTCTTTTTTGTTTGCTTTGGTATATAATGGAATGAAAAAGAGAAATGATATTGGAGGTGATTTTTACGAGGTTGTTTTTTTTTGTGGGTTCGCAGGTGATGCTGTCGCGGCAGTCGCGTCGCTGAGGATTGGAAGGAGGACTGTGGTGGTAAGTTTGTATCTTGTGTTATTTTACTTTCGTTTATTTCGTAGTTTGGCTTATAAGATATTTATGTATGGATGGTGGAAATTGATGCTATTTCTGGAGGGCCGTTTTATGATAATTGCATAAGGATGCAGAAATATGTAAAAAAAATGTTAACAAAGGTAAGTAATATACTATAGCCTTGAATAAGTGTGCCCAATCAACATATATGCAAATAGACATTTAACGATATTCTGTCATTTCAACTTCTGACTTATAGTGTTTATTTTTTCAAAATAGAAAATGCAAAAGTTACTATAAAACTTTTTCTAAATAATACCCCGAATTTATAGAAATCAGCAATAAGTAGTACACAAGAAAAACATCTACCCTTAAAGTAATTTAAACAATAATTTTTACGTTTAATAACACCGCTTAATAATACGAATAAAAACATACAATTACAATTCTCCTTGCTCCCCATAATCCAATCAATTCACCCATCTTAACAATCTTTCCAATTCACGCCATACTTCTCATCAGCTCATTACCCCACTACTCACCACCTCCAACCATCTCAAACTAAAAAAAAAGAACTCAACGCCAATTGAGCCTCTCACATCCACGCACTAATCTCACACATTCATATTATACAAACACTCACTGCGACCGATATCTCTCGCAGTAATCGTCGGCCACAACAGTATATATGCGCGCCGTGGTGAACCTCAAATTTCCTTCTCTCGCTTCATGGCTCTCGCATCAGGAAGAGAACCGGCATGCGCTATCTGCTCACCATGAGTCCTTATTATTTCAACCAACGCGAGCTGAGCGTATACACGCGTGGTCCCGCATTAGCTGTACCCGCACATACATACATACGTATACATACACATATACATGCGCATGGCGCGCGCGCTCTCAAAGACCAATTTCCGGACGCGCAAGCGAGCCGACGCTTATTTACATAGTCGGATAACGTGAGGAAACGTGCGCGAAGTGTGTAGTAGGAGACGGTGAGGTGAAGGAATGGAGAGAGTTTTGGAGTGTAGAATGGAAGGAAAGGGCGAGTGCTGAGAAGTGTGGAGTTGGGTGGTTGAAGAAAGTGTGGAAAATAGATTTACTTTTTAGTTAGCTGGGTGTGTTGAGCGATTCGTGATTTGAGTTTTGTTGGTTGTGGGAATGCTGGTGTATGAGTTGATAGTTAAATGTCTTGGCGAGTTTTAGTGAATGAAGGATTAAAAGTAAAAATGAAATATATATCGATGCCGATTTTTATACGCAACAAAAATCGTTTTTTTGGTTGGATATTGTCCATCAGTCAAGTGAAGAAAAAGGTATAGTTAGAAGATAATAGAACTGTTTCGTAAATTTTGTTTTATTGTTTTAGGTAATCGCCTATAGCTTGTGTTACTTTCAAGCGTTCAAATTTTCGTTCTTATCTTACTTGTACAAAAAAAAATGGTGAATTTTTGTTTTTCTTTTTATCGTTTAATTCCAATATAGCAATAAAAAAAATTAAGAGTTTTAAACATTTTTGTATGAATTGTAATTAAATTATAATAACAATAAAAACTAACTTTCTTAACACCATTACACACTGCGGTAATATCAAACAACCGTATAGGCGGTTCCATTCAAAGCGTTTGTTACCTCCTCTCCTCTCCTCACTCACTTCTCCTCACCCAACATTTTTTACCTTATTTCTCATTCTTTTGTCACAACAAAACCAATCCCTCAAACCCTACTTATATACCGCGTGTCCCTCCGGCGAAAATTACCAGACCGTATCTCCGAATCTAAATAATCAGCATCGCGCGCGTATACTCAACGCACCCATCGCCCATATATATATATACACACGCATGCATACATCCCTAAACCGGCGATTTCTCAGCGTCGCGCAGAAAACCTGTCGCATGGATTAGTCAAGCCCTATACGCATTCCGGCTACGTATATATAGAACAATGAAATCGTCGTTAAAATGCAAAACGCAAGCCGCGCGATGATTTAAAAAATCAAGGCGCGCTACGTACGTAACCGGACTATATATATACGTATACGCACGCGTGCGCGTCTTCCTCTGCGTGCGACGAGGAAGTAATTTCAAAGGGAGGAGAGAGAGAGAGAGATTCAAATTGACCGCGACGCGATTGCGTATATATATACGAGTATGTGTATATGTGTGCTGCTGTTTATGGGGTCCGGTTCGTTATGCCGATTGGAGATGCTCTTTTTGCGAGTATATATGGTAGTTGGTCGGGGATAATGAAGGAGAACCGAGGGATGAGCGCAAACGAGTAGTTCAGTTTTGGAGGATTCAGGAGAGTTGTTGCCTGCCTGCTCGTTGGGACTCGAGATGAGTGTATGTTGGACGAAGTTTTTACGTTGGAATTGGGGGCTTGATGTAGTTTTAAAAATTGTGTGGTTAGTGTAGTGTGTGTGTGTGCGGGATGAGTGGAGATACTGCGGCTGTAATTGGCTGTTTTAATAATGAGAAAGAGTTCACGTTTTGAATTGGATAAATGATGATTTTGCGAATTACACGGTAATATATATGGATGAAAGTATATATAAAAGTGAAAAAAAATTTATATTTTTTTAACTAATTTTATATATGGATAAAACGAATACTTTTATTATAATATAACAGTACGTAACAATTTAAAGTGAATTTTGGCATTTATCTTTGAAATTATTGATATTTCAACTGTGATAGTAATATTTTTAGGTACGATTGTATTATTGCAACATATTCATTATTATTAAAAAGGCTTCCATTAAATTAATACATTGACTATAAAATATAATTAATTTTCTACTACCTCGTAATAGTAGTGTTTTATATAAATTTAAAATTAAAATAATAAAAAAAAAAAATTAATTTTATCTTACATCCTACCATCTGCTCATTATAAAAACCATAAAAAATCTACTAAAAACTATAAGACCAAATTCCCCTGCTACGTTCAAAAACAAATCCATCCTACCCAAATTTCGAACCTGCTCACTCCACTCCCTCCCTTCCTTTCGCCACTCATGCAAAATCAACCCCGAAAAAGAGAGAGAGAGAGAGAGAGAGAGAAGAGCGAACTAGAACGAGCGGGCCGCGGGCACCAGGGCTTGCACACGTAAGGGATTGCCGCGCATGTACGTTCTCTCGCTCTCTGTCTCTCTCACTCTCTCGCGATCGGCGCATTCAACCCGCTCTCGGGCCGCTGCTCCTGATTGCGCTGAATACGGCGAGCCTTCGCTGATTGACACTTGTTCCTGTCTGCGAGAGAGAGAGAGAGAGAGGGAGAGAGCAGCCGCAGTGCCGTGCCACGCGCGTTCGGAATAACGGGACGATGCTGCTGCTACTGCTGCGGATTTTCCGACAGTGGGAATTTTTAGGAAAACCTTGGTTATGCTAGTGAGGTGAACTGAAATTTTGGATAATATTAGTAGAGGGAGAAAGAGAGTCTAGTGCTTTGATGTTGAATGTAAATGATCGAAATGAAATTTTTTTTTGTATTATGGTGTGCTGAATTTAATTGATATAAATATTAGGAATTTGAATATTTTTATTGTTATTCAAATTATTACGATTTTTGTATTATTTATTGTGAATCAAAATTTATGTACACGTATATTGGTAATAATGAATATCTGTGACTTCATAATAAACTTTTCTACAAGTAGATCGAATGGGGGTACGTTCGAATAATAACAACCAAAAACTTAAAAATATCATTGATAAAAAGAAAAATATTTTTATTTTTAAATATAGATAAATATATTTCCATATTCAATACTCATTGCTCTACGTCATATATTCTTGTTGTTACTTTCATTTCCGAAATAAGTCCCCTCAACACTGGACCTTCCATAAAACATTAATAATCAGTCTCCACAATATATACATTTGAAGCACGCTTATATCTAATATAACTATATATTTTGTCAGTCTGCATCCACCACTCTCAACTTCCCAGCTTCGAAGTTCAATTCACCGTGAGTTAATTTATCCGGAAAAAAAGATGGCTCGACGGGATTAATTAAGCTCCGGCGTGAATTATCTCACAATTCGAAGCGAAAATCCTCAACCGATCTTTCTCGATCTCGCCCACGTAATTTATTCTCGATCCAATAAAAGGGCACGTGTGTGTGTGTATGTGAGGGAAGTGGAAAAACAGAGCTTTTAAGCGATTGCGAGGGCGAACGGCGAAAAATCGGACGCGGCGGGTGAGCACTGGATTCAATCATTCGGCCACGGTTCTCGCTTCGTTTCGCGAAATTTCGTTGCGCCATTCAAGTGGATTTCGTTTGTCGTTTGCCGAGGCGAAAGTGTCGCGTGCTGCTGGTCCGAGTTAACTTTTATACGTATCCCACCGATGGAAAACAATAGAGTTTTATTTCTTTTTCTCGGATAATTTGAGGTTTTGTATAGGTGACTGCTTATCATTTTTGATAATTGTTAGGTTTTGGAATAATTGCAATGTGCTGTTATAGTTTTTTATATACATGAATAAATATATTGCCCTCGTGGAAATCTAAATCATTTTATAGATAATAAATGGCTATTTCTATTAGAACTCGTTATAAAATGGGAGTTGCCCTTGTCCAGTTCGTATAGCTCTTGATGAATTATTCATAGTATAAGTACAGCAAATGCTTTTTTTGTTAATGTTATTTATTTATATTTTGGTAAAACCATTTAATTTATTTTACTGCTCTTTTATCAGAGATAAAATTAGTAAGTAAATCCAATATGAATATTTTGTTATTACGTTAATCTAAGAAATAGGCCAATAATGATCGAAAAATCGTTTCATTCAAGCAATCAATGAGTCAGTTTTACTAGCTATTTCTAACTTCTTAGCCATTTCATATGGATGAATATGATGTTTTATCTGTTAAGGAAGATTTGAAAGATATTTGAAAGATATTTGAAAGTATATTTCAAGCATTAACCTCATACACGTTGAATTTATGTAAATTTTTAAACTTCTGTGTTAATTAATATTTTAATCATAAAATTATCCACAAAAAATATTGGGGCCTTCAATTAATAAATCTTTTCACATCACTATATAATCAATAATATCGTTATTTCTCACAATTCCAAATGATATATTAAAACTCTACTAACAAACCATTCCAAAAAAAACTACTCAATACAAACCCTCTGAACATCACGTTCAAACCCCTTCAACATCAAAATATACAAGACGCAGGGCACCTTCATTTCGCCGTCCACCGCTGCCGCATCACCCATCCCCTCGCGCGCAATCGAACGCGGACGAGCGCGCGGCCATCCTCCCACACCGCCAGAAATCGAGAGAGAGAGAGATCCGCTGCTACACAGCACGCTGTACTTAGTTAGCGGACAATGCGGCCCCTAACGAACGGCCGCCGAGACGCCGGTGGATTACGCTGGGCATCGTCGGGGTCATGAGCGTGCCGTCGTTAATGCCGTGCGCACGCTCCACGTCGCGACGCGCTGAGGAGGTTTTGATTAATTTATCGGAGACGATGATAATGACGAGAAGGAGAAGGATAAGAGGACGACGGAGAGTGACCTACAATTTATGTTATTATTGGTTGGTATGCAATATATTATGGTTAGCAAAATTTTAATATAACGTCAGTTTTGAGGTAAATTGGACGAGTATAATGTATATAATTTCTTTTTTCCATAAGAGAAATAATGTATATTTTGAAATTTACACAAAAATTTTCATTCACATCGTATCCAAGAAATACCGTTATACATTCGATACCGGGAAATTGTATTAAATTTCATTTTATATAGATAGAACGTGAATATAAGTTAAAATATTAAATGCAATATGTGGCGAGGGAGCAATATTACGCGGCGCGTGTAAAATTGATATTGAACGAATGGATTTCTCGCGTAGTTACATAATATCTCGGAGTTGGTTGGTTGGTTGAATTTTTTTCTTTTTTTTTTTTAGTATTATTGGCCTCGATCGAGAGACTATACGCGTTTAAATCGGTAATCGACTGTAAAATGCTCATAATGTCTGTTACACAACGAAGTTTATTTCGTTATCGATGCCGCGCATTCATCGATTCGAATCGAATGATTATACACGCGTTGTTGAACTTGGTAACAACAACAAAAAATATCTTTAAATTACACGTGTACAATAAAATCGTTTACATTAATTGACATGATAAACGAAGAGCAATGAAGAAACATTTATTTAACTGTATATACATCGTATACACCAGGACAATTCGCCAAAAACAAGTGAAAGAAGCTCAACTCGCGAGAGAGCCTCGTTCGCGAATTCAATTTGCACAAGGTTCTCTCTCTCTCTCTCTCTCTCCCTCTTGGTCGTTGCAGCGCCATGTTAATTGACAAAATTGATAGTACTTACTGTAAACGATACGAGAGAGAGAGCTACCTACATTCTAGAAACAGAAAGCCGGAGAGAGAGGGAGAGAGAGAGAAGGAGAGAAGGTTAGTGGAAGGGAGGAGGAGAAACGCGTATAGAAGCAGCCGCGAGCAGCAAGATGCAATCGAGAAGCGCAATCGGGCGGGGGTACATAACCGAGAGTCTCTCTCTCTCTCTCTCTCACTCGCACAAGCGAGCGAATTTCGACACGACGGGCGGACGAAGGAGAGGGTAAGGGCTATGGTCTCTCTCTCTCTCTCTAGAACGCGGAGTAGTGCAATTTCCGCGAGTTTCCTTTTCGAAAATGGGATTGCGGTTACTTAAAAGCCGGCAGTTGTGCAAGCTTGTTACTTTGATTGGGACGACAGGAGAGCGTTTTTTTCTCGCGGCACACAAGAGTAAGAGAGAGAAAGAGTTGTGCAAGAGAGTGTATGGTTCTTTTTTCGAAGAACGCGTGCGCGGCTACATTTTCGAATGTTGATTGTTGTGGGAGGGTATGTAGCGTTGTGTGTATATATAGAATTGTGAAAATGTATTGCATTACTTTGCGAATCTTCAATAAAAAGTCCTTTGAACGAAAGAAAACTCAATTTCTCGGGTAGATTGAGTTATATATAATTATACGTAGGTATAACTTAATTCAAAATCGTTACTACACACAAATCTTAGTTAATCAATCAATCAAACGCAGACAATGGGGCCTCTTAAGCCCAAATTATCAACTACAATACCGGGAATCCTATCATCTGCTAGGTCCATTCAAAACACGCATTCTCATTCTCATTACCACCCATCCCAAAAAAAACGAAGCACAGGCGGACGGTCAATTCAGCGAGTACAGTCGAGTTGTAATCCCGTCCAAACTCCATCAAACTTCCGAAGCGATTAAAAGATTGCACTCCGCGCGGAGAGCCAAAAAGGCCGCGACCATCATCAACCGGAGGTATACAAGGAACATACACCGTATCTCTCTACTGCTCTACGATGAGCTCCGACGTTTGAGAGCCACTGCATGAGACTGCTGCTACTGCTGCCGGCGCGGCGGTTGTAATTGGATTCAATTGTCCCGCGTTAAATCAGTAACTGCGCTGGTCTCTCTCTCACTCCCTCTCTCCACCTTCTGCGCTCCTCCTATCCGTCCGGCGACAACGACACAGTTCATTCAAATAATTCTCTCTGTCTCTCTCTCTGTCTCTCTCTCTCTCTCTCCAGCTACTCGGAAAATTGATGATCGTCGGAGTTCCTCTCTCTCTCTCTCTTATTGTCGAGGGTGCGGGCTTTCTTTTCGTAGTACGTGTCTGTGTGTAGCTTATACGTGTAGGTGGCTATATCTTCGTACTCGCCCTCTCTTTCTCTCTACGGGACGGATGAATCGATTGGGAGTGATATCTGTAAGGGTCTTTTGTCGAGGTCCAGCTCACTGCGGGTAAGATGCGAGGTGAGAGATTAAACGGTGAGAATGGTGTCAGTGAGTAGTGGTAGTAGTAGTATATATAGACAGGTGATTTGACAATTGGCCCGATTGGTCGATGGTTTTGTTGCATGGACTTTTGTTTTTCTTTTTGCAAATTGTATATATTAATTATAAAGATGGTGTTTGTATAGTATTATAGTATGTATATAGAGAGCAATAGAAGATAATTGAGTAAAGTGAGTGTCTGCGGGTCTTACAGTAGCACCAGACAAAATTCCAAGAACCTTGCGGTCGTGTAAGGTTTCTTTTGGATTTAGCCTGAACTGTTTTCTTACTGGCGAAGCCGTGCTTTCAGTTTATTGCTGTACGGGTTGTTACATTATGCGATTACAAGTGGAGATGTAATTTTCAAGATAAGACTTTGGTATAGCTCGAAATAATATAGTTACGTGTCGGGTGTGCTTTATACACAGGAAGTAAGTGTTTATTGTACAGTATACAAAGGTATCAATTTATTACATTCTTAAAAGGGTTAGAGTGATAATGTTTAATATTTTAATAACTATATACAGTAATAATTGTAGAGATTAACAAAAGACCTGATTGTATAAAATATCAAACCCTTATATATAGCCATCGTTAACTTTAACATTTCCCATCGGCTTTATATGTATAAAATTCAGTATTCTGAGTATATGTCCAGAATTCACCGATTACAACTTTGACGATAGGTATACGAAAACACGCGCGCACTTCAGAATTTCGAACGACCGATCGGCCAACAATGCCGATCGGCCAAACACAAATTAGCACATTGGCACGCGCATATGCGCGCGAGCTCACACACGTGAACTATATATATATACCCGCAGAGCTATAGCGGTGAGTGTAACGAACCTATGGCCAGAGAGTAATAACGTGTAATAGTTTCCCAAGGGCTTCTAATTCCTTCGTAAAATCATCAGGCTAATGGCCGCAGGCGTGCGCGCGCGCGCGCGCGTTCGTTGCCGCTAATAAAGTCGAGCTGTTTGCCTATCGTTGTATATATGTACCACACACCGCGTGTATATATATATATTCATGTATATGTGTATAATACGTGCTTTCGATATTAATAAAAAGCCAGCTCCGGTTGTTCACGCGAGCTTGAGTTTTTGCAATTCTCTTACCGAGTTATATATACGTGGAGAGTAATATGAGGGAGTGTATACAATGCAATCGTCAAGGAATATAAGTGGATTCGTCCGGTGTATTATATGAATATCTTAAATGTGGAGAGTGCACGATGGGTATAGTATATGGTTGAAAAATTGAAGTACGAGTGTATAGTGGATTGAAGGTATCAATTACAAGGATTAGATGCGTTATGCGATTGTTCAGTTTAATTATATATCAAATGATCTTTTTTTTTTTGCTGGTTTTATTCGGTTTCGAAGTATTACACTTCAATTAGCAAATTAAACGGAAGGGGGGGGATGTGTCTCGAATGTCCTCATTAATACGCGAAAAACCTCTGGGTATTTGCAAAAAAGGCATCGAAATCGCTCCTGATAAAACTTTTCAATTACGCGAAATGCATCATTAAAAAAAATTGGCCACTCTCCAATCCCTTCCGCCTGCAGATAAAAGTACATCCCCCCGAAAACTCAATTAAACGCAAATGTTGGTAAAAAATAGCCTCCTATATATACGTGCATTAAAACTCCCGAGTTTCTGGTTATACATATATATATGGTTTTTTTTTAAAGTCGAAATTAATGACTCTGCGTAATGCGTCATCATCGGGCTGAAAGCCCCGAGCCTCATTAAGGGCCATCTGGTCAATTTCACGCAACACTTTGGAGCATTTGAGCGCATGAGCGAGTGAGAGAGAGCAGCTAAAACTGCAATAAATCGATCGCGTAATAAGTCCCGTTCACTCACTCTCTTTTTATTTCCCCCTTACTGATTCTTTTATAATTGACATGAGCTGCTGCTATTTCGAAAATTTTTCCCGCTTATTCGAGAGAACGAGAGGATTATCGGAACATTCGCAGTGGTAATACACGTCGATGATGTTTTTTTTTTATTTTGCTAATGAAACGGCTGGTTAACTACGTTTTAATTACGGAAAATGCGAATCGATCCGTTGATTTTGTTTATCGTTAATGGGAAGCGACGTTGAGTTAGTATAGTGTTGTTATATATATGTGTGTGTGTGTGACTCACATTGTAATGGATTAAGTCGCTAATTTAGTGGTGTGAAAAAGCAGATTACACGGTCGAAATTAATAAGTTTCCTTATTTAGAATTTTCGTCAATCAGTTAAGTAATTCGGTTAAATGGAAGTATACGCAGTGCTCGGGTGAAGTAACGTCCGTAAGTCACGTCAAAATGTGCGTGCAGCGCAATCGTGAGATGAAGGCGTATGCTATGGCATCCTTCACTAATTATAATTATGATGTCGGGTATGCAAGTGCTTTAATTCTGATTTCGCGCTGTACGCTGCTGTTTGTCTTTTTTAAAAACAAATGTGTACTCTTCTAGTTATATAAAATTTAATTAAACAGAGATTATAAGAGAATGAAAATTATAATAAGTATTCTCCTTTAAATTGCTTATATTGTAAAAATTATTCATAAACAATTCAGCAATCAAGTTTTTCAACCTTTTTTATTATATAAAAAGAAAACCATGAAATTAATCAAAACAAGTGTGTATATATATATATCAACACAAATGAACGCTCAACAATAATCAGCATTTATTTAATCCGCAATTTTATAGCTAGCCATCGTTAGCCATTTGCCTTTAATTCCGACTTTTCAAAACCACTCGCCCTATCATTCGAATAAAAAGCCCAAGACAATTAAACGCGCAGTTTCAATTGCCGCGCACTCGAGCGCCGCGTTCTCGGTATCACTTACGTCCCATTGAAAAAAAAGGGGGCCGACGTATACACATACACAACAGCATTTCAATACAACGCCAGTTCGATTGGCAATTAACATCGAAAGTCATCCGGAGAATCGACGCTGCTACACTACAACTGCCTCCTCCTCCTCCTCCTCCTCTTGCCTCCCTTTCGGCTTTATACTCGTTCTACGCGTAGAGAGATAGAAAACAGGAGAGAGAGAGAGAGAGTGAGGATATCGCGAGCCATTAGTAAAATTACCGCTTACAATATTACTAGGAGTATAAGAGTACCCCTGCGGCTCTACCTCTCGAATCGCGCGTTCTTTTCGCTTATTTTTTTTCTCGACGTGGTGTGCATACATATACGTTCTGAACTATTAAATAGATTGTGGCGTAGTAAGTGTGTGTGTGTAGGGGAAAACAATAATGAAAATGGAGATAGAGAGACTGGGGGATATAAATAAAGAGGAATCGATTCGCGGTGGCGACGACGTTGCCGGTGGTATATTGGTATACGCGGTTGTTTTGTTTTGTGTTTTTTTTTTGTTGCCTCCTAGTCGTGATTTATTTTCGGAGTTTATAAGCCGCGCGGGTGGCTATACGGGAGTGAATGAAAGTGATTTTTTCAAAGAGTATTATAGAGGAATTATGATGCAATGCCAATGGTTGACGAGGATTTACATTGTGTATAATCATACGGAAAGACGTACCTTTTGTTATCCAAATGCACTATATACATTATCAATAAAAAAGTAAATGCGTCTATATAATTTTTGACTTGCAAAACAAGGCGCAATATCAATATCGAAACGCGGGAGACGCGCGCGCGCGCGCAAGAGACTGCAGCATTTCATTATCGCGACCAATTAACCAACCGATCGTAGTAGTACAGTGCAGTCTGCGAAAGGAGCCGGTATATAGCATTCCGCGAAGGAACGTTTAATTAGCCCGAGCTAATAAACAGTTCCTCGACTATCCTGCAGTATATATATATATATGTATACATATACACACGCGCGACAAAATCCACGCGCTCGTCTCTCGCGCACTCGCTTGCTGCGGGAATGTACATACTCGTGCGTATGTACGATGCGAGCGGATTGTAATTAAGTTGAATGCGCGACGGTTAGTGCGGTTTTTAGTATACGAAAGAAGGCGAAGGGAACGGTAGCCTTGTGTATAACGCGTATTGCAGACGTAATTTTAATGCTGCGTAGGTATAATTGAGAACATTGATTATCTTATATAGTCTGTTATATATATATATGTGTGTTAGAAAGTATTATGTGCATGAAGTTGATTTCAATTGCATGGAGAAAATTAAGGGTAGGTATATATGCTAATCTTTATATATTAATATTTAAATGCGTTAACTATTTTTCTATTTTTTAACCCTATTAGCTGGGAATTAAATATTTTATTATGTTAAATACATTATTTATTATATATACGTATATAATGAGAAATAAAGCGTACACTTACCGTATACAGATATATAAGAACTTGAACGAGTTAATGTCAAATTTACGGTTTTAATTACAACGCATGGAAATAATAATTTCCACGGTCATTTTCCATATAACACAAGCACATACGCTTACATTTCTCTCTATATATACACGCATGTATATAGCAAGAGAACCGGAGAAACTATACGGTTATCTAAACGCGCAGGCAGACAGAGAGGTAGGCGCTTGTATTATATATACTATATATGTATATCGTGCAAGGGCGCGCCGCCGTTGAGATTTGTTTGCGCAATTATCGGAAGTATAATCCGGCCCGCTGGAATTGCGATATCCACGGAGAATAAAGTATATATACATATATACGTGTGTGTATGTGTGCTCAGGCGTACGCGTTTATCGAATTGGCTCTCTCTCTCTCTCTCTCTCTTTCTCTCTCTCGGGCGATAGTCCGTTATATTATGAGTCGGCGCTCGAATAATGAACAATTCATTGGATAATTTTCGGCTCGATACGATCCCTCTCTCAACGTGTGTGCGTGTGATAAATAAATCAGTGGCGGCGGCGGCGACTGTGCGGCCAGGTCTTTTTTGGCATTGGTTATAGAGCGCGGCGGTGGCGCGGCTTCGGGTAAAAGTAATTTATGCAACGAGGGAAATATAATGAATTTTTGCGGATCGACCGGCTAATTGCGATAAATCTCTGGAGATAATGCGGATTCATCGTGTGGGAGGATTTTTAATACCATGTGTGTGTGGAGTGCGGTTTGGTATAAAGTTTGATGAGCGCAAGGGTTATATTTTGATATGCATTTCTTTTATTTTTGTCGTTTATGGGAGGTTGTTGTTATTGTTAATATAATGATGGAAGATATAGTGCTTGGATGCTTGCGCACGCGTAAAAGCAGCTTACGCGCAGGTTCGTAAATGTTTATCAACTGCAGTTGAGCTCGGTCGGTCCGTGGAATTCTGTTTATTTAGGGAAGGATAAAAGAGCGTATACGCGTATGTATATTTAGGCGGCTTGATGATGTTCATCTTTGAACACGTATATCTTTTTCTTGTCCGCATATATATATATATATCTATAAGAGACTTCAAAGAGACACAGGCTGAAATGTAAATGGTTACTTCGTTGGTAATTATTAGAAAATATATACACACACACACGAGGGGATTGAATTTGGGTCAGATAGATGTTTACGGCCGTAAATTTCTACGTTACGCGGTCGCTTCATGGCTTTAATCATGTATATAGTATATACATATTAGCAGTATATACTGAAATTTAAATCTGTTAATTCTGCGATTTTGCGCAAACTTAAATCTATAAGTTACGGATATTAATGTACACGTAAACGCGTGATTTGGAGTTAAATTGGAACATTCGTAATCTGGTGCGTATTTAGAAAGCTTTTATTATATATATTCAATGTTATGGTATAGACGATTTAACATTTTCATTACTCGCGACTATAAAGTATGAAAACTACGCATTACACACGTACCGTTGAGTAACGGCATATACAACGACATCATCATTGAATAGATTAAATCGGACTGCGCGTACCTCCCAAAATTACAACAACTCCCACCCTATCATCAACTCTGCCATCCTCATCTCCATATACTTTATCCAACCAACCACAGTTTTTCCTTGAAAAAAAAACACAGAATCTCTTTCCATGCAGCGTACAGCACAAATCGTGAGCTATTACGCAAAACGCGGTGCTTGTCTTTTCTACAGCGGCACCCTCCCCATCTGTGGCATTATATTCGACCGACAACATGCGCGAGGAACTTTTCATTTTTTCTTTTTCTCTCTCTCTCTCTCTCTCTCGCGCGCGCTCTACCCGCGCTATTTTTAAACGCACACGCGCACGCGCGTATCATCGTGTAGAGATGTATGTACATATATCCGCGAACGTCGAGTGGTGAAGAGTTCAGTTGATCGGTGCGGAGGTTAAATTGCGGGTGGAGGTTCATTTGTTTTATTTTTATTTTTATTTTTTTTTTTCAGTACTTTAGTGGAGGGGTATAACGAGCAATTGGTTGTAATGAATGGAGTTGGAGGAGTTGCTATTGTTGTTAATGCTGGATTTTTTTTCGAAAACGTTGAAATTATAGAATAAAGTGAGAAGTGGAGTTTTTATAAATATTTAAAAAACATCATATAGAACTGGAATCTTTAGGAATCTGAAAAAATATGAGTACTAAAACATTAGATATCAATTTTTAACTTTATAAACAGCATAACAATAAAATAAAAAGCCGATATAGATAAAAATACGAGTACATTCTAAAATCCAACGAACGCATTATAACAATTAAAACCAAACCCTAACCGTCAACCAGCTCGACGAAAAAAACTTTTAGAAAAAAATTTAAAAAAAAAAGAAGGAGAGAAACACAGCACTCGTAAACGACGACGGGCCGTTCAACTTGCCGCATATTTACACGCGTGCGGCGGACAGACGCCGCGCGGCAGTCATTAGTGCTGGCGTTAAATGTGCGCGCGAGCTTTCATTAAAAAAAGAGGCTCTTAAAAGCCGCACACGCGCTTTTTTTCGCGCCGCCGGAACGACGCGATGTCTAATATCCTAATGCCTATCAATGGATTGCTCACGGTATATAGTCCGACGCAGTTTGTGTGTGGAGGTTCGAGGGAGAGAGCGTTCGTAATTTCGGCGATTGGATTGGACAGTGGTGAGGGATCGTTTGTAAGTCTGAGGATTTGCGTCGTTTTTGATGGTCTTGAGGTTACTCGGAGTTTAGTTAAAGAATTGGATGAAAATAAGGTTGAGCGGGGTTCGTGTGTGTTGATATGTAAAATTTATATTGTGTTATGTTTAGAATTATTTTAAAGTAACAGAGTTCCTTCAGCTCATATAGATATATCTATAGCTGTATTTTCTAAAATTTCATACGTGTGCAGTAAAAGAAACATTAAAAATCTTATTTATCCGAAATCTTTTAATAAAAAACTAATGATGTTTAGTTTCACATAAAGATTAAAATATTTAAAAAGTAATATTTTTCAATACAGCTACTACTAAACACCGAACAAAGAATGTACTTTTTAACTTATTTCAACAAACTTCAGTATTCTTCTTCGCAGCTTCCGAGTCACTTCCCTCGATTAATTTATCTTTTTTCAATTACTTTCAATTTTTTTCCTCGCCACACACGCATCTCCCATTACCCATCTCATGCTTCATCATTCCCATACCATCATAACCACTTTTCACTCCCATCTAAAAATAACCCGCCCCACCCCCAAAAAAAACACCCTCCACCTCGCAACATCAGCACAGCAACCAACGATAATCCTCACACCGCGCATCTCACAGCTGTGCGCGCTTGCGTATCTGCAGAAGTCGCGCTCATCATTCCCGTGTATAACAGAGCCTCTCTCTTGTCGGCCGGCTCATTACGGGCTATAGCTCTTAGCGCACAGCTCTAATAGCACCGCACGCACATACGTGAAGGCAGAACAGTATACCCCCCCCCCGGGCGCGGGTGTGGGATTAAATTCATTATCCTTAGGTTGTTTACTTGCCGCGTGTCTATATGTGCGCGCGCGAACAAGTGTATTACGCGTATAATTGCGCGCACGTGGCCGCGCGCCACTGTTGTATATATGAGAGAATGCGAGGGAGCAAATTGGATTTCTCTTTCTCTTGTGAATTGACGTGTGGGGGGAGAGGTTTTTTTTTCGGACGCTAGTAGTGCGCGATTAATATGTGGAACGCGCTCGTTATATATGTGTATATAAGGGAGTGGTGAATGCGTCGTTGATTAAGCGAATCGTTTATTGGGTTTCGAAGGAGTGTTTGGAAGGGGATGTAGTTTTACGTATGTATGTATGTATGTAATGGTGCGCTTGTGTAGTGTGGTGTGTATATAGAGTAGTTGTAAGTCGATGGTTGAAAGTATGTGTATTTTGTATATTAGGTTGTTAGAAAAGTTTCTATATATAAGTGAACCGTGTCAATGGATATATTGGTGTGATATAATAAAACGAAACTATATATTGCAGTTACAGATAAAGTGATTAACGAACCATTATAACCATGCTCGTTCTATACAACCTCTGTACCTATATATACCTATAAAAAAACTTCGATGTAAAAATATCTTATAAATCCGGTCTAACTATGTCAACCGCCACTTAAAAAGTCACCGTAACAAATCGACCTTTTAATCAGCGTGCGGCCCCGTCAACTCGATATCCTCTAAGTTCCTTTCCTGCTGGCAGTTAACAAAAAAAGAAAAAAAAAACAAAAAGAAAACAACGCGACACCGATGCGCATCGACGATCGTTCGCTTGGATTTTTTGCGTGCATAATGCCCTTTTGTCGGCGGTTGGCATAGCCACTATATATATAGGTACTACTCGAGCCGTCGTCTCGGCTTCATTCATTCGATCGTCGCTCCGCTAAGCGTAACCGACTCATTGACCGCGCGGTCGCGCGTCTTCATTCAGTTGCCTGTGGGGGGCGGCGGCGGTGGCGGCAGCTTTTATTTATCGTCGATTAAACAAATGGCCCATTCAGTGCGTGCAGGCGAGTTGCGGATTCGAAAAAAAGCGCATAATTACGCGGGCTCGGTTCTATGCGCGTGCGTATGCGTCGACAATAAGATGACTTCCTTTGTTTTGGTATATGATGGAAGGGAGGATGGAGTGTTTAAATTTGATGGCGAATTGGATGCTTTTGTTATTTTTTTTGTTTTTTTTTTTTGTTAATGGGTTTGAGAGGTGGAATTGTGGAAGTTGAAGGAATGAGTTATTTGTGGGTTTTGTGTCGTGGAGTAGGATTGGGTAATGAAGTAAATGGTAGATTTTATAATGTAATTTATGTTGGACAGGATAATTAACTTGCTGTAGAATGTTTTAGTTTTTGGTTTTTATGAATTATGGTATTATTTTTATACATTATACTAGCCGTTAAATGTTATTAGCTGCAAAATACTATTCATTATCTCCTTGTACAGTAGAAATATGAATAAAAATAAATTACTGGAATTATATTTATTCTATTTTGATAAAATCGTTTAGAGAATAGTTATCCATTTTACCTTAAAAGGACTGTTCTATACAACCCCAATGAAATCATTATAACGCATAAAGAAAAATATCATTAGAACAAAAAACATGACGAAAGCCACTTCATTTCGCTAAGTATTTAACTTCTACTATATAGGCCTCAAAAAGAAAAATTAAATCAACAGAGCGCATGAGCGTCCCCTAAAAGCGTACTCGTATATCCCACCACCACTTCCAATAATAGAAATCCTCAATTATCGAAGACACATCGATCGCCTTTAACAGCGCAGAGTATATATATACACACTGACTGGCCAGTGAAAAAATATAGCACTAATGCACTCCGCGCCGAAAGCGAAATGGCGCGCGCGCGCGCGCGCAGACGGTCGAAAATAAAAAGAGGTTAATGCCGCTTTTCCTCTCTCTCTCTCTTCTTTCGTCATTTACCTCCCCCACTCTCTCACGTGCGATCGCAACGGAGACGAATTACGCGCCGACGCGCGCTCGAAATCTCCATAATTCCGGATTACAGTAAATGACAGCTTTTAGCGCTGATGCGCAGTTTATACCGCAGTCTGTATTATTTTAAGAGCGCGCAGCCGCCGCCACCGCCGCCGTCGGCGAACCTGGTTAGTCGTTTTATGCGACGTCGTCGTCGTTTTTTTTCAGAAAGAAATGAGTGGAGAGAGAGAAAAAAATTGAGCGAGTTAATTAGAGTCGAGTCTTTTAATGCTGAATTTCCGGGAGAAGTGTGTGTATATGCACGAGAATCACGGGCCGATTAATTTGTCCTTTAAGCTTGAGTGTAATATACGTGTTTCGGTGAGGCGATTCGTTAAGGTTCGGTATATATGAGACGACGATGGTCGTGATTGCCGCGTTCAGTTGAAAACTGTTGTAAAATGTGATTTTATATAAGTTTGATTAGAATTTATAGTGGCCAGAAAAAAAAGCGTAATGCAAGTTGTTCAAGTAAATCTAGATATTAACAGTTAGATAGTACATATATATCTGTATTAGAAAAGAATATCCAATAACAGCTCAGCGTATTTCTACCTTTTCCTCGCATTTTTAATATTTAAAGCAATGCAAAAACGTTATTTCAATAATGAAACCATACCTCAAAGAGACATAAAAAAAGTTATTCTATTTTGTATATTAATTACGCGACAACTACCTAGAAAACTATATAACCGGCCCGCAACACGCTTGCGTACCGCTTAATTACAATCAAAACCGCGCCAAACGAGGTCTGATCTTTTTTCTCCATATCCACGCCAAGGTCGTCGCAACGCTCTCTCTCTCTCTCCCTCTCTCAAGATTTATGCATCTTTGATTAACCCGCATCTTTCGTCGCGCCGCGCGCATCGTCGTCGTCGTCCTCCTCCTCCTTCTTCTTCTTCATCTTCCCCCCGTCCGTTCACCATCCAATTTCTCTGATTGTCCCTGTATATATAAGCTATAGTACACGTACGCGGCGGCATCACGCACTATACACGCAATTATCAGCGACTTCTTCTCCTTCTGTCGTCGTCGTCGTCGTCGTCGTCCCCCTCTTTCGCAAATAATTGCGCTTAACGATCGTCACAATCAAACTAACGAATAAGCGTACCGCCTCTCCCTGCGTGTAGAGAGAGAGAGAGACTCCCGCATTAATTACGCGCGTGCTCGTCAAATCAATATAGGCGAACGAGCGAGTGCGTGGAATGCGAAATCCAAACAACAAAAATAAAACAACAAAAAAAAGTGAGTGGAAGCAGGGGAACGAAGGAAAACACGTGTAGGTTAAAATCATGCGCTTCTCTTGATTGCATCATCAGGAGAACTCGCTGTGTATAGTGTGTGTATGTGTATATACACGTGTGTGTGTGTGTTATATGTGTATATACATACACAGCGAAGTCGAGCGGAAAAAGCGAGAGGCGTAGGGAAGGAGAGAGAGAGAGGGAGGGGGGAGAACGTTTAACGAACCGGAAGTTCGCGGAGCGTCGGACAATTAGGCGAGAGAGAGAGCGAGGGAGGGAGGGAACGAGAAGCGACCGTGAAACGAAACGAAACAATATATCGGAGCGCAAGCGAGCGAGAGAGTCAAAACATCCTGCGGTTAGGGAGTTTCTTGTTTATCTTTCACCAGAAGAGAGAGAGAGAGAGAGAGAGAGAGAGAGAGAGAGAGAGAGTGAGTCGGCATCGTAATAAGCCATGACCGTATATATATGCGCGAGCAGTGAGATGCGACCACCGTATAGCAGTAGGTAGCAGCAACTGCCGCCTACTTTTCTAATTTCGTGCGCGAGCGAATGAACCGCGCGCAGCACGTGGGGGCGATCGCGTGCTGTGCGGAGAGAGAGAGAGAGAGAGAGAGGAAGTTCGCACGTGCGAGATTTCTTCCGGCGGTGATGATGATGCGCCCTCGCTGCTGCTGTGTTTGCTTTGGATTCTTTTGGGGATTGGCAGTCGTGCGTTTGAAGTATGATGACGCGGGGAATAATTATGCGAATGAGGTGCGCGCTGAATGTTTTGAAGGGGAGATTGAGATAAATATTGACTTTTGTTTATGATTGTTGTTAATGTATTTTTTTTTTGTAGGAAGGTTCGGGGGTACTGTAGTGTAATATTTCTCCTATATGGTAACTTGTTTATCCTGGTAGGAAAATGGTAATTGAGTGAAAATATAGGGCTATTCTGTTAGTAAGTTGACGCAGGAAATATTAAAGTTTTAATACATAGTACATAGAAACTTATTTCATTATTATTAAAGAGCGTTTACTAATTTCCATTAGAGAGCTTGCGTCTATGTATGTTTCTAATTATGGTAAATCGGCCATAAATAATAACGTATATACTACTCGAACTCGATGCATCTTGATATATTCCTCAACCCTAAAACCGCAGAGAAAAAAAAAGAAGCTAATATAAAAAAATTTAAAAACTTTTCAACAATCTTCGACGATGATGCAATGAATTAACCAAACTATTTGCCCATATTTTCCACTCAACCGCTCCGTTTCCCCATTACCCTGCCGCTCAAACAAAATTATACAGGCAACTGGCTTATATATATATATCGCAGCGAATCACCGCGGTCTGGTCTTGACAACTCGCTCGTTCTCTCTCTCTCGCTCTCTCTCTCTCTCTGCCGCGCGGACCAGACGTCAAACTCACCCCCAGCTATAACGCGCGTATAGCGTCGTCCGACAGATCGATAAACGCGATTAATATAATAATAATACAATTATTATTTCGGTCCGCAGAATATAATCGAATTATTCATCAACTGCCGTGCGTAATTACGCGCCGCCACCATACCCTCCACCGCCGTCGTGGTTATATACCCCTTTGACAAAAATCCAATTAAGCATAGTGGTCGACGCGCACGCGTACAAGAGAGAGAGAGAGCGAGATATCACGATTAATAAGCGACACGCGAAAGTGCGTAATTCCGACGGGTCGTTAGGGTTTTCTTCGCGGGTATATACCAAGAGAGATGAAGAGAGAGAGAGAGAGAGAGAGAGAGAGAGAGAGAGAGGGAGAGAGAGTAACGAGGCTGACCCTAATCCGATATTTGGAAGCGCGCGCGGAAAAGTTCCGCGGACGTGAGCGGAAGGGTTGCGCGAGCACATACGGGCTGATGAGGCGAGGAGGTGGAGAAACTGCGAGGTGAAGGAGTGGAAGGGTTGAGAGGAAGAGCGGAAGAGAGGAGACGAGAGAGAGTCTGTGAAGGATTCGGTGTGTGTGTAGGGGAAGGCGAAGAGTTGCGGAGTTGCGGAGGTAACTATGTCTATTCTGATGTTTTCGAAGAAGAAATAGAGCGTATAGTGAAAATTGTGAAGTGAACGTGAGGGTTAATGGTTGTAAAAAAAAGTATTGGGTTCATTTATAAGGTTATAGTGGTCATAATAAGAAGCTTATTTGGTATAGATAAAGAGTCGTATTTTTTTATAAAATGCGTTATTGTTTCAATTCAAGGAATTTTTGCAGGAACAAACTGGTTATTTATTCTATGATAAGATACTATTTCTTTTTTTACAAATTATTTTCTTTATTTAAATGGCGTTTACAATGTCATTTGAATTACATAAAAAGTATCGTGAAAAGTAAATACTGATAAGGTATTTTTCTACTGCAATATAATGACTTTATAATTACAGAAAAATATCTAGTTACGTCCCAACTTATATAGTATTTTTTAATGTAACATTAAATTATTTGAAAAATTTCTTCAATAACAAAGTGATTTTCAACTTTCTAATTTCTCCAGAAATTTCAATTATTGTCACTATATTTGACGTCACGAGCTTACAAAACATTCAAATACGTCTCAAACAATTTCAATCCCACCGTGAAATCAAGCCTCGCCTCGCCCCCTTTCTTTTTTAAAAAACCATTATCAGCCACGGCAGGGCAACCACACCGCACCTCGTAATTTTCAAAGCCCACGGGCCACCCAAACTCTGACCTCTCTCCTCTCTCTCTCTCTCTCTCACTATCTATCTCTCTCATCCCTGCGCACGCGAGCCGCACGAAAAATCCTTCTCCCTCTCTCTCTCTCTCTCTCTCGCAAAAACGCTCGGTAGAAGACTACCAAAAGGGGGGCAAGCGAGCAAGCGAGCAAGCGAGCGAGCACTGCTGCTGCTGTGGCGGGTGGGGGAAAAAAAGCGAGAGCAAGCGAGCGAGCGCAAGTTGCGGCGCTGATTGCACCACAAAGGGTGCAATTATGCGGCCCTCCGGCAATCACCACGCATTCTGGCCCGTGCGCGTTCGCTCGCTCGCTTGCTTGCTCGCTATTTGACCCGGCAGCAACTCGCCCCTTTCTTGGCTGATTCTGCCCGCGCGCGCGGGCGCAATCAGCGTGTGCGTGAAAAAAAGAGAGCGTGGTAATGAGCGATTGTCGAATGGATGGGTATGTGTGTTGTGTAGTAGAGAGAGAGAGAGAGAAAGAGAGAGAAAGAGTAGGAGGCTTCTTATTTACTTTTGAGGGTTGGTCGTGTTTCGATTGCGGTTTAGAAGGGGGTGAAAGAAGAAGCAGAAGAAGAAGAAGAAAAGGTCGTGTCGATCGTTGATTGTTAGGGGAATAGTTTTTGGGAACTCTTCTGGTTGTCATGCGTTTTGAAATTCTTTTTTTTTTTTTTTTTTGAGGGAAACGAGGTGGTAGTTTTTGGGCTTTTTTGGCAAGGGTGTTGAATCGTTTATTACTGTGGGGCTTCGATTTCTCACGCATGCGTTTTTGATTGGTGCGAGGATCGTTTTACATTTTTATTGAGAATACTGTGCGAGCTTCGTTTTTTTTGGGGTACAATGTATAGTGGTGCGAAAATGGACGCAAGTGTAGGTTTGCTCTAAATCACCGAATGATTGTTATGATAGTTAATTATTATAAATTTTGAGGAGCCTATAAAGCTGTTAAAATAGAAATTATTTTATAAAAATTAAAGTTTAAATTTATAAGCCCACATAAATTAATGTTTAAAATATAAAATTATTAGGAAATCACCATGAAATATAATGAAATATCAAAAAAAAATATATGTCAAACCTTTATTAGAGTCTTTACTATTAACTTTAAGAAATGAACTTTTCTGAAGTTTCAACCCAACAATGAAAATTATAAAATTTTTGTCTAAAATCAAAACGAATAAACGTACCATATAACCCCAAATCTCTCGCAATTTTCCAAGCAAACACAACACTCGCATATCACCTCCCCTGGCATCATCAGCACTCCACTTACTTCCCACCCGCAGCTGCATTATAAACAGTCCCAAAACATCAGCCCGAAAAATCTCACTTTCTCAAAGCTTCGTATATACCACCTTTACCCCTCATATAATACACTCGCACCGACTTCTTCCTCTTTCACATCTGTCCCACGTCTCATGCAACCCGCGTTCACCTACATCTCCCTATATACCAACCCTACACTCGACCTCCCAAAAAACGCCACTACTGCAGCAGCAGCAAGTGCAGCATATAACATCGTCCCCCGAAAATCTCTCCCAGCTAACTACACATATATAAGTAGCAGGCGACCCACACGACGACGCGACGTTATAAAAACTCAATTAAGTAGGTACGCGAGCGCGCTATATAGTATATAGTGCGAGTGGGGCGACCTCCCGGAGTGCCTAATGGACGCGCCGGGGATAATTGAGCCGGCCCTTATTTATGCAACGCGCGCCTGAGAGAGAGAGAGAGAGAGAGGACGTACGGCCAGCTGCGGGAGCTCGTTACGAAGCTGCGACGACGACGACGACGAAGAGATCGCACAGAGAAGGAGGAGGAGGAGGAGGTAGGTTGGTTGGTGCGGAGCTTGTTTGGCGCGATGGGTGGGAGAGTCTAGAGTGAGTGAGTGAGTGAGTGGATGTGGGTAGTTTGCTTCTTCGCTCCCAGCGAGCGAGCGCACTGATGGTGTTTGGATTGGCCGGTGCTGCTGGAAATCACGCGCGAGGAGTTTTGTTAACGATGGAGAGCGGCTCTTTTCTTTTTTTTCTTTTTTTTTGGTCGACGCTGGGGTGGGTTGAGGTGAAATTTTTTAGGTATATATAGAAGGGGTGTGTGCGGTTGTGTTGAGAAATTTGTAGAAACGTGAGAGTGATTGTTAAGGAATATATAATAAAGAAGTTTAATATGTTATTAAGAATTAAATAAAAATATTGATGTTATTATACATGTAGTTGAACGAAATTAATTATACGATATTAAATAGCATGAATTCTCCAGTCGAAACGAATAATATCTCATTGCAGTTTAATTATATTGTTACTAAATATCAATTAATATTATTAATGAGATTACAAAATTGAATTGGTTTTCCCACTTTGCATCTAACTACCTTCTATTTTAGATAGCATCCGTTATCAATTTATATAATTATTTAATTATAATCGAAAGCACAAATTTCAATACACGTACTAATCCTTTACTACCTATATACCAAATATTCAATTTTGGATCATTATGTATGTAAATATAAGAAATTTTAACATTTACAATAACGATTTTGAATTATTGATATGACCTTATAATATTGATTTATATTATGTTTATATATATATATATATCTGTAACGATGATCACATTACATATATATGTATCAAAATGATAAAAAAAATTCTTAACAACGCTTAAACAATCATAAAATTACATTTTCAGCTGTTTAGGATTACAATAAAATCATTGAATAATTACACCATTACACACAAAGTATACATTCATCTACAACAAAAACAATATAGCCAAACCGCCATCGTCGTCGTCACAAACAAATAATTTATTCAGCAAAGCCCCATAATTCGGCTTAACCTCCCATTAACCTCAGCTGCCATAACTCAAACTCTCAAAAAGTCATTAAAACCAAACGCACTCATCTCTCTCTCTTCTCTCCTCCCCCGTATATACGTCCCGGAAAACGTTGGCGTCCCTCGAACTAAAACAACTCGGCCGCGCGTATATATACTCAATTCCCTCTTTACACCCAACGCTTGCGAAGCGCGCGACGACTGAGCGCGTGCGCGCCTTTCAAGACCTCCCCCCATTCGTTAAACAAATCCTGGCGCGCGGAGTAAAAGCGCATCGCTCCCTGCCGCCGCCGTCACCGCTGCTTTCCCACGCTCGAAATACCTCGAGCGTCGTCGGCTCACAGCTGACTCGGTGAAATCGAATCACGACGCGGCGACGCGGCTCGTAAAACTAATCTGCGAAAGAGAGATAGAGAGAGAGAGAGACGCGCTATGGTGTAATGCGAATTTTCGCGCAAGAGTATTGTACGCGGAGGACGAGGTGAGATGGAGGTGTCGAGATGGATGCGAACGAGGGTGATGCGATTTTGGAGGCAAGGTGCAGAGGTGGTTAAGAATTGTGAAGTGTGGCTGGTTGTAATTGAGGAGTTTTTCAGGTTTGGGGTGAGACGGTGAGGTTGCATCATGCGTATGTGAATATTGGATTGGTGGTGGTATATTGAATAAGAAGTTATATATGTGGGTTGAGAAAAGTTGTTTATTAGTAAGTGTTCTGAGAAAAATGTTCTATTAAAAATTACTTAAATACATAATAACATCCAGACATGCTTATTACTACGTCTTACAGTAGGATTATTTTAATGTTGCAAGAATGTCTTAACTTTAATATGTATTATAGTAATTTTTGATAGATCATTTTTCTGAGTGAAAAGATAATATTTTTACTTATGTAGCATAAAGTATGAACAGAAAAATTATTGAGTTGTTTGGGCAATCAGAAATGTGTCAATTCTTTTTACGTAAATGCTAACAAATCTTTAATGTTATTTAAGATGGAATATCATTCAAATACTACTGGGCATAAGTTTCAACTGTTTTTCATTCCATTATACTCTTTTGTATCACTTTGTTATATACTACAATATATTTTAATAATTTTCAAAACTTTAAATTATAAAATTATTAATACGCCAACTATAAAACTTAATTCTCATACTTCCTCATATCAACCATACCAAAATTTTTCCCGTCCCTAGATAATTTACTCATCTAGATATACTGTAATCTAATCACAACCAAAAATGCATTCCAAATTCCCGCAACAACAGTCGACCCGCCCACCACTCCACACAACTGAGATAATATTTTCCAAAAACTCGTAGCCTAAACGCAAACCGCTCAATTAGAAAAAGCACGAAGGGGGCACCGAAATCCCTGATAGAGCAATGTATAGATATGCCGCACGCGCGTTTCTTCCACAGATAAAAAGGGACGCAGCGGGTGCACCGAACTCGACCCATGAAAGACACGTTCCAGATGCGCGCGTGCTATGGAGAAGAAGAAGAAGTCGCACGCGCACGCGAGTGTATATAAGTGAGAGACAGGAAGAAGCGCATTAAAACCGCTAATCCGCGAGGTAGTCAGGGGCGCTTAAGAGGGCGGATATTTTTAGGTGTGTGTGTGTGTGTGTGTATGTATGGGTGCTTCGGTGTGCATTACATCGGGTATCGCTACGCGCTGGATTGATTGCGGAAGGAAGTGTGGGAATTTTTTTTTCTTTCTTCGTCGTCCGTATATTTAGAGTGTATATAAGGGAAGAGAGGTTGAGTGAGTTGTTGGCGTGAGGGGATATAAAGTTGCTCGAGGATGAAGCTAATCAGACTGCGGTTGGAATTTATTTCGTCTGGTTGAAATCCTTCTACTTGCGTTGTTTTTTTTTCTTTTTTATATTTACCGCAGTTATACTAGAACAAAAAAAAATATAATTTTAAGACCGAAAGCTACTACTTTTTCTATACATCTTCAAAGATATACCCCGCTATTGTAATATTAATAGTCGAAAGATAATTTCGTATCTGAATTCCCCGAACTGAACCCCAACCACCATAATTTCCATTACAAAACGCACACCGCACCAAAAAAAAAGCTATATCGCATCTCTAAAGACAACAACAGACCGCGCATCCTTATGAGTTTCCAAAAACTCCAGAGCGCATGCCTATATATCGCTCGCACTAAAACAACACGCACGCTCGTCCCACGTGTACGCGTCAAAATAAATGCTATACTATACTACAAAACGTGCGAGGCGGGGCCTGAAGAGCAAACACACATGCGGGACCCCAAAAAAGATAATTCACGCTCCGCGCAAATATTGGCCCTAGAGATTTTGGGACCGGTGACAAATGGCGCACGATACGGTTGTATAGTGGAGTGTAATAGTTGTTGGTATATGTATAATACCGAGGGATTGGATGGGAAGTAAGAGAGAGGAGCAACTAGTGTTGACGTGTTTTTTCGATGTTTGTTAATGCATTGAGCGAATGATCGAGAACGGGATTCCGGTGATAATGAGGGACGATGCAGCTGTTGACACGTGAGAAATGTTTTAGAGTAGTGCTATGTGTATGTATATAAGTAACGTTTTAGGTATACGGTGCAAGGAGATTATAGTAATTTCTTTTTATTAAGAGGGAAGAGCCAACGTATACAACGATTTTCAAAAATTTATAAATTAAAATTCCGAGCATCTCTTCTGTTTCGAATTACGAAACAAGTTATAAATAATGCAAAATAGTAACGTTCCGATCCATCAACATTTTTCCTAACCGTATAATAGCACCCAACTTCCTCATAACCTACCACCGTCGTCGTTGTCGTCGCGCATCTCACGACGCAACCCAATTAAGACACAGCGGATACCTTGGTGTTACAAAAAACTTCGCAATTCCAATATACCGGCCTCACAGCGCAAACGAAGACTCTCTCTCCCTTCGCCAACGCAATAACACAGCTCTCTCTCTTTCTCTTCTCGGCCACCCCCCCATATTTCACAACGCGTGCACAGTCGCCATATATATATATATGTAGCCAAGCTTGCGCGCGAACTTTAATAATATTCGTTCCATCAGGTATGGGCCAGTACGCGTATTAAGTCGCCTGACGCTCGCTCGCTCGCTCGCGAGAATGAGACGTGTAATAAAGCGAGTTTTTAATTTCCACGCGGGCCGCGTCGGTAGTAGTAATAGTAGTAGTAGCAGCGACGAGCTTCCTCCCCCCTCTCCCTCTCTCTCTCTCTTCTCAGTGCTGGCCTGTCGGCTCCTGGTATTACTAGATAAATCACCCGACAGGCAATAACCCCGCGCGCGCGCTCGCCGTATTTACGCGGCCGGGGAGCTTCGAATGCGAGAGGTATAGCAAGCGTGCAGAGAGAGAGAGAGAGTAGGTGCTATACGGTATACGCGCGTGGCGGTACGCGGTGGTTGCGAGTTTTAATAAACGCGAGAGCCAGTTGATTCGCTCAACTCGTTAATAACGTCGAAAGAGTGAAAATGTGCGAGAGGTATAGAGGTGGGGATCTTGGAGGTGTAGTGATGGTGGTGTGTTTGGATTGTGAAAAATTGGAGGGGGGAGGGATGGAAGAATCGCGGGGATATGTATATTGTTGGTGACGTAGTTGGATTTTTTTTGCAATTTATAATGCAATAACAATGTAATGCTTCAATGAATATATGTATATAAATATAACTGTAGCAAATGTATAAGTAGCCAATGATACTAATTATCTATGTTTCTTTTTGTTTCAGGTGAGTAGCAGCATCATTAATAATCTACCTTATAACAGCGTCTGGGAAGGTAGACAACTCTTTTTAAATGTACTTTTTATTAATTCGTAGAAATTTCGTAAAATTATTTTTATTAAAGGTACAACCCACTATTTCGGTTAGGCCAAGCATGTATAAAATTGGAAGAGTAAAGGGAAAAATGAAAATTTGTTTTACAGGAATCGTATAATTGTTATTATAAGAGTAATAATATCGATTAAAATTATTCATATTAAAATTCTATTTTAATTTTGAAAAACGTTCTTGCTTCTGATGTCATATAACGAGTGGAATAGGATACGTAACCCTGATGTTCTCTTTAGACCCGCGCACGTCGTAACAGGGTTTACAGAAATAATAAATATCGCTGTGGAATCCGATATTAATATATTGTATTACCGAGGAAACCCCTTTTTCGAAAAATAATAATTTCTTCCATGTAAAACAATATTAATATTGTTCTTTGCTATGCGCATAGTGAAACTTCTCATTTCAAGAAGTTATTCTTTTTTCCTAAAAACATGAATCTCCCTCTGAAAAAAGCTTTTTTTCATCAGTATTGGAGAAATCAATTTTTAATATCGCGTTCTGCCTATATAAATTTATTGTTTTCGCAAATGTACGCGCCGTGAAAGATCAAAATGTACATTCAGTTTTTGTATAATTTATATGCTTTGTTTTCAAATTTCGAATTTCAAATATTGCGCATATATATAGGGAAGCTCGAAAAAATTATATCTCACTAAAATGCATCCACGTCAAACCCTTTTAGCGACAACAAGATCGAATTTTAGCTTTGAAATGTTTTCCATTAGATGCACTGTTCTTTAAATAAACCATGACATACATATTTAAAGTGTGTTACGATATTCTGCGGATGGGTTTTGAAATTTTCTCTAATAACATTTCTCATAAAAATTTTTATATTACATTTTTCTATGAAAGTAATTTTAGAAAAATTGGTTTAAATTTTATATAATTTCATAAAAATAATATATTATAATAACAATCGTGCGGGAAAATAATTCTAATATGAAGGTATCTTTTATTAACCTTTTATACATCAACAAATTCTGGTCAGCCTTTTTTGCTACTTATACCGAAAAATAAAGTAAAATATAAACAATCAAGAACACTTTTAGAAATAATTACTGAGAGCCTATAACGTTACGCGTAAGCAACTTAACAATGATTCACATCCTCATTCGTTACTATGACCACCTTTCCCATCCCGTTGTACCAGCTTACAATCTTCCCATCTCGTATATAGAAAAAAAAAGAGCGCAACCGTCAGCATAATCTCAATCGCACAAGACAGATGGATGCGAGCGCACGCGTGCACAACTCGCCTGTCTATCTCTCTCTCTCTCTCTCTCCATTGCGCGCCCGCACGAGAATTTCATATAGCAGAGGATTCCGCGCGTGATATCGCGACGTGTGTGTATATATATACATACATACATCTAAAGCTTCCATGCGCATTGCCGAGTGGCAGTCGTCAATGTCCATTAAGCGATCTCTCGGTCTCCCCCTTTTTCTCTTCTCGTCCCCCCTACTCCTTCACTATATACCTCCTCTCATCCTTCGCTCGCCGTTGAGGCTCAATGACGCGGGGCGCGCGCGCGCGGATGCTCCGGGCGAGGCGCTCGTTTTATTAATGTCAATAAGGCAATTATTGCCCTCGGGCGATGCGGGCGATAAAGGAAGAGATGGATAGAGAGAGGCGGTGCAGCGCAAAGGAGATGACGAGCGGCTTTTTCTCGCTCCGTTGGGCTTTTTTTTTTCGTTCTCTCTCTCTCTCTCTCGCTCTTGCTCGCTCAATTTCGGCGTTTTATTGGATTCGGAGGAGGGGAAATGATACGGTCGATGGAGGTGGGATGATTGTCGGGAGAGAGCTTCTTTCTCTCTCTCTCTCTCACTCTCTGTTTTTTGTTGCTGAATTAGGGAAGTTTTTGGATTAGGTTTCATTGTGATATTACCCATAAAGATCACGATAGTGAGCGGTATAGGATCGTTTGTTTATTTTGGATATTCTATTTTAGACGTTCGTATATAGGATAAGTATCCATCGGCAGTTGGTTAGTTAGATTATTTATTATACATTTTGAAATATTTATCTCCGAAACAGAACCGAAACCTTATTTATTTATATACATATCATATATTTTCGCTAACATCATGAATTCTTAAACCTATACATTTTTCATTCGAATAATATTCTAAACCTTATATATCAAAGACGAATTAAAATTTAATATCCCCTTCAATTTTTAATTCACAATCGCTCCCCTTTCTAAATCCTATCTCCCATCCCACCACATTCCCACAACCGAAATTAACCAAATCAATCGGCGCGGCCCGCACCGTTTCGTCCCCCCCCCCCCCCCCCCTCCATCAGCCAACGAAATTTCATTCGCGAAAACATCGTAATGCGGATGAGGCTCGACTCGCTCACCGCTCGGCGCGTCGTCTATACGTCGTTGCTCCTCTCTCTCTCTCTCTCCGCAGTTCATATCCGTCGAACGAAAGGGGTTGGGGGTAGAGGCGGCGGCGACGACGACGACGACGGCAGCGGGGGGACAATAATATAGGAAAGTGGGCTCTCTCTCTCTCCTCACCCCCGTTCCTATCTGCCTCGCAATATCCATCCGCCCTCCACATGCCTGCCAACTTCTTCGTATTATCCCGAGCGCGCGCGCGTGTGCGGGTCTCAGCAATTTATTTATTACCGCGCGCGCTAGCGAGCGAGCGAGCAAGCGAGAGCGCTGAAAGACCTATTATTGCATTTTTCAAAACGTCCTATCCGCGATATGAAAGCCACGCGCGTACGTGCCCGCGTCGCGGATTAATCTTTCGGCCACGAAGAGAGATAGTGAAAGAAAGAAAGAAAGAGAGAGAGATGGGGAATTCATCAATCTAAGAGAGAGCCACGCGTGTTGTGAGCTGCTCGCGTGGTTGCGCGTTTGATTCGATCATGCCGATGTCTGCGCGGTGCTGCGTCTTTTGAGGGTATAATTGAAATATCGTGCGGCGAAGAGGTTTTTATGTTTAGTGATGGTTCGAGTTAGGTGAGCTGGAGTAATTATGTGGTAGTTGGTGGTGTACAGTGGGTTTGAGTTGTAATGAAAGCGGTGTTGAGGGTACTAAAATAATTTTATTATTTTAAATAAAGATTCAATTTCGCGTCCTTGTGGCAAACATTTATTTGAGTAAAATAAATTTGCGCCGAGCTGCAGCATTTGTTCATTAATATGTTATTAATATCTTAATGAAATACTAATGGATATACTCTCGTAGAAATATTAACTATAAGCTATTTTTCTGTTAAGTTTATCGCTAAAAACGAATTTGATATTTAATTACCGATCAGAAATAAATTTTGGTATTTACACTTTATGAAATGGATATTTTGAGTAACAGAAATAAAACGTTTGGATGAATTATATTACTTTGAAATTATGTAATAAAATATAGCTAATTTTCTACTAGGATAAATAATAACTATTTACTCTATATCTATAAATATTTTAATTCTAGTCAAACCCAAACTTGGGGGCCGCATATTCATTTTTAACACATAAAAAAACCACGGAGTTATCGTTCCCTCGAACAACCATCTACTCAGTCACTCAAAACAACACTTGGACATACACTCCAATACTTGTAATATCCACCTCTTAAATAATACTCCAACCACCATCGACCTTTCAAAAAATAATATCTACACAACCGTCGCGCGTCTGACCGGCTATACCCAAAGCTATATTACTATACACGCAGTCCGCACGACACGCGCTAGCGTATAAAGACGACGAAGAACAACCGACAGCAGCGGAGATTTCGGCGCGACGGGGACAGGAAAGTTGTCGTAAAAAATTCAACGACTGAATAAATCAGTCGAGCCGCCGCCGCCGACTTTGCTTTTAGTTTTAAGCATTCAAGTGAGCGGATGCTTCTGACTCCTCCTTCTTCTCTCTCCTCGAATAATACCGCGGCCGGGAGGTACACAGAATGATAATTCAGGCAAGGTAGTGTGGTTAAGCTGCGCGAACGTGTTCGCGTAGTTTGGCTTTCGCGTATGGTAAATATATATGTGTATATTGATTATGAAAATTCGAGAAACTTGTGGCCTCATGAATATCACGAAAGAAAATCAATTCGTAAACGAAGAAACTATATATATACTATTGTTGTTTTATGAACTTTGGTAGGGTTTATACGTTCTGCAGAACCATGATGTTGTCGCTACCAGATTGGGTTAAGTTTGTACTGCGAGATAAATGTCCCATATACGCGATGTTGAGTCACTCGCGCGTTGCGTAGTACTTATTATTGTCAGAAGAGAACGTGTCCCATTGCCCGAGATTTTTGCGCCGCATCTGCTCCTGGATTTACGAAATTTACGGTGCTGCAAGCTTCAGTGGCATTTTCATTGTTCTATCGGAGGGTATAAAGGTTTATACTTAAATCCTTTGAAAATCGAGTGAAATATCTGTATTATTTTTGTACGATATATAAATCGTATATCTTATATACTTATCTGTAAAATTCGATAGAACGTATAATTACATATATATATATATATATATATATATATATATTATTGTACTTGAACATTATGTTACCGCTAAAGTAAGATAATTTCCATCTATTTTCAGTCTCTCACTTAAATAATGTAAAAATAAAGTACATTTCGCAGCCAACGTGACTGTGGCTGCGCTCATGAAAGTATACTAATCTGCAAAACACTCTCGGTCTCCTGTAAATAAGTACCGGGGGTGCGAGAATATAAGAAAACCTTATTAGCCATAATGTAGTCTGAAACATTAAAGCGAACTTTTACATATATATATAGCAAACGAGCATAAAATATACTCAATTTGTCTCGCGAGTGTCTATGTATATATATATATATACACATACGTGCGTATACATATTGTACGAGAAATTCTTCTTCGCTTAATCAAACCCATTTTCCATATGCGCGAATTAAAGCGGTGTTCTCGCAGCTTGACCTACATTCGTGCGGCGTCCTAACACGCCCGCGGACTGACGCGGCTAAACTTTTAAAACCTTCAATTAGCCTTTTGCTCGCGTCTCTGCGTCCCTGTCTATATTCATCTTTAACTTATAACGACGACAACAATCGATATAACTCCCAAGATTATACTGCGACGCGTTAAATTATCAATTAAGAAACGCGTTCTGACTATTTCATCCTCTCCCCGAAAAATCATCTCTTATATATATATACACACACACTCTCGAAGCTGCAGACGCGGCACGCATCCATAAACCAAACAAACGCGAAAAAGCTCTTTCCTCCCTTCTTCGTCCCGATTATTAATGGCGCCGCGGCATACAAAGTAAGTTTTTGCCCAGCGCCGCTATACTGCCATGCCGGACAGCGAGCAAGAGAGCAGCACAGCTAAAAGCATTAGTGCGCGCGGGCCGCTCGCTTTCGAAAACTCTACTCCTCTTCCTCTTCCCCCTCTCCCCCTCGCTTTTCACCTCCTCTATCTTCGTGGTAGTAGAGAGGGGAGAGAGAGAGAGGCTCATCTTGTAATGGACTCAGGAGACAGTCGAGTCGGCTAATGGAGCCGCGCACTCTCTCTCTCTCTTGCTTCCTGAAAAGCTCTTAGTATCCGTGCCACGCGAGGAGAAGGAGGAGGAGGAGTATAGTATCGATGCCATATCGGTTATTCGGTGCTGTGCCTCGAGTGGGTGTATATATGTATGTGTATGTGTGGAGCAAGAGAGAGAGAGAGAGGGAGTCGAATGAATTCCATTTATTTATTTTCGTCTGGCTTCCTTCGGCTTTTCGCGCTCGCGGAGTTTTTCAGTCGCAATTTATTTGTTGATTGGAAAGAGCGCGGGCAGATGGAGCGCTGTGGATGGTTCGTGTTCTGGTATACGCGCGACTGGTAGAAACGAAAGTGTATTTACATACATGGTATAATGCGAAATGAGATTGTGGGGGTTTTGAAAATTGGATAAGAGGTGGGTTGAAGAATTATTATCGATGTTAAGGTCGATATACGGGAGTTTATAAATGTTATGATTTTATTAGCTGCTGTCGGAGCGAAATTAAGGATTTTTGGGGAGTTTTTAAAATAAAAGGGAATTAATGTCAAAAAATAATGTAAGATGATTAGGTATGATTTAGTAATAATTGAATTTACGATTTGAAAAAATTTGGATTGACTTAATTCGATGCATTTTGATATTATATATGATAGAAGCTTTAGTTTCGATAATTATGTTAGTTGAAAGCGGTTGAGAATTAATTAACGACAAAATATGGAAAAATTTAAAAAATTTTAGAATAATATGCGGTTTATCTGAAAATTATTTCTACCTTATCAAGCTTAACCATTAATTTTGAAATACGCTCGCGCGTCTAGGGATAATGCGATTTGACTAATACGCAGTGAAAGAAGCAAAAACAGCGTCGAGAATTATTTATTTACCAGGTTAAAAATAATTAATACGTTTTATAATTAAACATTGAAAATTAAACAAGAACGTTAAAAAGTAATTATAATAAAACTTATTATAATAAACCTACTAATCTTCATATTTTCATTAACGCACTCAACGGCTACGACAAAGTTAGTATATAGAAAAGTGACAGAAGTTTACATTGTAAAATTAAACAACATCGTTGTAATTTATTCAAACTATTACATAATTCGAAAAAAGAATCACCCCCCTTTTCAACACGCTTTTATCAACAACGAGAAAATTTCAATTTTAACGACGACGCGGCAAGTCCTTCTCTCTCTCTCTCTCTCTCCTCTCGCCAGCCCCTTTTCCCTTATGGAAAGCCACACGCGCGCGACTCCTCACAAGTCTCCTCTCTCTCTCTCTCTCTTACTCGCTATAGGGGTAGGTATAGAGAAAATCCCGCGTCTCCCACTTTCCTCGGGTCCACCACTCTCGAGACTCACTTTCTCTCTCTCTCTCTTGCTCCTTCGTCTGATGTCCGATACATCAGCCCCATGCATAATAAATCTCAGGACGCTGGCTGCTTGTACGTATATATATATATATATATATATATATATATATATATATATACCATATACACGTATACATGAAGAGAAGGCGAGCGCGTGCGCGCACCGAAATGAGATGGAAGGTGGACTGGGAAATTCGTATATGGAGTGCGAGAGAGAGAGGCCGAGTGGCTGGCCGCTGCCGCGCAGTTTTATCTCTTCGCGACGAAGGAGAAGGAGTAAGAGGAGGAGGTGGAGAAGACGAAGAGAAAGAGGGAAAGTGTGTCTCTTCTATCCCTCCTACTCCAACCTCGCGTATGTGTCTATATAAAAGTGTGTGTGTGTGTGTGAGAAAGAGAGAGAGAGAGTGATGGAGAGCCGGAGGGATATCAATATTGGGAATTGTCCGAGAGCGGGGCAAACTTTGCCATCAAATTTTCCCCGATATATATATGTAGGTTTCACTCGTCCTTTCTCATCTGGGCTTTTTCGAATTAGTCGCTATACTATACTGCCCCGTCAGTTTTTTTTTTTTTTCATTTTCTTAATTCCATTGTGCGTGCGACGCGCACTCGAGTCTCTTAGCGAAATTGAAACGGCCGTTGTGTGAGGGACGGCTGTTACGACGATTATACCAGGGGATTATATGATTTTCGCGGCCTGTTTGCACTCTGTCTATCTCTCTTTCTCTGTGTGTGTATATGTAGGTTCAGAGAAAGAGAGAGAGAGAGGATATATGTTTGAGTATCGGCGATAAAGATGCTCGGGGTTCGTTGGTTTTGTGGCTTAGTTTTGAAAATTATGGGGTGGGCGCTGCTGTTTGGGGTTCGCTCGTTTCGTAAATAGTGAAATGCCTTGTTGTGTTTGCGAGTGCGTATGACAGTAACAATGATCTATTCATGAGATTGCGCAGTTGGGTGAGTGTTTGGAAAATATGGTGAAATATGTGTAGTCTTTCGAAAATGTTCTGAATGAAATTGTGCAAAGTATTATTAAATTGATTAATAATAATGTAGTTTATGAATATGTAAGATACGAAAATTTTCGGTATCAGTAATAAGTATATATTATTGAGTACTGTGAAAAAAATCTAGTTTGTTTAGTATAACAATTTTTGATTAAGAAATAACAATAAAAAAATTATCAAATGAAAAACAAATTATTTAGAATATGCTTTAATGTCCTTCCAAAACAAATTCGATATTGTATAAATTATATGCGCATCAATAAAACATTAACTCATCTGAGCTCTCAGATAAAAAAATATTATTCATATTCCAAAATAAAATAAAACCATTCGTTTAATCCTATACGACAGTTTACAAAAGAAAGTGAACATCACATAATATATACTATAGCTTTATACCACTAAAAGCGCGACGATAAACAATTTAAAATAAACAAATCGCGTAGAAAATCCCATTGAAGCAATTCACTTACAAACAATAACGCATCGATCTCAAAGAGGCAGCGTCGTCGCGGCGTGCTACTGTGTGTATGCCGCGCGCGCACGACCTCCGGGCTCTTATAATACTCTACCGCACTCGCGAAGTGAAAAGCGCAAAGAGAAAAGCTCGACCGCGCGCGCACACGAGCGAGAAGAAGGAGTGTGTGTGTGAGAGAGAGAGAGAGAAAAAGAGGGATGACTGCGGCTTTTTTCGCTTAATGCGAGTAATGATACTTTTCGCCCGCCTTTTCTTCGAGGCACTCCACTTTCAGGCGAGAGGCAGTGTGCGCCCGCTCGCAGTATAGCAGCGGCAGCGGCAGCATCAGCGCAGTAGAATAAGTAGAGGACAAAGTAGACGGCGTACAGAAAACCTCCATTAAAGTCCCCAGAAGTGATTAGTACTCCGGCGTCGTCCTTCCTCTCCTTTTTTTCGCGCTCGCGCGTTGAGGTATATAAGGGAAGGGAGAGTGGAGAAGGGCGAGAGAGGGTTTCTTCGATGAAGAGTGAATGTGTGTGTATATATATATAGGGGCCTCGATAATGGCATGTTTTGAATTTCACTCTTTGCTCGTATATTATGGGCGAGGGCTTTTCTCTTATGGGAGGTGGAGAAGTGGATATATGGGTTTCTATGATGTTGTCGATGGGTATAGGGATGAGTGTATATTCTGGTTATTTATTGGATGTGGATTTAAGTTTTAATGTCGTAGAAAGAAAGAAAGACATAAGACAGTTGTTTTGAGTTTGAAATGTCGGTGTTATGAAAAATTAAAAACTTTTTCGGTTACCGAATATTCAACTATATAGTAATCGATTGCAATAAGTATTATTAACGATTCTTATATCTTTTAAAAATTATATCGAATAACAATTAATTTCGTCTCTAATAAAGAGTCATTATATCAATAAATATCAGGATTAAGGCAAGATGTCTTAATGACTCTGTTACCTGATAATTTATTGGATTGAACGAAACAGTTTTAACTGAATATTGAGCCATTTTGCGTGAGAATTTAATACTAAAAATAACAAGTTATATAAGGAAGACCACTAGGGATATTAAGTCAAACAAAATTTTATTTAAAAAAAACATTTATTTACTAATACACCAATCATTCTAAGACTTAAAAGTGTATAAATTGTCTTTTAAAACTCCCATGTACACACCAAGTACAACGAAAATCACCATAAATGCCACCGTAAAACTCACCAAACGCGAACGCATACGCTCTAAAACTCCATTCAAACTCTCCTCGTGCTAGCGCGAATCAATCCTCGCTCCCTCTTCCTCTCTCTCGCTCCTCGCTTTTCTTTGCCCCCACAATTCCATTAAGACTCTTCCAATCAGCGCTCTTTCACTCTCCTTCGCCATCACGCGCGCGCGCGCACGACGGTTATTTTCCGAAATGACGGCGGCTTTTTGCCCCATTTAATCAGGCCAGTTCGTAAATCACGTGGTAATTAAAAGAGAGCGCCCGGCCTAATCCATTTCGCGCGAGCGCGAGAAATGCAAATACGAGCGAGCGTAGAGAGAGAGAGAAAGAGAGAGAGAGAGAGGGAGAGATGTGCACGAAGAGATAAAATTAGCGAGGGCGGAGAGGACGGTTAATTGCCCCCACGGAGTTACGCGCTGCTGGTGGTAGTTGTAGTAGTAGTTGTAGTAGTAGTAGTAGTGCTGAGTAGTGAGGTTTTGCAGTTGGAGTTTTTGTAGCGGACGGGAAGGAAGTGTAGCGGGAGGGGGAGAAAGTGAGGTGTAGCTTAATTGGCTGGAATGAGGGATTGTTGGTTTCTAAAGGGCAGGAATTGAGTGATTGACGAATACGTCGTGGATGAGAAAGGGAGAATTGTGGGGGGTCGTTCAGAAGATCCCCAATCTCATTGAATATTCATCTTACATTTCCAATTGTCTGAGTCATCTGTTGTCGTTTGTATTGTTATAAACAGGCTTTTATTCGAATACAAAAAATATCATCTTATTTTTCTTCGATATAACAAAATAAAATTTAAAATAACATGTTCTATAGAATTATAATTATACCCAACAGTGGAAGATTTAAGGAAAAACTGCAACTAAATAAATAACCACGACTCCGTTACGTACACGATCCTGAAACACAACATCTCACACCCTCTCTTCATTAAATCAACCAACTCCCAAATAAGAAATCCGCACGTACGAACATACATATACACACACCCGTTACCCTCGATGTATCCGAAATAACCCTTCTCAACCCATGTTCTCAATCCACCCACACTCTCACACACACACACCCTTCCTATACGAACAGCTGTCGACTAATTAAATCTCGCACTTTATTAAAACACACACACATACATACATACACATACACAGAGCGTCTCGAGCACGCGCGCACGGACAACAGAAAGAAAAAAAAAGAAGTCGCGCTCGCCCAACGACCGATAGCCTTTCTAATTTAATCTGGCGAATGATTCCGTGATTCTCGCTCGCTCGCTCGCAACCCTTTCATTACTTAGACTCCCGCAGTCGTGCGCGAGGCACGCGCGCGCTAAATCAGCGGCCGAGCGAGCGAGCTCTCGCGGTGTAATTTTTGTAATGGGAGGTGTGGCCTCGGACCAAATAGGGTGGGGAAGCGAGCGGAGGGGTAGTTAGACTGTAGTGGGGGATATCGCTTCGCCCCACTCTTGCGCACGCTAGTGCACATATAGGGGTAAGCGGGCGCGCGCAAGAGAGAGAGAGAGAGCGCGCACGGTACGCTTAATTGGGATTCTTGCGCGCCGCTTTCGTTTGTGCGGGGTCTTTGTGCTATCGAGTTCCTGTACTCCTCACCCCCTCTACTTTTTCTTTAATTGGGGTTTTCGAGGGTGCTCGCGTTCGCGGCGCGCGTCCCGATGAATTAATTGGCGCTCGCGAGGTTTTGTTTTCTTGTTTTTCTTTTTTTTATATGCCTGATGTTGTTGTTTGTTTTCTTTTTTTTTTAGCTTTCCTGTTTTTGTTTCGTTCATTGGGAAAATCGATTTTTAAAGTCGACACGGAAGTTTGGTTCGGGTAAAGGAGGGTGCGATTTAATAATTTTAATGAACGCCAGTGTATACGCCTCTGTGTGCGCAGTTCTCGTCTAATGAATGAAGGGATTACGCAACATCTGTTCCGTGGCGATGTTGATGCGCGGATCGTGCAAGAGAGAGAGAGAGAGAACACAAGACCGATTATAAGATTCGGAGGGGGTTTAATGCTAATTAGTCCTGGCGAATTGGCCGCGGGATGAATCAAAACTTTAATTAGAGTATCGATCGGTCGAATGAATGATTAGCTGTTGTATAATGTGGCTAATTAGCTGTTCCATAGAATATAATGTAACTAAAATAATAAGAGGTTGGTAGAAGTTGTTTGATTGTATAGAGAAATGTTACAATATCACAAGGTGTTTCATAAAATACTTAACAATGTAGATGTGGTTAAAAACCAGAAAATTTATCATGCAAAGGTTTACATAAAATGTATATTATGATATGTATAATAAAAAAATAGCGAGACTAAATAGAAAGAAACCGTTTGAACAAAGAAAAAGAAAATAATCTAAAATCAATACATAAATCCCCTAAACTGTCGTAATAGCCATAGCACCATCTAATTCAAACTACTTCAAATCACCCATCTCTCCATATTCTCCCGCGACGACAAAAAAAACGCATTCTCACACTACTGCCCTTCGCTCCCCCTCGTACTCTCGTCGCGGTCTCGATCCGTGCGCGCGCGCGCGTGCAGGACGACACGTTAAACCATCATCTCCCTCTCCTCCATTTCCCCTTCTTCTCATGGAGAGGGGGGGACGAGTAGTACCACGGAGAGGGGATTCCCTCTCCTTGGTCAAAGCAGTAGTAGTGGGACGGCACGCGCGCGCTCTCTCTCTCTCTCTCTCTTTCGCAGGGGGGTAAGCGCGACGGCGGCGGCGGCGGCGGTGTAGCGCCGCGCACGCGACGACAGTTTACCACCGGCCGTTGTGGCGTCCGGTTCTCTCGCTCGTTTTCTCTCTCTCTTGTCCCTTTGCTTTGGATACACTTTATAGAAACGCGATTCGTGATCAAGTGCGTATAGTGTGCAAAGGAGACAAAGATATATACACTTTTTTTCGAGGGGTGATTGCGTGTAATAAGGTGGTGATTTTGAATTTGGCTGGACAGTGTGATTTTTGGTTTTCGTTTTTCTTTTGGAAGGAGAACGTAGAGGAGCTGCTTTGTGGGAGGCTTCTTTGGTTTTTGCTTTTTTTTTGCGACGTGGTTGTACGTAACAAGGCGGCAAAATTGCTCCAGACGGGAAGTCACTGCGAAGCTCCGCGTCGTTGTCATCAGGTAGGATTAAGATGCAATGTTTAATGTTATTAGTTTAAGCGAGTGGTTGTGTTGATGCTATGGTACGTGAAAAAATTAAGGTTGTTTGACATAAAGGAGTTATTTGAGACGAGATAAGTGTAACTATCATTCTCATTAGCTTATTGTATTTTTTTAATAAAACTTATGCGTATAAAGAGCAACGTTTATTTTTGAGTAAATTTACATCAATTAAAATTTCTTGTTACGAAATGTGTAAATAGCTAGTATAAATTAATGAGATAACGAGAGAAAGCATAATTATAAATAAATTTGCAATTCAATTGTGGATAGCAGTTAATCTGCTGAAATGATAAATATTTTACGAAAATCATTTTGTTTGTAGTTATGATGAAAAATAAAGTTGTTATTATATTTTGGCCAATTAATAATATAGTGTACAAAAGTAATATAAACACTCAAATATTTTTAAAGTCAGCTCTAATTTTATCGTTAAAAGTAAAAAAACAAAAACAAAATTATTACGATAATAAATGTTATAAAAGCATCGTGAATAATATTTTCGAAAAAAAAGAGAATATCAAAAAATCCTCACCGACACCGCACCGTGCGCGCGTAAGATAATACGGCGCGCGTTGCCGCACGTTCGCGAGCTGCGTGCGTGCATCGTAACGCTCGCACACGGAGATTCCGACGTGCCGTTCACTCTCTCTCTCTCTCCCCTTCTCTCCTCGTCTCACACGCGCTAATGCGATGTTATTAGAGCGGGTAAAAGGATACAAAGTCATGTAGGCACTCGTCGTCGTATCAATTACGCGCGACGTGTCGCTGCACGGCTTCCGATGTCGCGAGATCCCTTAAAAGTTCTCTCTCTCTCTCTCGTTCTTGCTCGCGCACACGAGGTAATCCGGTACGAAGAGATGATTTTTTTTCTTTCCTGCACCCCGGAGGATCATGAGGATTAATTTTCTCCGTGTAAAATTCGATCGCGAAAAAATGCGAAATTGCGAAACGAATGGAGAGAAAGATATATATACGGGTGCGTGTAGTATATAGAAGCATAATGAGGATTATTAGGTGTTTATAACGCGTTTGCGAACCCGTGAGAGAGTAAAATTGTGCACGTGAGTCGAGAAGGAAAAAGTGCAGTTGATTTATGAGAAAAGTGAGGACTTCATATAATAGAAAAGAAGCGGGAGAGTTTTTTTTTCTATACGCTCGCGTATAGTATATATATATAGTATAAGATTGCATTTTAATAGAGACTTTATTATCCGCTGGAATGGTTTTTATCTGAGCGCCCATTGACGCACTCAATGACAAGTAGAAAATGCCCCGGACACAATGAACTGACAATAAGTTTTCCGATAGTGGATAATATAACTGCGCGCGCGTGTGCGAGTGTTGTTTTATGAATCGAATCGACGTGCTGCCGTTTCAGTTGTGTGTGTATATATATCTATATGTTTCAGAAATTATCGGATAAAGTATATGTACATTAACGCACTCGCGTTCGCGCGCACGCCTTACGTAAAGTATATATCATATAGTTTTTTGATAAAAATAAATATAACATGAAAATGTTTTTAAGCGCGGCATTAAAATACAATGTTATCGACAGTTGCTCAAATTAAAAAAAATAAACTGTTTTATTGTTTCAAGTTTAACCTGTTTAGCTTAAGAAATATGTATGTATATACATTTTCAAAACCTCCATAACGCTTATCAGCATACCATCCGAACCTGACTTGCCGCATTAACCTAAATAACCACCAATCAGGTCTTAGCTACTTACCGCAACATATACATATACACATACAAAATGACCGCCAGTCGATAATTAAATCAGCGACACCTGCTCAGCCCATATTCATATGATGTAAATATAACAAGCGAGAAAGAGCAAGCGTCAAAGCTCGGGGTTATATTTTGCACCGGCACGCGGGACCGAGTCACGTGGCGCTCGAGCGTGCGTTCCTTTCTCTTCTTTTTTTTTCGTCGAGTTTTGCTCTTTCATCCCTCGCGCGCGTTGCCGACTGGCAGGGTTCCAGTCGCTCCTCGTCGCGTATATCGCTGTATATATAGTCTTTATCTGAAGTGTATGTATGTCTGTGGTGTAAAAGATTGTGTGTGTGTGTGTGTGTGTGTGTGGCGATGGATTGGATTAGCGAGAGAGTGAGATAAGACGAAGGAGGATTATATATGGTATGGAGTGCGAATTGTAGATGTAGAGAGATAGTTTTTGAGTGAAGATGTGCGTTGTGCCGAGAATCGGATAAAGATGAAGAAAGTGTAATGAGGGGTTTGACAGATTTACGATATCTTTGGTTTATTTAATATTTTTTTTTTATGTGAATATGATCAAAATATTTTTTATAGTTATAAATGAAAATAAATTATACGTGCATTGAGTGAATCGTTTAATTATTAAAAAAAAAATGATTCGTAGTTTATTTGCATTAAATTTGTAAGTGATGGTTGTATAACATATATTTCTATCATAAGAAATAAATATAAAAATTGTTTTCATCGAAACCTCTATATGTAAATTAGCAAAATACAAATATTATTATATTTATTACCTTTATCAACGACTGCCACCTCGCGCATTCTTCACTCATCAAATCATCTCCGACACGTACACGAAAAAGAAACTCCAAATCCGCACCTAATTAAAAAAGACACACGACCAAGTTGACAAAGTTACATCGGTCACACACATTCTAATTCACTATACGACTCTTACAGCTCCTCTCGCACGTTATCCAATAATCAATATCGCGCTTGTACCCCTCTGCAAGCTATACGCGACGAACAAGACCTTCGTTCAGCCTCGCGCGAAGGTATAGCAGTCTCATCGCCGTTCTCTCTCTCTCTCTCTCTCGGGCTTAATAAGCCTTACCCCGCACACAACGCGAGCCTTAATTGTTCAAAGGCAAAAAAGCAGCGCGCGCGCAGCTCGTCGTCGAAACAAAGCCGCGCGCCACTTAATATTCTCCCCTCGCTCCTTACCAATAATCTCCTCTGTCTCTCTCTCTCTCTCTCTACGTACACGTATATAAAAATCCCTCCCGTCAAAAAAAAAGAAACGACGAGGACAGAGAGGAAGGATATAGAGAGACAGGAGAGAGAGAGAGAGAGTCCGCGTTTGGATTTCGATAATTGGCACTAGTTTCCGCGGGCCTCGTTAGCCGGCAGCGTTCTGCCACTGGGCGGCGGCAGCCCGACTAAAGAGAATGGCTTAATTATTTCGTTTGAAGTTCGAGAAGGGTTAAGATAGGTACCTATAGAATGTCGGCCTCTGTATGCGTCCCTCTCTCTCTCTCACTGTGTATGTATATATTCTCGCGTGTATATGCAAAAGCACTGCGGCGTATAGTATAGAGAGGGAACGACGTATAGGTGAGGAGAGAGAGGGGCGGTTGGGAGTATATATACAGAGGAGAGAGAAACAAATCGAGGACGGGGGGCGAACGTTTATTTTGCCCAACAAATTGGTGCGGCTAATTAGCTACGGCTAAAAGCGGAAGTATAACGTCGCTGTCTGTGCCGCTCTCTCGCGTGTATGTGTGTGTGTGCGCGTCTGTGTCTCGCGTTTCACTCGTGGTTCTCTCTCTCTCTCCCCTCTGTACATCTACCTTCGTTTCGGTCGCTATGTAGCTGACGATGTATGTATACGCAGTTCCTCTTTTCCGCGAGTGAATCTACCATTGCTTCGTATGAGAATGGTGTTTTTTTGCTGCTGGTTTGTATGTGTGCCTGCGGAATGCGAACTTCTGCGGTTTGATCGCTTATTATTTTCACTCCTTTGCGGTTCGAGAGTTTGGAGAGGATCGTGAAGTATGGGTATAGAGTCATAGTTTTTTTATTGTAAGGTGTAACTGGACGTTTTTTTTATCTTCGCTTGATAGAGTCGTTAGAATTGGATAATTAAACGTTTCTTTTTTTTAACTCTTTAGAGGTTCTGAAATGTCTCATTTATTTTGATAAAGTATAGTTAAGAATAAATAATTACAGGATGTAAATATTTGCAGATTGAAGATGTGGATGATATGTTACTACCGTTAAAATTTTCTTTTATAGTTTTACTTTAACGTCTATTTGCGCTATTACTAAACTAGTTTGCCTACTTTAAATTCCAAAGTCCCCGCGCGATCAGTTTATCTTTATAGTAATTATCCATAACGGTACATTTAATAAGCCCCAATAATAAAAAAAATTCTGTAAAACCTCTCAAAATGTAAAAATGTATTTCAACTAAATTCAAGGCTCACGTCGTCATATACAATCATATCTTAACGATATAAATTTATTGAAAATACTCAATATACAACGTACGCATAACCTCGTTACATAAATAAATATTCAATTATTAAGATAAATAAAATAAATATATGCGTACGCGTGTAGATGCGTACGTACAGTTCTTAAATCAACGCTTGCCTTGACATCTGACACTGGCACTTGTTGGGTATCTGGAAGGAACGTCTTTTCTGCTGCCACATGTCGCGCGGTTGTTCCAATGGCACTGAGAGCAAATTGCGCGTCGCACCAAAAGCCGGTTGGCAATAGTAATTGTAATTCTCTGGCCATGTGATCGCGTTGTTACAGCTCTCGCCTGGATTTCTAAACACAAGAAACAAGAATGAATAAGTAAATAAATAAGAGTAAATAAATAGGTTTAAACAATAATGGTTAGATGATAGAACGTGCGGCTTACTGGCAGCTGATAATCTTGATACGTTGCCTGAAATCCCGGCCAACGTTGACGATGTAGTAATCCTTACCGTCGACCGCGCGCATCTTCTTCGGTTCCCTCATCCGGTACTTTTTCGTAACAAAAAACCGTAATGGTTAACGTAAGGTATTTTGTAACACACACAGGGTAGTACGAATCATTGGTTTTATTAACTCACCTCCGCTTGACAGCTTCGTTTAGTGGGGTACCCTCCGCTGTTACTGCTACTGATACTGCTACTGCTGCTGCTACTGCTGCTACTGCTGCTGCCGCTGCCGGCGCTACCAAAACTGTAGTCGAGGTCGGTACCGCCCATAATACTGTTGCTTAGGGCATCGGTATAATAACCGTCCAGATAGTTCTCGTAGAAATCCGGATCGATGTCTAATTTTTTCCGTTCCTCGTCGGTGACGTTAGGCGACTAATGAATATAATTATAAGTAATGTAAATGTAATTGTCTTTTAAGTTAGGTGGTAATTATTTTTACCTGTAAGAATTCCTTAGTTTCCTTGACGAGACTGAGAATATCATCGAACGGGTAATCAGGTATATCCTCGTCTGTGTCCAGTGCCATGACTCGGTTTTGTCGAGGATTGTCTTGTTGCGGATTGATCGCACTTCTACATGTCACTTCATGCAGAACCTAAACCGAATTAAAATTTTCTTTTGTAAACGACCGGATGAATAATCAGATTAACATTTAAGTATAGATTTAAATATACACTATTCACTGAATTCTTACCACAATCAACATCAGCGTCATCAACTTCGTGACCATCACAGATAATTTACTCGCAACCATGATTTTATCAAAATTTTTTTAACGTATATTACACGATTTCCACATTAACCGCGCACCACCGCGTGACGTGTAAAATTTTACCCGAACGTAATAACGCGCGAAGGATCATGCGCCTTCTAACCGAGACCCCGGACTGCTTTCCGCTTTTATTCGCGCGCCCAAACTGGCTTGACCACTTTGCCCCGACTCGTCTTCTTCTTCTTCTTCTTCTTGGTTTTTCCCAACATATACGCGATCATGTACACATGCATTTTTTCAAATTCGTTTATATATGGAACGCTGAAATTTATGCTCGCTATCATGAGGTTTGCTTATACTCGCTTGCTGCAGTCCAGTTAGCGCGTACTCGCAGCATGTATGTGTTATAAATAGATGACCGGGAAAACAGTATATATGTATATATGAGCGAGCGTAAAACTAGGAGCTTAGCGAGCGCGCGAGTAAGCGCAATTTATTCGTAACGTTTATCGAGCGACTAATATAAACGAGCGGTTTATATAGTGGCACGAAATCCCGGTTAAAGTATATCGGACGTGGATTAATAGTATATATATATAATTCGCGCGAAAAAAATGCGAGCAAATATTCGCGACGAGTTAGCGCGCAGACGATGGTGGTGGTGGTTGCTCTGTGCGGTTGTTTATTAAAAAGCTAACGCGGAAACGATGCTATGCACTTGCCCCTGTATATATGTGTGTACACTCACACATATAGATACGCAGAGAGGGAGAGAGACAGATCGCTCGTGCGCTCAGCTTTCAGCGGTGCCAAATGAGCAAATAATAACCGGCCGCGGCGCTAACGACGATTTTTCACCGAAGTATATAGCAAAGTACGCTTTAAAATAGCGCACGCGAATAATTAGTCTTCCTCGCTCGCTCGCTCGCTCTCGCGTCAGTCATTAGCAGTAATGAAAGCCGGGCCGGGCAAAGAGCTTAATTTCGGCTGATTGTCACGGCGATTTCGATTTGCATTCAATTACCGCGTCGCCTGTGTTGTGTGTATATGTATGGGTGTGTGTGTGTGTGTGTACGCACCTTGCGGCCGTTTTTACACAAGCGTATTATGTATATATATATATGTAGGTATATAGTAGGGGTATACGTGTAACTAAATAAATCGACAACAAGGGGGAGGATGACGGTGCAGTAGCAGCAGCAACCGACGTCGTAGTGTGTCGCTAATGAATGACGCGCGGAATCGCGTTATTTCGGAAGGGCGTTTCGTTAAATTTACACTAATTGTCCGGTGGGGGGTACGGGAATGGGGTGAAGATGGATGCGAGAGAGAGCAGAATTTTCGAAGTGGTATTGGTTGGTTTTGGCAGAATGCATTTAAATTCAGGGTTAGATTCTGTTTTTTGCATGCGCTTACGAAGATGGTATATTAAAATAGTATAGTAAATTTGTTTCTGTTAAGGTTTTGTCCTTATTATTACAAGAAAGATTTTTTAGTCAATATTAATATTTCGATAACAGATCTACAAATTACAAAAAAAAATATTACCAAAATCATGCGACAATCGACTTGTTACGTGTACTCTTATCGAAGCGTTCGCTCTGTTATCGGCTACTTCGACGTACCATGCGCCTTCGGGTCCTTAGCCGATCCGCCAGGTGGCGACTTCGTATCCTCTTTCTCCCCTTATACTGCGCGCGGCATCTTCGAAAGAATCATATATTTGAGACGCAGCTGCACGCGCGCACTTGTTATCTTATCAGCTACGAGAGCCTTCTTCCTGGTATACTATAGCACCAGAGGCGATTATATATGAACGACTTTATGCGCTTTGGTGGTATGATTGGTAATGTGTCGTGAACGACGAGGGTTCGTGTGGTTTTTGTGATAAGACAGTGGTCGATCGTGTTTGGAATGTATGTGTGTGGGGTGAAATTAAAATAGTAGTAGTATAATTTGCAAGGATATAGATGAAAAGAAAAAAGTATTTATGGAAAGTAGTAATGAGAGAATTATAATTTGATAACAATATTATTATTATTATTTCGTAATATCTTTATGCTGGAATTTTAATATACGCAGGTTCAGTTTGATTGGAGGATTATTAAATGCAAGATTTACGAAAATTATATAGGCTGCGTCGTTAAAAAGATAAATTGTAATTAGAACGCGAGAATCGACTAAAATCCATGTAGGCTAATCAAACTTTATCTGAACTTTGATGCAGCCGACGGCCTCCAAACACTCTTTTAACTTTCCGAACTGGAAACCGCATCAAAAGGGAGAAAGAGACGGGAAGCGAGAGAAAGAGAGAGAAAGAAAGAAGCTCTCCGACATTATCAGACAGTTATCAAAGTCCGCTCCTCCGCCGCCTCCGACGATCTCTTTCACTTATCTTCGCTTTTCCGGAGTGCATTCCGGTAGTTGCCTGTTTCACTCTCTGTCTTTTATTTTCATTTTATCCCCCCCTCCTCTCTCTCTCTCTCTCTTCTACTTCTTCTCAGTTGCTCTCTCTTCCCCCCCTCCCCTCTATATATATACTACATAAACTCGTTTGCTCCCGGCGAATTTAGTGCGCGTAAAGATCCCCGTGTGGAATCAATTTATCGTACGTAAATATTTTTAATCGCGCTTTGATCTCTTTTTTTTTTTATTATTTTTGTTCCTTCGTCGAAGCAACGCGTAATTTAGTTTTTAATAAAATGAATTGCCACGATAGGAATTTCTGATTTATTTTCCGATCGAATTCGAGGTTTTTCTCTTTCTTTTTTTCTTTTTTTTTGACGTGCAATAAATTGATATGAATGAGCTAATTAATTTGAGCAATTAAAAGTCGTTTGTTTGTTGTAAAGTTTGATATATTTAATTCAAGATTAACATGGTGATTGGGAATTTCGTAATGACGCGATAAATTATAACGTCCGTTAAATTAAATTCTAAAATTTTTGAATATTCCGATAATTAATAATTAAATGCATTAATGTATATAAAAGATTATCGTAAATCTTATTTATTTACATTTTATCGGATAAAACGCAATCCAAATATTGTTAAACATTCGAAAACGTATTTTCTCAAATAATTTTGTATTTTTTTATTCTCATCTTACAACGAAAACATGCATATCTTACCTACACCCCTACCTCGAAAAATTCCCAATACCACTCGCTCCGCGATACCCACCTTCATTCTCCCAAACTCCAGTCAGAGTTATCTCTCGATTATCGACGGGTTCCAACCGCACGGCCGGCGGCCAATCGCCTCTGCCACCCCCATTGTCTTCTCTCCCAGCGGCTCTTTCAATTAATGTTTTGATTGATTTCGCGACTACTGTCCCCTCTTCTATTTTCCTCAAAGCGTACGGCGTTGTTTCGCTCTTTTTCCCAAGCGGACTTTCATGTAATTGTACAGCCAACGTTTGCATGATTCATGTATACGTCATCGTTGTAGGATTTTTTTTCTCTCTTATACGTATTGAAATTGTTCGTGAATGATTTATGAATATGTTGTGTGTATAGTGGATGGAAATTTTCGTACGCGAGATTACCAGTTCTTGAGAAGTGTATATCGCAGAGGATATTGATAGGAAACTTCCGCTTATGAGTGAGTTCGTTCGGAGAATCCTGCTTTTGAAGTTTCTCAGAATTTCCTCTTTCGCATTCATTTTTATCGTCTTATATATATATATATATATATATACGTGTCACGTTTTTTTTATAATATGTATATACACATTTTATCCTCGAAAAAGTTCGTTTACTTTTTACCAACAGAAACTCATCATCTTCTACTCCCAACATTAATCAACTTCAACCCCATCACCAGCCACCCCCATAAACCAAAATGACAACGGCCGAAATCTCAGATCTCTCTCTCCCAGCAACGAAGAATCCGCGTTACAGCTGCATTGCTCGCGTCCGCGGAGAAAAAAAAGAGAGGATCTTCTTCTTCTTCTCCTTTTCATTCTTCGTATAGCGTTGTGGAGGGAGAATCGGCGGCTGTTTTATTGCGAGATTTGCAGCGTATATAGCAGCGACGGTGGCAGTGGGTGGTGGTGGCTCCTTCGCCGTAACAAGACTCGCGGAGATCTTAATAGAATCTGAGATCGGCCACGCCGCGGCGGCTGACCAAAGCTGCTCCTCCTCTCCTTTGTTCCGCCGCGCGACCGAGGGGTGCTTGCACTTTGCGGAATAGCTACTGCTTCTCTCGACCTTCTTTTCCTTTTTTTTTTTTTTATTCTCGTGAGGTGTGTCTGTGTTGAGGTTTTGAAATCGCGTGCGAGATTGCGTGTAGTTTTTTTTTTTTAATTTTGGTAGATTGCGTGTGAGGGCTGTAGTGTATTTGTAAATCCAGAAACGTGATTTTATTGTTTTTCTATTTGGATTTATTAGTTTTCTTTTCTTGATGAAAAAATAGTATCAATAAATGTTATGCTTTATCTCAATACAATCATGAACGTTTATGTAGGGAATCCATCAGTAGGCATTCCGAATGTATTAATAAATTACAAAATTTCATTACTATTAATAAACTTTTCTTAAACAATAATTTTTCGTATTATTCAATATGAATACAACAAACCATACACCGTCTCACACCATCTAAGCTCCGAATATATTCACATTATAACCCCATCCTTCGACACCTCAGCCGCAAAAAAAAACACGACGCATCCAATCCGATCGCTTTAATAAACCAAAACGTTGAATTTCCTGGGACGCGCTCGTATGCCCTCGATAGATCACACACACACACCGCGTCTTTTTTCGCGCAGACGCGAGAGAGAGAAAGAGAACAGGCACTTTTCTTTATACTCGTTCTCTTGCCGCGGCCTTCTTTTTGCGAGCGCGCGCTCATTCTAAGCGTATAACGGTGATTTATGAATATTGCCTTTTCGCGAAAGTATCGCACGTCGATTTTTCCTCCCTGCGTCCCAACCAACGACGACGACGACGAGAACGCGGCAGCGCGCGTTCCTTCGCAAAACTGTTTCGCGTTATCGCGTGTGAGGAGCGCACAAGGGAGGAGGAGGAGAAATCTCCAAATCCCTTCGTAAAATCAAAATATCTGCAGCTCGGTGTGAGTTACGAGGTGTGGGTGGGGCTGTGCGTGTAAGGGTAGGGTTGAAGAGAGGAGGGTGGGTAGAGAGAAAGATGGTAGTGCATGGATGTATAATTAAGGATAACGGTGGTAGTGGTAGGAAATTAGATAGCTCTAGTATGATGATTAGGTTGAGATTTTAATCGAATAAAGTAAAATTTTGTTCTATTTTCGACATTCTATATCATTTAATCTCATAATAAATGCATACCTTAATAGGATTTAATCTCGTATAAAGTACCAAAGATCGTATCCAACCAAACCATCATTTTACACGCAAAGCTCAAACATCTTACAACTGAACAATCAATATTATTAAAAAAAACTACTTCATCTCTCTTACTGCACACTCAAACCGACACATCCGTTATAACCAATCATAACCCAATAACCAGCTCTTCCTACTCTCTACGTTTGAAACTCCAAAAAAAGCACACCTAACCTCTCCCCTTCTCTCCCTAAAAAATCTATAAAACATTAATTTCAACGCTCGCTCGCGTCACTTCGCCGCGCTGTCACGATCGCAAACAGTCGCGCGCGCGCGCGCTCGAGCTCGCTTCTCTTCGCCCACCCACTCGCACACACATATACACACATACATACACGAGCGATAGCATAACAGCCAGTTTGACGTATGCGTCAATTCCACGGGCAAGTGAGCAGGGGCTCTCGGGAGCGAAAAATCGGGGGCAGAGAGCGAGAGCAAGAGAGAGAGAGAGAGAGAGAGAGAGAGAGAGACGGTATCACAAAGCCGTCTGATTTAATTTATGACTCGGAGCATTTTCCAATTTTCAATGACCAGCGTGCCGCCAGCTCTCTCTCTCTCTCACTCTCTCGCTCCTTATTCCTTCTCTCCCTCCCGTTCTTTATACCCTGTTTTCGCACGCGCCGCTCCCCTTCTCCTCGTAGCGAGCGAGCGAGCGAGCGAGGCAATTTTATATTTTATTCCCGTATTTAGATTTACCATTTCAGATATTGTAAGAACAAAAATAAGTTTAAATTGAATTTCGCCGCTCTCCCCCACTTCTTCTTCGGTCTCGGTTCTCGCGAAAGAGAAAGAGAGAGAGAGAAAGATGGGAAATGACTTGGGAGGCTTCGTATTTTTTACGCGTCGATGCCTTGCCGGATCCCTTCATTCCTCTGTTTATCTCGAGCGCGTGTTGCTATACGAGAATTATGAGACGTACCTCTCTCTCTCTCTCTCTCTCTCTCTCTCTCTCTGTCTCTGTCGCTCTTTCGATATACGTTTGTCTCGTTCGGTATATATATCGCAGGGTAATCTGGTCGCCGGCGATGGTTTAATAATCTGGAAAATTTGATATTCGTAGATTATTATAATCGAAATGAGAATAAGAGGAAGAAGGAGGAATGGGAGAATGATTCGTTCCGCTTGATGCATACGGATGTGCCACTTAGGCTCTCGGGTTTAATCAATTTTCGAGATGGAAACTTATTATATAGACCCGTTGGTCCTTATTCAACTCCCTGTACATATGTCTCGAAATGGAAAGTTACCTTATTGATCCGGGAAAAAAAATTGTACTTGGCCAAAGTCGTTGGGTTCGTATTTTTATTCCGTCCTGGCGCGTGAATGGTTTATTGGCATGTTCGTGCGAGCAAGTGATATAATCGTTATAAATTTATTATTCTGTACGTATAATATACGTACAACTTTTGAATGCGAAATTGATCTTCTGGAACAAACATCGATAACTGACGTGAAAAGTCGTTAATTATTTTAGTTTAACAATAAATGTAAATATTTTGTATCAATCCGTCAGTCTTGTTATTCAAGAAGTATATCTATCAAAGTACCGTTATAATGTTTAAAAAAAAAAATTGTTACGGTACAGCTGTTTCTTTTATTTGTTTCCAAGAATTTTAATACCATTTAGAAAAGGGAATGAGTTTGCGCAAGGGACTTCCGACACGATTCATCGCGTTTACTTTACAGCCATTATTATCGATAGCAGGAAAACATTTAATTACCCCCTTCCCTCCCCCCCCGGCCCCCCTTGCCATCGTTATCGCCGCGATCGTCTACGAAAGCATAATTAACTCGAGCCGTAGGAATTTTCTCTTTCCTCCGCGTTGCTTATACCTTAAAACGCCTTTTTCCGTCGTCCGCTTTCATTCTCGTGCCGAGTTTTCCTTTTTTTTTTCTTCTTCTTGTTGTTGCCCCTTTCCCTCTTTCTCTTTCTCGCTGTCTCTCGCTCGCCGCTCGCTCGCGCTATACGTCTCGACTTTTATATACGGCGAGTTAAGCAGAGATCGCACTAAATGAGAAATTACACGGGATACAGTAATTGGTCCTGGGACTCGGATTGCAATCTCTGTTTTATTGGACGCTTTTGTGATTTAGAGTAGCACAGGAGGAAAGAGAGAGGAGGGGAAGGAGGAGGGATGAAAGTAAAGCGCTTCTTTACCCGTGTTATCAGTTTTGCATTAGGGTGGGTAAAAACTTGGACGAGTTTTCCGCGTGCGTCTCCTTCTCACGGGGCATTTGATTCATTCGAGTTGTTTAGAGCTGCGACGGTTAATTGGATCTTTTATCGTGGATAAATTATGTTTATTAATTGCGATTGTAACTTTTAAATCGAGTTTTCCGCTTTGTTATACGGGGATTGCTTTATATTATACTTGACTTGAGTTACTGAATAGAAATTGTATTTTGAGGTTATGCTATGAAATTAAACCACGTAATCTCTTGAGAAAATCTCTTAACAATAATTTGATTAATAACTTTTGTTCTTAACGATTTTTCTTATATAACGTTTGAAGTAAGTTTTTTATGATGAGTTATGATTACGATACTGAATTTAATTAAAACTATAAATATATGTCGAGATTTGATTTTAAAGCCCTGCAGTAAACCTATATAATGTTGTTTCTTCCGAAGAATAAGCATAAAAACGATACCTAAACCATACCTTGAAAAAAGAAGAATAACAAATCTCCCGACGACTTCATTACCCCTAAACCTTGAGAAAAACCAAAACAAACTACCCTCGTTCGCCAACAACCCTGCACCCAGCCCCATTCATCCGCCCTCTCTCTCTCTCACTCTCTCTTTCTCAACTACGCCGAATTTTGATTCCACCGCTAACAAGGCAACGCGTCGTCGTCGTCGTAGTAGTCGCGCAGTAGCAACGACGACGCGGTCCTTCACAGCAGCAGCAGCAACGACGACGTGCGCGCGCGCTCCATCCTTCAGGATCATTATATCGCCAATTAGAAGATAGCGAGAGAGCGCCGCGACGCCTAACAAGCTTCCTGGGGAGACAGCCGAGCCGCGCGCGCGCGCGCGCGTGCAGGGTAGGATAGCTTCCCTCTCTCTTCTTCCATTTCTCTCCCCTACTATACCAGTGTGTAAGCACGCGCTCGTGCATTTTTCAAAAAAAAAAAGTAAAAAAAAATAAAAACTAGCAGCAAGCAACGAAAGTTCATTGATATGTACTATATATACAGCGTGGTGCTGTTGTAAATAAGTACAAGCTCGGACTACTTGTTTACGCTCGTTTTCGAAAATACGCGCGCGCGTCTAATAAGACATCGCGGCGAGAGTATTTGCGCGACCCGTTCGTCAATTAAAATGCCACCGCGCGGATGCAAGTCAGAACGTCGCAAGCGTATAGGGTTAATTATATCGAGAGAGATTTATCGCGCGGGATATGCGTATGAATGCTCGCGCTATTGGCGTATATACGCCTGCTGCTGTCCTTTCTTTTTCGTTTGCTTGCGCTTCTTCGTTTCGAATATAGGAGATGTTCGCTTTAATGAAGGAAGGAAGCGATGTTTCTTAATGTCACACGGCGCTTTATTGGATTTTCTTTTAATTAGAGTTTGTAAATTGTGGCCTCATGGCCAAGCGCCTCGCGGGGTGACATTTTTTTCTTTTTTTTGTTGCGCATGTTGTTAGATTTTTGTTGTTGTTGTCAATTATGTGGGATTTTTGTACTTTGTAAGATTAAATTTAGATATTAACGGTATTTTATGGAATTTCACGGAACTGTAAGAGAAGGTCGTATAAGCCTTTAATTACGCGCGAGAACACCAGTATTATTAAAGTCATTTTAAAGGTATCAAATATATTAACACAGAGTTATTTAAAAATTCGACGTTATTAACACACATACAAACGAAATCTTCCTACACAATTTTCTTCACGCGCCTTTCTCGCAGTATATGAAACACCGGTATCATCTCTTTTTCTCAACAATATACCGAAAAAGCTTCAGCAGCACCGTCAAAGCTTCGCTTGTCCAGCACTAACGACGCAGCTCATTCTCAATTCCACCTCTCTCTCTCTCTCGCGTGCGAAAATTTCGGACGTACCCTCCCTCTCCCTCCTATCCTTCACAGCTCTCTCCCTCCTTCCTACTCTCTCTCTCTCCACACATACAACAACCAGCACCCTCTTCTCCTCTACCTCTACTACCTCCTCCCACGTTCGCGCGCGCGGGCGGCCGGCTGGTAGTTACAAGCTCCGGTCTCAATTAGTTGAACTTACGTCGCCGGGGTCCAATTAGACGCGGGCCAGGAGCTCGAGCTCGCTAGCTCGCGCCCTGTTTGCTCAAGTCTGCCCCAGACAAAGAGGGACAGATAGCTCGACGCTGAAAGTGTCTTTTTCCTCCGCTAATGACTAATTAGCAGGCTCTCCACTTCGGGGCTATAATGACGCGAGCGCGCGCGCGCGCCCGTACCGCGGATCGCATGCAGAGAGAGAGAGAGAGAGAGATAGCGAGGCGCTTTTTCTCCGCGCGTCGAGTGGCTTGGTGTGTATGTGTGTATACGCGAGCGCGCGAGGATCGTCATTAAATGAGTGTGGAAAGTGTGTATGTATGTATATATGCGTGGGTATGCATGCGACTGGGTAAGAGGAGGTGTACAGGTTGAGCTGCCTGGGATTGGAAGTTTGTTGCTAATTGTTGCTTTTGTAAATGTTGCTACTGTGCGCTTCCGCGAAGAGAAAGCTTTGGGAGAAAAGCTTTTCAGTGAATGCTGTGCGGAGATTTGAAATTGATTGTTTAGGAATGTTTGTGATTATGTCGATTCACGGTTTCGGTTGTTGTTTCGAGAGTATTAGTATGAAAGGTTATTGGTTAGTCAATTGTTTCTTTTTAGCTCGTTGCTGATTTTCATAGTTATATGAAAATGCTCGAAAGTATTTGTTTCAAGTTAAAGTGATAATTAATAAAATACTACTTCATTTCATTGTTTGAAGAATGAAAAAAAACCTACAGCTATTCCCAGTTTATTTTCCTACATTTTCCAAGTCAAAACTAAACCCATAAAATCTGTATTAATCAAAACCAAACCCCTCCGAAAATTACTTAAAAAATCTTAGCCTTCTACTCTTGCCTATACCCCTCGCAGCTATACTATATATATATACACCGCGAACTTCGAGAGACCGGGAAACAATAACCCAAGCTCGGACCGTGGAGAGGGAGAGGGAGGGATAGTAACCGTATAAAATTTCAAAACGTCGAGAAACGTGACGCGCGCTCGCGTATATACTTTCGTCCACTATACGTCCGTCATCCCCTAACGGTTCGCTTATTTATTTTCGTCCCCTGGACACACGCGTGCTATATAGCTGACCGTGCCGCGCGCTTGACGTTTTTATTAAACTACGCCTCCAGTCTACTTCTCCTTCATCTCCCTCCCCCGTTTCTCATCTTGGACATGGCGTCTTATAAGCATGTATATGAGGACTATGGACGGACACTTTCGTCATTTCGAATGGTGTACGCGTCTTCCTTTGTCTTTTCGATTCGAGCAGCCGCGTGAGTGGTGGCGCGGAGAGAAATAAAATTGGGGAGAAGGAGGAGTTGAGACTGACGGTTTCGCTGAGCTTTTTGTTTTCTAACCGTGAGGGTGCGGCTCTAATGGCGTATAGAGGATACTGCAGGTGCTGCTGCGGGATGGTTCATTTTGAGTTATGAGTGTACTTTGGGTATAGGGGGTATGGTAATACTTTGTATATTTATTAAGAAGTTTTATTATCTTTGTGGTCAGCCAGATGGAACTGGAGAATTCTACGAGTACAGATTCTTTCGATCTTATTAAAAGATTTGGCAATAAAATTAATATTAATTTTAAACCCACTATAGCAAACCTAAAATTACTAAGCAGAATTAGATGATTACCACTCGGCAACTGCCAAACTGACGCACACAGCGCATCGTCATCGCCAGCGCGATACACACTCAGCGTTAATATGCAATTAGCGGCGGCGTCGCCGAGTCAAAAGCGATCCCGATTCAATCTCTCTCTCTCTCTCTCTCTCTCTCAGAGCAGCGTGCCTACTGAATGGCCGTGCCTTTACTTTCGATAAGCGGCTGCGGCGGTACGTTGCGTCCGTCCATTCACGCTGGCGAGCGACGCGTAAGCGCTCGCATCCGCCCATTCACAGAGTCGCGCGAGTGATTAGGGGAAGTAGAAGCGGTCGTTTTCTCTCTCTCTCTCGCTCTCTTACACTCGCTGCGGGAAAAAGGCCGATAGAAGAAGAGTGCAGTGGTTTTAGAATCGGGCCGTTTAAAGCCGTTTTTCGGGATAAAAATAAGATACCGACGTATATGTCACATAAAGAGACGAAATATTTTAATTCCCAGTGGATGAGAGATAAATTATGAATGAGACGTATGTAGAGAGAGAGAGAGAGGAAGAACAGGCGGGCATTGGTGACTTGCTAATTACCGACATACGACGCCGCGGCGACGACGGTTATTGCCACTTCCGTCCCGTGAGTCAGCATTGGCTATATAGTTGTGGCTCTTCTCTCTCTCTCTGCAGTTGTAAAGCTTTCTTTTTTTATCGTGCGCGCAAACTCGGTCGCCGCTCCATTTTGCTTAATTGAACGGAAATTATAATAAAGGTGTACACTCGTGTGTAATATGGCATCCGTCCGCCACTCATGAAAGCCGCTTGTGTATTCGAATAGATTTGGATATTTTTAGGTCTGTCACGGGTTTCCCTAACAGGATTGTGTCGGAAGAAGGGTTTCAGACGTCAACGGTGGTTGTCACGGTTGTTATATAAGATTTTTCATAATTAGCGGTATAAGGGAACAATTAGATAAGGTAATTAAGTCGAGTTGAGGAATTATTAAGGATTATAATTAGACGTGGAACATTTTCATTCTAAACGGTTTTATTTAAAAGTAAAAAAAGCAAGTTAATATTTTTTAAAATAAATTATTCTAAACAAAGACATAAAAAGACAATTTTTTCTTACAGCATCAAATAACATCTTGATCCTAATTAGAATAAAAAAAAATCCATATTTTTTTTGTCACGACCGCACTAGACAACACACACATACACAGTGAGCTTACGAAAGCCCCTTACAGTAACACAGAGGGGGTCTTCAGTATGGAAGGGGAGGCCTGCAATCTCCGGCTTGCAAATCGAGCGCCTCGGTGCTAATTAATCACTGTTTTGAAAAACAAATCAATCAACGTTCCCATTCAGCGCCAATTAAAAACCTCCGGGTGAGAGCTAAAGGCGCTAATTTTTAGCTCCCCCTCTCGAAAAAGCGTCGCGCGCTCGCAAACAACGACTTCGACAAACATACATATACACATATATATATATACAGAGCGAGCGATCGCTGAGATAATAGACGGTGAAAAAGTAGGATAAGACAAGGGAGTAAGAGAGAGAGGGCGTTTATAATTCTCGCGAGTCTGCCGAGGAGGCCAATTAGCAGCATAAAGCCGAGCTGAGTTTCTCTTTCTCTCTCTCTTGTTCTGCTTGTGCTATAGTGTGTGAGAGAGAGAGAGAGAGAGATGTTTGTACGTGTAATGGATTGTTGCTAGAAGTATTCGGCTAATTAATTAAGCTTCTCTCTCACTCTCTCTCTTGGCGTGTATATACCATGTCGCGCCTGCGCGCGCACGCTTGTGTAAGACGAGAGGGCGCGCGTCGCGCTCGTTCTCTATATTTCGTCGCGTGCGCAAAATTAACAAGTTTAAATTAACGAAATTTAACGAAGGTCCCTTTGTGTGCGAACGCAAGCGGCGCAACCTTGTGGCATGCGAAAGTTTAATAAAGTATATATATACATATATATATATTATCTCGCGGGCTCGTTTGAATTTGTTCAGCGGAATAATTATAACGGTTTTCGTATATTAGTAAAGTGTCGGAGTTTACTCTGCTGCCTTGGTTTCTTAATTGTTTTCCTTCGGTTATATGCTTTATACAAACATATTCCGTATAATGTTAAAAAATATTTTTTTTCTTTTAAAGTCTTTGAAGAATACGTTTATACTTACGACCCTACTATTTGCACTAAACAAGACCTTTTCAGTGATCCCCGAAAGTTCCACTCTCTCGACCAATTACGAGAACCTCGTTCAACAGACCGCCCAAATTAAACCAGAATCCCTCGTCTAACTGGTGCTTCTTTTCCTTTTTTTTTTTATTTTTAACCTCCGGTCAAGCGCGAGGTCGACGATGTTCAAGTTCAATGTCTTTTTATCTCGCTTTTACGGCGTCGAAATTTGCTCGCGCACCCACGCATGCAGACGCACGATAATAAATCCTGTTGGACTGTGCTCTGGTTTGTGTTGCTACATGATGTGTCGTGGCAGGTGTACTATGGCTAATGTGTAAGAAAAGGTGTATGTGTGTATGTGTGTGTAAGATAAGAGTATAGGTGGAGATGTGAGCTTGATTGGGCAAAGTTTATTTTATAAACGATATTTAATTGTTAATAAGAGAACATTAAAAAAAATGATTTTAAATTACAAAAATTTCATATAGATATATATTTAGATCGAATTAATATTTCTGTAATTATATTTTAATGATAAATGATGGTTCTTTAATGATGAGCTCCTTAATTAAAGAACATAAAGTGCATTTTCTAAATACTTCAATAAAAATTTTCAGCGCGAATAATGAAAAATTTTGAAGAAACTTTAATTTTGCGTTGATTGACATAGCTTATAAACAATCAAATTACGATATTGGCGTTGGAGACAAAGCGTTTAATGATGAAATTATCTTTTATTTATACTCTGGATCGGATAATTTCAATCGACTAATTAATCAAATCAAACTGACTTGATATATCAATAATTTATTCTCCCGTAAATATTTATCAGGATCATACATATAGCTTCCATTAATACAGATTTCAAACGACTTTTAAAAATAAGATAATTATATTGGCTTAAACGTGATAGACACGTGAAATTACATTAATGGGCTCGCAGCGTTTTTTTTTTTAATAACCCGTTATAAGTGTTTATCGGCATATATTTTTATGATTCCATATTTTTCTCTCTAACGTATATCCACGCGCTATTATTATCAATATAAACGAATGACAATATATTAATAATAGAACAGTGAAAAATTTCTATCTCGTCAAAACCGCTTATAAATTAGATTATAAGAATACCAAACTTTGTACTTATCAAGAGTATTGAAATAAATCCCGACGCCCAAATGAATCAATCCGAAACAATCAACGCTGACAAATCAATGCAACAAATCACACAGCCATATATATATACACGTATAGAATCTTAATTAAAGTATCGACTGAACGCTCGTCTCTTTTATTTTGCAGACGGTGGTTTAGCCCAGATCACGATGACGATGGATGTGAGCAAGTCGGAGACTGGTAAAAATGGCTCTACTCAGCAAGAGTGCCACGGCTGCCGCAAGACAATCAAGGAGAGGTGAGAGAAACCTGCGCGCGTCTCACGCTTATATATATATCTATATATATATACGCTTCCTTCCAACCTATACCTCCCTCCTTTCGCCACTCAAATCAATTTAATCAGCGACGGGGATTTATGTGTTTACGCGTCTCGTCCGAGTCGTCGTCGACTTTCAAGAGGACGTGTCGAGTGACGCGTGCTCGTGTGTATATATATAATGTTACTTACTTGCTATGGGTTGGAGATTCGTTGTCGGTTGGTGTCTCTTTTTGGATTAAGCTATGAGGTCGGATATAAGGGTTGGATTGTTTTATTTTATTTATAGCGATAGGATGTAATGGCTTATAAACAATAAAAGCATGGTGAAATGTATAATAATCGATGGTAACAAAGGAATGTCCCGTCTTAGTAATAATAATTTCTTATGATTTTAAAGAACCGTGGCGAAAATTGCGATCAATGGTTTTAATGAGAAACAACAATCTTTATCGCTTACAAATTTTTCTATTTCGAATAAAAATATTGGTTTAATAAATAAATAATCTTTTTTACAATGTAATGATCGGATTAATTAACATGTCACATCTCTATACCAGAACAGCACTGATTTATACTTACAGTAAACTGTACATACGAAATCTTAACAAACAAAGAACAGCGCGAAGAAATTAAATCGATATCTAGTACAGCAAATCAGCTTTTTTTCTCACAACGATTACATATACCGGTACCCACATACCTTATACTCATCACAAACAACCTCGACAACAAAACGATCCAATTCTTAAATAACCTTCTGAACCATGATTCTCAGGTACTTCCTGAAAGCGTTGGACGCCTACTGGCACGAGGATTGCCTGAAGTGCACCTGCTGCGATTGCCGACTAGGCGAAGTCGGCTCAACCCTTTACACTAAAGCCAACCTCATACTCTGCCGGAGGGACTACCTGAGGCTCTTTGGTAACACAGGCCACTGCTCGGCCTGCAACAAACCCATACCCGCCTTCGAGATGGTCATGCGCGCCAAGACGAACGTCTATCACCTCGAGTGCTTCGCCTGCCAGCAGTGTTATCACCGGTACGTTCTGCAAACATTTTTATAGTTATTTTCTTTTTTTTTGTTTGGATTCTTGATAAAGTGGATAATGCGTAGTAGGGTATCTTGTTGAGTATTTTTAAGAAGGATAAAAGGATAGCTGGATAAAAACTTTGGTTTTGTAAAGGTTCTGATTTATTAATATCAAGTAATGGTACACTCTAAACCCGAAAGTGTAAAATCCCTTATTTAAACTTTTAAAACGGTGGAATAAAATTTTACAATTTCTAACGTCAGTTTTTACACTTTGGGGTTTAAAGTGTATATTTTGAAATGTGTAAAAATATAAGTGAGAAAAAAAATCATATAAAATAGTGATAGGCAAAGATATTCTGGAAATTCATGTTATAATTTTACCTTTTTAAATAAAGGAGCAAAAAATATCTTACTCTTTCTTATGTGCAGTGCGAAAAATAAATTCCACAATAGGATTTATACTCCGGTTTTTCTTTTATTAATTAATTAAAAATGGCGTGTCCCAAAGCGAACCGGCGTTCAATAATATGATAAAAATATAACACATGGTTAACTCGGAAAATATGGGTATGAAAATAAACAGTCAATTTTTTGCAGGAAATAATTTTCATTACACAGAAATATTCCTTTCAGAATATTTTTAGTTTAAAATTGAATTAAAACAAAAAAAGGTCGAAAAGAAACAACAACAACAAAAAATTAAAGAAAACCCCTTATTTTTGAAATAAAGCAAGCAAGTATAACAACGTTCTTCGAGCCCCAATTCGCCTTCCATCAAACAACTCGGCTCGCCCCGGCCATGAATCACGAGCGTCTTCTCGCCGTGAAAGTGTCAGCAGTATCGCGATAATTATATAACAAGCCTTCTCCTCCTCCTTCTCCACCTCTACCTTCTTCTCTTCCTCGCAAGACACACTCGCCTCCTTTTCCCTCCGCGCTATATAGCGCTCGTCTCAGAATCGTTCGTCGTCGTCCCCCCTTCCCGTACACCTTCTACGCCGCGGGGGGCGACCGTCGCACCGAGGTGATTTCCCAGCTGGCCTGTAAAGCGCGCGCGCGCGCGCGCGTCTCGCACCTACGGTCACGTGTGCACGCGCTCGCTCGCGTCGATGAAAAAATAAAATTACGGGAGAATGGACGGGCAATCAAAACGGATCCTCGAGGTGTATTCAATTTCCTCCTCGTCGTCGTTCCCCCCCGCACTCTTCGCCTGGCAGGCAGCGGCTTTTTCCTTTTTTTTTCATTTTTCTCGAGGTGTTGGGCCGCGGGGGGAATACAAATGCTGGGATTAAGGGTGGATTAATTTTTTGTGAGTGAACGATGTGTATGTGTATGTTTGTTAGTGTGGTGTTGGTGTAGGTGGGTGGTGAAGATTTTGTTGTTGGACTGATTTTAAGCAGGGAAATTCGATTTTGTTAGTTAAAATGATTAATAGTTATTGGAATAAAAATTTATAATAACAACTGATTCTCTTTTTAACTTTACTTTCACCATTACTTTTATGACGAAATAACTGCAAAATGATACTATTTTTCATGTAGAAACGACCGTTAAAATGATAAATAACATATACAGAAGATTATTTTTAATTAATACCAATTGAATTATTAAAAAAACGCAAATGTTAACCGAACCCTTATCTAAATCTATCCATCGTTAAATCTTCGTCAAAACCACAAAACCCAACAGCAAACCTCATAACACCTCACTCCCCGTCTCGTCCCTTCAATCGAACCCTCAAAACCAGCGGCAAATAATCGCGTGACAACCGCGACTGGTCCAACCGTATAGCAAACAAAGGCTCATGCTAGCCGCGCACAAAGGAGCCGGCAATTTTACGTTTTTATCTCGCGAGGGGCATTGTCCTTTTTTTTTCGACAATACCCTTCTTTACGCGACGCGCGCACAGCTCGTCTCTATCTTGACGCGTTTGTTTCCGTTCGCATTGTCGGCTCGTCGGTATCGCTCTTCCTCTCCTTCTCTTTCTCTTCTCCCGCGCGCGCTCGTTCGATCGTAAAAAAGCATCGCGTTGATGCGTATATACACGTACATATGTCGATGCACTTTTATATCGTACACATTTGTTAGGGTACCATAATTGATATTTGGTTTGTTCAGTAGTACATATAGGTGTTGGTTGTTTGATAATTATATTAATGTGGTACTCGAGATATTTCAGTGCGTTAGTCGACCTAAAACGGACGCGTGTACGATCAGTTATGAGGTTTCCGATTCAGGAAGCTATTCGAGTTTCAATCACAAACACCGTCATAAATTTCACAAAAGCTTTGCTTACGTCGGTACATATGAGTCAGCCTCTGCATATTTAATCCTTCGAAAAACATCCCACAAGTATTACGGAAAAACGCTTCAGTCGACGCTTTCGCTGAATAACCCAGAGGTTGAAAAATGAGCCCTGCCGTCAAAACCGGCACTCACAAATCACCCCCGAATTATTCAACGAGTAGCACGACTCGACGTTCGGTCGTCCAGTCCTCTTTCTTTCTCGATTGTTCCGAAATCGTCCTCGCCGATCAATTAACGAGTCCCTCGCGCATCGAAAACTGTGCCGTTCCTACCGTTGCCGCAATTTCTCACGCTCTAGCCCTAAATAATGCTACCTCGCCCCCTCGCCCCCAAGAGAGAAAGAGAAAAAAGACCAACCACGAGCTAATCGAGAATCCTCGTATCTCGGCGTAGAGCTTGGACTCTTTCTCTCTCTCTCTCACTCTCAATATTTGATCCGGAAGCGTCCGATTGCAATGCAGGCGTATATAAAATGGCCCCTAATGGGGTCGCGTCGACGACTTCATTTACTTATTCAGTGCGCGACCCTCGTTAAAGATTTAGCCGAGTTATCCGGGCGGTGCCGGCCAGATTGAAATTTCCCATGCAAGGACGCGATTTTGCGTCGCCGTCGTCGTCGTCGTCTGCCCTCTCTCGCTCTGCGGATTTTTAATATTTGAAGGTGCAGCGTGAAATGCGCGCTAGCGCGCGAGCTTTGACTTATACAGGCTCTTTACCGCTCTCGAGAGCCAGGGTGCTCTGGGTTTGTTGTTCGGCTGCTGCGAGGTTTGGATATATCGAAGAGTCGAGGGATTGGTTTTGATGTTCTATAAGACTTGAATTGTTTCTTAGAGTTTTACATTGTTCCTTTTCGAAAATGAGAATCCGTTTTATATTTTTAATTGTTTAAGTGCGAATTATTTTGAAATAGGAGTCAATACAGATAAAAAAACTATTATTTTGAATCAACTTTATCAATATCGCTTTTTTTTATTATAAATAAAAAATAAATAAAAAATTTTCTGTGATATAGTAACAAAAATTTGTTTCATTTTACATTTATGTTAAATTATAACAAATACAAGGAACATCAAAATCTAAGTAATCGCAAAAACGTGTCAAAACAGTTAAAAATATTGGCCAGCTCGCGCGCAATCACATCGTTCCACTCGTCGTTCCCTTTATATACACTTACAAAAATACTCGCCATCGGCCTCACTCCCTCCTCATACATACAAACTCTGTCGAGGACTTCGTTTTTCCGAATCGGACGTACACCCGCGCGCGTTTGCGCCACTACTCCCGAGAAACTCCACTCCACCCCCTCGTGTCCGCCATCCCCCTCTCGGGGAGTCGTTTAGTCTTTAATTGGATGCCCGTTAAATTAGACCGGACGTCTTTTTAGCTGGGCCACGAAGAGAGAGAGCGAGAGAGAGAGAAAGAGCTAATTGGATCGGTAAATCATCCCGTAACCGAGGGAGTGGCAACCCGAGCTTGCGCGCTCACGTACACACGGGGCACAACCCTTTATTCCGCGTTATTACAGTCTAAAGTTACTCCCGTGTAATTGTTGCTGTTTAATTGCGAGTTCTAAGTCTCGCGAGCGAGCGAGCTAGCTAGCTAGCTCTCGCGTTTCAGAGAAAGAGAGAGGGGTGTCCCCTCCGCGCGTAATTTCGACTTACGAACTTGCCAGTAGCGCCGGAGAGAGAGAGAGAGAGAGATGCCTGAGGTGGGGGGATGAAAGTCGTTCGCCTTGCTTTCGGGGTGAGAGAGAGAGAGAGTTGCTACTGCTGTTGCTGCCAGTGGTGGTGTTACTACTGTGGGATCGGAGAAAGAGATCGTTTGGCCGTCGATTGCGATGGCTTTTTAAGCGAGTTTTGAGGTTTATCTCTTTGTCCTCTTGTGGCTGGATTGTCTTAGATTGTTGGAAGGGTTCCGCTCGTTTTAGGAAGAGCTTTCGAGTGTAATGGTGAAAGATTGTACGTCTTACATTTATTCGAAACAAAATTAGATTGACGTTGATAATTCGCTTGAACAATTGTCATATTATAAGTATTGTATTGGTATGAATAATGGAAATCTTTGAGTAAGCCACAAACAGATTAACGTCACTTCATATTCTGGTATTGCTTCTCTGACCTGGCACAATAGGAAGTATCCAGAGCTGGCAGGTACATGCGGGTATACGCCTTCTGCCCTTCTATAGAGAAACTATTGACATTAGCCCTAATTGTTCCTACTAGTTCCCTAATTGCAGTTGAACGAGGTTTAGAAATTTGACCTGCGACGAAGAGATCGTGAGATAGATTAGACCAAGTCTGATTTTAAATACAAAGAAAAGCTACGAATTCAATTTAAGCACCTTATACTTATTAGTATTTTTATAGGCTACAATAAACAGATAATATCTTGAATATACATTTGGGACCAAGGGATTTTGACCTGACAGCTAATCTTTATGAACGCTATAATGTCCCATTGTTAAATTTATAATACCTGTCATGTATACACCATCCATCTATTATTAATATTCGATAATATGCAAACGAAAAAATAATCCATATCGCACACACCCCCGCTGTAAACAAAAGCCGACGTATCTCTTCGGAAGCGCGTTCGCGCATCGGACAATGCATCCGCGCAGTGCAAGAGCAAAAGGATACCCGAAAAATTCCTCGTATCCTGCAGCCTGCCAGAACGATACGCCCTATGTGCGTATCTCTGCACGCCAGCGGAGTAGCAGCAGCAGCAGTAGCAGCAGCTTCGGGCGCATAATGGTCTCTGTGCAATGCGATAATTCCATTTGCTGCTCGCACCGATTATGAATATCAGCCGACTGCACGTTTCCGGCCCTGCATGCACGCGTATACGAGCGAGCGATAATTATTTGACCGACTCGCCGTTATTTCGAGCGCAAGCGCGCACGCAGGGAATGCGGGCCTTTAAACGCGGTTGCGATGATTAATTATATAATGACAGTCGAGGTGTGCGGGTGCACTGCCGCGATACACGCGAAAATTAGCGATGACCAGAATGGTGGATAGAAGAGGGGGGAAGGTGGAATGTTCGAGGTTTTTGTTCGGTTGCGGTGGTGATTCGGTGAGCGAGAGGTTTTCGGGAAAACGATATAGATGGGATGGGGTTTGTTGAATCTATTGTTAGGAATTTTGGCGTTGGAGAGATGAAGCGTGGTTCGTTGTTTGTTTGTTTTAACTGGCATCAATAGGCATTGCTTTGAATTAATTGGGAGTATTCATTGAATGTATACATTTGTTTGTTTGAATTAAAATTGTTAAAAACTGAAAAAATGTTTTAATTAGGAGCTATTTTTAGATTGATTAGAGAATTTTTTATTTCTATTTAAAGCAAATGCGAATAAGAAAGAGTTAACGATTATTGGTCACTATATTATATTAATTGGCGAGTAATCTATCATTCTCGAGTATAAAATAAATCATAACTGACGAAAAGTCGATTGTCCGTGACGTTATTAATCAACCACAATTATGTCTTTATTGTTACAGGTTCTGCGTGGGTGATCGTTTCTACCTGTGTGAGAACAAGATCCTTTGTGAGTACGATTATGAGGAGAGGCTGGTATTCGCTAATATGGCGCTACACGCCTGCACGAACATGGCCATAAAGCGACAGCTACCCCCAACGGCGACGCCACCGGGACAGAACATCGGCCATCCTAACCATAATCCTATGCAGCAACAGCAGCCACCGCCACAACAACAGCAACAGCAGCAGCAACAGCAGCAGCAACAACAACAGCAACAACAACAACAAATGTTGGGTCAAGGAATGGGACAGCATAATCATGTCACGAACGTAAGGATCTAATTCTTAATAGCTTTTTAATGTGGATTATTTTAATAATTGTTGAGTATTTTTTTAAACACTGATTACCTATGACTTGGTCTTCATGCTTCATTTTTTTGTAAAAAGATTTATATTTAACCTATACTTGATCATCCTCTAAATTAAAATTTTTCTAATTCAATGAATCATTTATAAAGCTGCTTCAATTCGGTTGTCTAATGAATAATTTAAAACCCAATGAAAATGCTTAGCGTGACACGTTATTAACCAATGACATTTCTATCGGTTTCAGGGCCAAATGCCAGGTGGCACGCCAACAGTGAACGGTACCGGTCCCCTGGGGCCCATGGGTCCAGCATCGCAGCGCATTGGTGCGGGAGGACCTGGCGACATGAACAACAACGGACTGTCGGGCCCCGGAGGCCTTGGCAGCGTCGTCAAGGCGCCGCCCATGACGATGCCAGCGCCAACCAGCTGAGACGAGGCCGCGAGCGCCGCTACGGCCGCGCCGCCACTCAAGAAACTACGCTGCCTCGACGGCTACTAAACAAGTCGACGAATCGCAAATCGCGTGCTGTGATGTGAAGCATTGAGACGAACGCGCACGCGTCGCTTCCTAGAAGTGACACGTTGACGAGATGATGTTGTAAATAAATACGAGGAGGAAGGGGGAGCGACGCTAGGTGGCGCTTTTCTCTGAGCCTGCCACATCGTTGTTCACACTTCGCATTTTCGTTGTTATCCACGTGAAGCTGCGCGCACGTGGCTTTCATATTATTATTATTATTATTGATTTATTATTGATTATTGCTATTGAACGCTATTGATATTATTATTATTATTATTATTTTTAAAAATTTGTATGTATGACGTCCATTATTATAGTCGTCGATATTGAATCTCCTTACCTTTTTTTAATCGCTATCGGTATATAAAGTGTATAAAAAAAGCAAGGAGAGAGCGAGAAAAGTGAACAATTATAATACGCCGATCGACTTACAGAGAGCGCGCGCGTCTGTAGTGTGCCATGCTTCGTCGAACTTTTCACCTTCAGAATCAGAATTCAGATTGGTCGGCGATGTACTGTACTTTAGCATGATCTACGGATGCAATTGCAGTCGCTGGGGGGAATTTATCGACGGTCGATAAGTTGATAAGTGGATCGATCACGATGAATTTATCGATATTGGTGGATCGATGTGTTTTTATTTCTGGGTATACAAAATACCGATAATACGATTGATGTATTGGTGATAAATGTTATTTACAATACGTCGATTATCGATAGTGTGATGGATAATACGTAAATAAGGTGTGATTACTAAGAATCGATAAATCGGTATCGATAGATCGCGATCGATTAGTAAGTCGAAACTAAGAGTCTGAAGGCAGATTAGAGGAATTGGTTTCCATTACAGCTAATACCAAAGATTATAAAATAAGATAATTTGCCCTTGATATGTGCTAAATTTTCTTTGTATCGGTTTTACTAATTCCGAAATTTTCACTTCGCAAAGCTTGTAACTCGAATGAAATAAAGGTCGTTCTTTTTCAACGTCAAACTTCTTGCACATACACAACACACATAAACACACACGTATTCCTTCCAGTCGAATCGAAACGAGCAAAGCCAAGTTTTCGTTCGCTTGCCGCGTATTGGGGCTTAGTCATAGCTTTACAGTTAAACCAAAAGAGAAACTACTTGTACCAAAAGACCATAGCAGTTATATCGAGTGTCGGAGGTGGTAATGAAGAAAGGTATATAAGTGCGCGATAATGTGGTCAGGTATAATGGGGAGAAAATGAAAGACGAAGCTGTGTGAGTGATGGAGCGCGAGCGGAAAATTGTTGAGATGAAAATTTTATCTGATCTTTGAAGGAATGAGAAAATGCGCGCGAGTACGAGACGAGAAAGAGTCGAGCGATACGAAAAAAAAGGAAAAAAATTGTATATTTCGTGAAAGCTGTATAATTTAGTACAAAGCATTAACGACAAGTGTATAAAAGGCGAAAGAGAATTGTAATTGCCGACGAGGAGGATGAGAAGAAGGCGCTCTATTCTCCGGCTCTGTATAAGAATAATACCCTTTATTCTACCTTCTTTTTGTTAATCATCTGTATATATTGTCATAATTAGCGCACTATTGTTAGCATATTATGATCGATAGGGTTCCATTACTATACGAAGAAAAAAATACATTCTTATTAATACCTTAAAAATGCTTGACTACTCATTTACATCCATACCTTGCCATACCTTATTCCTTGCATTTTTTTATACAATCTTAATCCAATTTCAAAAATTATTCTTTTTTTTTTATTCAACATGATTATTATAATAAAAATATAGTGATAATAACTATTCACCTCATAAAGTAAATTATTCAATGTTAATCAAGGTAAGTTTTCAGTTTTATATCGTTGAAATCCTTGTAGAATTCGATTTAAGATTTGACAATTTAACTGTAAACATTTAGAGAATATTTAAAATTTTTCTTCAAATTTCATCCTCTTGAAAAATAGTTTAAAAGTAAATTCTACTTTTACTTTTCTCAAACAAACGATCAATATTTTCCACTTAATGTACACAGTACAACAGCTTACTTAGCAATATAACGCACGATCTCTTAATCACCGATCTCCCAGCCAACAATACGAAAATTCCAATAAATCCAATCGCCTAGCGCGAGCTTCATTTCCGCGATTTCCGCAACTGCGCTGTACTCCAAAAATTTCACATCCTAGGCGCGTGCCACTGCCTTGCCGCGAGTTTAACCGGAGTTTGCTCGCGAAATATAATAACATCTGACTTCGGTGGAGGACATTAGGGAAATGGCGCGCAAGCGGACGTTTCGAGAGATGGGGGAAAGAGAGACGATTCCCCAGATTGCTTTTTAGTTTAGCCCGGCGCACGATCGGGGAGTTTCTTCCATGCGGGCGATCGAAATGGTTTTTCGTTTGGGAGTGCCCGGGTTTACGGCCAAAGTTGGATTTTGGGGGTGGAGTCTGCGGCATGATTAGATTCGGTTATAGGGTTGAATATGCACAGGGTTTTAAGTGGTTGGTTATGTTGACTTTTCGGGGCGTAATTGAAATTTGTTTTGTTTTATTAGAACATATCGATTATGAACAGTTATTACGTTTAGAAAGCCTGTTTTTCTAATCTTTTTTTATGTATACTGCATTGCAAACAAATAATTTGATGTTTCATACATGTTATTGCAGAAAGTTATGATATATTTAAATATAAAAATGGATTTTGAAATAATGTTGATTCGTATAGCTTTAAAGTGGAGTCTTTAATTTATTAACTAGAAAATTAAAGAAAGACTATTATATAGTTAAGTAAGGAATGAAAATAATTAAATGTCTATAAAAATATTGCTTGATTTTTAAAAAAAAAAAACGTATAACTTAATTTTTTTTCGGTAGTTCAATAAAACATTGTATGATTTTGTCAGAATTCACGTGATTCTTAAGATTTTCAAAGTTTTTGCTTATTTTTTACGATTGCAAATGCATCCAACGTTGCACAGGGCTGTCTCATTTTAACTGTATTTAGTTTGATTCAAATCTCTTTTCTCGCAGTTTTAGTTCGTATGGCAGCTTAAATTAGATAGTGATCAGTAACCATTTTTCGTTCTTACTCCTCTTGTCAACTTTCCATAAAAAAAAGTAAACGGGTAGTTAAAACAGCGTCACAAAACCTATTTTAAGTGATGGAAATATTTCTTTTGTATTACCTATAAAACCAGAAAAAAAGTATTACAGAATTGTGCTTCAAAATTTTTTGTTTTTATTTTTTGAGTACTTTAGGTATGGATAAACTATAGAATTCCTGATACCTGATGATTTATCAGCACTCTCAATCTAAATAGCTCTTGCTAACATAAATCTAAACTGAAGTAAAGTCTTGAAAAAAAGATAAATTATTTGATAAAATAAATTTTCTAATAAAATCATTAAAAATAATTAGGTTATTAAATGTTGTTTTTCCATGCTAAAATTGTATTATAAATTCCTTTTCTAATTTTGTGCTAAATTTGTACCTATGAAAATCTTTATTCTTTTCCGGCAAGAACATTAAATTATACATTTTTCAAGTGTTAATTAATAATTATAAAAAATTTCAGTTACTATTCGAAAATCTTGAAAAATTATATAGCTTTCTGAAGTAACCCAATAAATTTAGCAATACAACACTTTGATATACTCTCAAGCAATATATCGATCAACATTTTATTACCATCCCTTAAATCAACTCCATCCATCATTCGCGATTCCACGTCCTTGGCATGCTACCACGCATGGCCCATAAGTTAGACCGATTTTTAATAAAATCCCTCAAACTCCTCCACAAAAGCCAAACTTTTAACACTCTCCTAATTCCCGAAATTCAACGTTCGCAGCTCGCAAACGAAGAAAAAAGTACGAGCATAAGTCTCTCCTTCTCTCCCTGCTTCGCTTTTTAAACTTCGTCTCTCTCTCTCTCTTTTCCTTCCTCTCCCTATGTGCACTGTGGAAAAAGAATTTATTGAGTCTGTTATTGGGTTTCCTTCGATTACACCTTCGACACTGGCGTGAGCGCGCGCGCGCGCGCCCCCACGCATGAAATTTCGCTTACGTATTCTTTGAACTCCGCACCGACCGACGCGGCGCGTGGCCCTGTGATCGCGAAAGGGCTTTTTTTATGAAAAAAAAATAGGGTAGGAAGAGAAAGAGGAAAATAAAAGGAAAATGTCGAGAGAATGCTTAAGTGCGCGAGCGCCGCGTCTCCTCGTAAATCAACAAATCGTGAAATTTTATTGGCGAGGCAGCATGTGTTTGGAAGACAGGCGGGCGGGCAGCAACGCTTGGAATTGGGTGAGGCTGCGTCGAGGAGAATTTCGAAATTTATATTTGATTTCGAGCGCTGCTTTTTTATGGCGAGGCGGATACGTGAGATTAAAAGAAAATTTCCAATATAATGTAGCGCAGTCGAAGAGAATTTCGATGGATTGGTATATGTTGTAGCGCGAAACGTGTGTTTAATGGTTATTTTTTTTTATTTTAACTGGGGTAAATGGACAGTTTAGCCAGTGCTGTTATGTACAATTGATTTGTAAAGTAAATTGACTCTAACAGCTATTTTACAATGTCATGACATATAACTTGTATAAAGAAAATATTTTTCAAAAATTATGGTTTTTACATCAAATCTTAGTGTTCATAAAAGCTAATTTTATGTATAAATAATGTTAGGCAAACAGCCAAATTTTATTTGAAATTATAAACATATTCATTTTTATCGTGAAAAGAAAACTGAATTCGATGACAATAACTTAATGACTGTTTAAAGAAATGCTTGTTCGTTCTTCAATTACCATACGTACAAAAACGTTGTAACTAAAAAGTTAAATCTTCCTCTATTATAATGGTTTAGATACAAATATAATCTAATTCTTATTTCACTCTTTGCTCTATCGATAACTATACTACACGCAGCAAGACTTTTCTTCTCTTTCGCAATGCCCTTTACCATCTACCATCAGCCACTTCAAAATCTCTTCCGAAATAAAGCAAAATCAGCGCATATCGTCCTCCCACTCTCCCTCCATTTACTCATCTTCCTCGTAAAGCACACACCCTCACACACAGCCGTCCATCGCAAGCCATAAACAACGCGTCGAGGCCGTGGCATCCACACGCGTCCACGACGAGGACGACGACGACGTTGCTGCTGCTGCTGCTGCTACTACTGCCGCTTACGCGCATAAATTTTCATAATAGCCGCATCGATCTGGGTAGAAACGAAAAAGGCAAGACGACGCACACGCGGGCGCTCGCTCGCCGATAAGAAAAGTTAATTCGTCGTCGTGTCCCGCGAAATTGGATTCCCTACGTATACGCGCATACGTGACGGCCAAGGGAGAGAAGCAAGAGAGAGAGAGAGAGAGAGAATCCTGCGTAGCCCCCCCTTCCCTGAAAAATCGCATTAATCATACGGCCATGGGGGTCAGGCCGAGTGAAAAAGCCTGGGCGAAATAATCTACCGCGAAATGAAATCAACGGTGGGGGTGGACTAGGAGGTTGTACACCCCCTCCTACCCCCCTGGCCGCCGCGGAATTAAAGATCCCGAGATAAGGGTGTCGTCCTTCGCGCGCGCGCTCGTGTATAGAAGAGAGAAGGGAGCAGGAGCCGATTAATCGTAACCGAGAAGAGAGAGAGAGTGGTTTCTTTGGTAAGTGTAAAGGGGTGCTTGAGCGTCGCGGATGATCGGCATGGAAGAGACCTCGTGGGTTGAGTGAATTGTTTGGAGATTGTCGTGGTTTGAGTTTTTTTTCGGTGGTGTCTGTAAGGGGCTGAGATGGTTTGGTATACGCGAAGGGTTTTGAGTGGTAGAATGTAAATAGGTATTAGGGGATGACTGTTGGAAGTATGAAGTTAATGTTATAGAAATGAGTTCTGTTGATGCGATATTTAATGTTGGGAAAGCTACCGAAACAAAAAATAACAGCTTTTTTTATGGTCAATACTACATCTCGTCTTATTATATGTAGATGTAATCTTTTATAAAATCTAGGTTAAACTCTTGAAAAGTTAAGTTAACTTTTGTATTTCAGCCGATAAATTCTAACTATAAAAGCACATTTACATCAACGCATATTCTAGAAAACTAAACCATTTCGCGTACACACCAATTCTTCGCGCCAAATAAATTCCACGACGTTAAACTCAAAATAACCAATGACAAAAGTGTGACACCCCTATATATATATATATATATATACCACCACTACCAAAAACTCAACGCGAGTGCGCCCATTCGAAAAGCTTTCATCGCTCGCGCTTACGCCTCGCTGTCTCTGAATGCGCGAAGTACAAGTCGATGCTCCCTACGTTGTCGCGAGCCGAAAACGCGCATGGGACGCGTTATGGGCCGCACATCCTTCGCGGCTCGTATATCAAAGTTTATCGCCCGCGGAAGAGGCGGCGGCGGCAGTGGCGGTCCGCTTGTTTCGTTGAGCGGTGGAAAAAAAAATACGAGCGTATATAGAGTGAGTGCGTATATGTATATGGTTTTCACGCGTCGAGCAAACGTGTGTTTTTGAGAAGTATAGAGAAGGTGAATGCGAGGTGCGGGGTGTTGTTATGGAAATGAGGTGACTTCTGCGTATGTAGTTTAGTGAAGGTTTTAAATGGTGAGGTACGTAGGGTAGAGTAGTGTGGATTTATTGGTTTTTAATAAGCTTTTTTCGTTTAATAGAGGCAATTTATAATAACTTTTTTTTTGTAAAACTACTGATTATGTATGTTGTGATACAAGGTGTTATTAGTTAAATTTAAATAAGAACAAGTTTGAAATTTTTCCTTTTTGTTTTTAAATTGTACTTATTGTATTGCAGCTTTCATAAATCACATATTTTTATATTTATCATTACGGTCTCAAATTTTTCCTACATATTTTTAGTTACCTAATGTCCTTCAATATATTGCAAAGAACCGACAAGCTCGATATTTAGCAAAAACTTATAAGCTAATGCACTGATGGTGATCGGAGATTTTCCATATTTTCACAACATCATTCCAGTTCTCACATCAGTTACGATACTATCCGGAAAATGACCGTTATCAACGTAACAAAAGCGTTTCATTTTCCACATTTCATTATAAGAAGCCAAACTTCGATGACTCCTATCTTGCCAGTCTACCATAACCATAACCTATATACATTGCCACCACGTCATCGCAAACATCATGAAACCTTTGGCATATATAGCTATCACTCGCCGTCGTCAAGCAGCATTTAACTTTCCCCCCTCTACCCTATAGAAGAAAAAGAACACGACGCGCGTCTTCCTTGCATCCATTCTCCCCATCGACTACGGGCTCCCCATAAAACTCCGGGATCATCCACTGCTATCTTTGCATCGCCGTAAATGCCCGCTCCAGTCGCGTGCCTCGAGATAGCAGGAGCCTTTTTTGTGCGAGACGAGGCACTGGTTTTGTCGCGTGAAATATGGGTTTATTAATCGAATTTGGTGTAAGAGGGGTGGATATAGATGAAGGAGCGATGGAGAATCGTATGATTTGAGCTTCAATGTTGAAGGAAAGTTGGAACATTATCAATAAACGGTGATTGTTGAAGCGTTGATTTTGTTTTTAGAAGGGTTGAATGTTGTCGCGTGAGATTTCTTCAATGATAAAAGGTTAAATTTAAAAAATTAATATTGATATTTCTGTTGGTACCTGATAATGACAATTTTGTGAGATAAATGACTGACAGATATGAATATTGTATAATCTTTGGCAAACGAATCTTAACTTGATTAGCGAATAGATGTCGTCTCTAAAAATGAAGATTCGTACCAGATCTCAATTTTTATACGTGCTTATTGTCAAGATATTGATTACTAATTTTTAAAAATGCATTATTAATCACACGGTCAATCCGTTTTCTTATGTAAATTCTCTAAATCTTTACTATCTTGTTTCTAAAATATAATTATATAAATATCTACGCAGATACAAAACAATAATAATATAACCTAATTAAAAATTAATTTCCGACCTATTGACTGTGACAGAAAAAACTAAAAGTAATGTTTTGTTGTGCTAAAAAAGTTTATTTTTTAGATAATTATAAGCAAATAGAAAGTAATATAAAAAGATGTTAAAAAATACGATACACTAAATAGTTTAAAAGAAGACAAATCTCAAACAATTTTCTTCTGTCGGGGAAAATTACTGTTTTAAGAAGGCAATATGTGAATTATAATTTGTTCAAGAAAAAAAACGCGTATTTAAATGATATACAAAATTAGTTACTGATACTGAAAATTATTTTCAAGATCATTTTCATCATATTCATTTCGAATAATTGATTTTCGAAGCTTAGTTGAGATCCATTTCCTCAACATTATACACTCTCCTCGTGAGTATTTTACATAAAGTTATGATTTGGATGCCATTGAGATGTAATAAATTAACTTCATTAAAAAAAAATAACTTCCTCTATAAAGAAGATTGAAAAGATTATAATAATTAAAAATTAAAATTACTATAGAATTATTAGAAAAAATCAAGCGTCAATTTTCCGAAATACTTCCTCAAATAAATATCGACAAACATCAAATCCATTTTGATATATCCAAAACCTTAAACTTCTCAATACACCGAAACCATCGTCTCACAGCGATAAACGAACAAAACAAACAGACCGTCCGAAGATATATACACTGGACGAGCGACACATAAAAGCTCTTGTCCGCCTGTGTAGTAGCCGTCGTCTCTCGCGTCACAAAAGACGCGCACAGTAGCAATAGCAGCAGTAGTAGCAGCTCACCCCGACTTCTCGAGACGTCACATTCTGCAATAATACAGCGTTTTGGCATCGAGCCCCAAGCGTCCCATAACAGCCCTTTTATTGTGCCTTGCTCACGCGCTTCCATTGCATTGAAAGAGAGGAACTCGCGCTCACGCGCATGAATCTACGTAGAAAAGACGTATAGTGTGTAGTATGTATGTGTGACCATCGCGACCTAATGGATTTCACGAGTGTCCGCAGTGTATGAGAATGAGGTTCTTTTGAAATACTGATGAAGAGCGAAAATCTTTGGTCGTTGTGTAAGTTACGGTAATGGTTGTTTCGTATAAACATTCGTATAGAAGGCGTGATTGAATGGTTTTCTTATGTAAATTCTCAAGATATGCTAGAACTTTACTATCTTGTTTCTAAAATATAATTATATACGCGGATATAAAACAATCAATAATATAACCTAATTAAAAATTCATTTACTATTATTAATTTTACTATGAATGATACTAAATTTATAGTGCAGTATTTGTTTGACAATGCTCAAAACTCTACAAACTCGCATAACTCCAGCCAATTCTTTACGAAACTTCAAAATCCTGCAAATTTTACTGACCCTGTCAACTACGGAATTGAACATTAGCGATTTACCGTTCTCTCAGGACCACCTCGCCCCCCTTCCCATCAACGCAAGCACGTGCCGCAATTTTTTTTTGTTTCATCCCCTTCCCCTCATTTAACTCATATACATAAATAAAATATCGGAGATTCCATCGCACAGGCCGCTGGTCAATCCCCCCGTCTCATAAATCCTGTGTATAATGCACGAGGAGCGAGCGTGCGCTTGAGAGAGAAAAAGAGAAGAAGAAAAAAAAACGAATATATACGCAAATGGGATGTCCCTTTGTCTCTTGCGTGCGCGTAGCCTAAATAAGCAACTGATTCTTCCACGGCTGTGATAAATACGAGACGAGGGAGGAACGGGGGGGGGGGGGATGAGGTTTCTCCGTGTGATTAATACCCGCGACCTCGATATATATATATGTGCGTATGTGTATGTGGGAGTAGTAGAGGGGGCGACAGGGAAATTGAAAGAAGGAAGGTTGAGTGAACGCGACGATTCGAGCATTCGAATGAGATTGTTATTATTTGTTTTGGAGAGATGAGTTCGATAAGAGGAAGTTTTTTTTTATCTCTCGTTCGAAATAGCTTTTTCTTTGTACCATACAATGATTCATACGGGATAGATCATTGTATATAGCGGAAGCTTTCGATGCGTCTTCTTAGACATAGCTCGTATTTTTCGTAATTCAATAACGGCTCGGTATAGATACTCACATCTACGACAATTTTCCAATACTATACCACTGTAATGTCTTGAAAAAGAAACGGAAAGAAGGAACTACAAAAAAGAACAAAAAAAAAAAATTGGCGCACCTTCGTCCCTGGCCAACGCTTTTCTCTTGCTTGTGCGCATCATATATATATACATCCCGAAACAATCGCTTGTACGGGGGGGTGGGGCCGAGGGTGGCCCCTTTTCCCTATTACCGTATACGTACGGTCTCGACTTCGGCGCTACTGCTACGCGACGGGCGCGTGGTTATGTATAGGGTGTACCGAAGGAAATAACCGTCATCTGTATTCGCGATAACATCGTAATTGAATGCGGTTGACGGGGATTTGCCGCGCGGCGAGTCACCTCGTCTCTCTTCTCTTCTCTCTCTCTCTCTGCTCTTTGTGCGCAGGGTTGGAACGAGAGGGTGAGAGAAAAAGAAGGAAGGGAGAAAGAGAGAGAGAGAAACGCTGTCATCGTTTTGCGCGGTTTTATGATGTCTCTGGTAGATGGAGGAGAACTCGCGCGCTTTATCTATAGGGGGAGGCTATTTTTTGAAGATGTAAAGCGATGTGGCTTTTGTGATGGCTTGGCGGGATAGTCGAGGGCTGGAAAAGGACAGGGTTCTTGGATTTTTATGGTGATTGGTATTGTAATTAGATGCATTGCGGTGGGAATTATAGTTAGTTTGATTAATTATATCACGAGTGAACAACACTATGTTGGTGGTTTACTGAGAGATAGGGGTTGTTGGATATGTTTAACAAATTAATTATTTTAGTCGTCTTAGATGATTTTTATAACCGAGTTGGATGTACAATTTTTTATGATAAATTCTTATAAATCACTGTACTATCGTTGTTTATTTACCCAACCGTTAACTAGTTTAGAAATTGATTTATTACTCTACGAGGATTGAACATTTTCTTTTATCAGATTTCCAATGATTATATCCACCAGCGCACAATTCTTTTCCGACAAGTGACAACGTTTTACACGTCATTTACAAAGCCATAAATAACTCAGTCATTCTGCTCAATTATTGCTATTACAGGAACTGCTGACAAGGGCACACTGTAACAACAGAGCCATTATATAAAACGAATGGACGAATCCAATTGACGCGCAATCGAACTCGCCAAAAACACGTCCGGCGGTAATTTTTAAACATACCCACCACTCGACCGAAAATAATAATGGCTTTTCCGACAGCCAATGAAAAATTCAACGTGAACAGACTTTCTCTCATACAAATACACGGACGACCGTCGAGCTCTTAAAAGGCTCATCGTGCAATGCGCGGAGAGCTGTGCGCGTATCGGACATCGGTACAAAATTCAAAAACCGCTTTTCCTCTTTCTCTCGCGCGCACGCGCTGAATAATTCAGGAAGGCGCGCGAAAAAGCGGACGGTAGCAGTGGCACAGCCCCCCCCCCCCCTATAAATATTTTCCTAGTCGTCCTGAAATAATTGCATTGTCAGCCGGCGATTGTTTCCCCCGCGAAATAATTGAAGCTCTCGGGCTTCGATTTCGGGAGAGAGAGAGCGCGAGGAAAAAGCGAGAGAGAAAATTAACCGGATTCGGACTGCAGAGTGTATAGCGTAGCGACGTCGTCCTCACCACGGTATGTGTATATATAGCGAACTATCGATAACGAATTGGTCGATCGAATCAATCAGCGGTGGCGAGGCGCGTCGACGTTCTCTTTCGAAATAAATTCTTGTCCAATCAGCGGAATTTCGGGGACTGAGTTTTCGGGAGTTGATTAAACGCGCGCGTTGTGAGTGAGTGAGAGAGAGAGGTAATTGCGCTCGATCGTATTACGAGTGTCTTGCGCGTATTGCTATGTAGAAATCGATGCGGTAATGAGATGAAAGGGGTAGAATAAAAAGGTTTGTTTTTAATCGTATAGTCAGTTTGAACGACAGAATAGAATGAATAATTATTTTAAGTGATTCTAATGACAATTTTTTTTATTTAAATTGAGAAAATATGAAGCTACTGGCCAATTCTGTTAATACAAGTTGCTAGTTTTCTCTACTATTCTCAGTCCCGAGTATGTCTATATATCCACGATATATTACAATCTAAATGTTTCGTCAACTCTCGGAAAATTCTTTTCAAGAGCAAAAAGTTTAAATGAGAATTACAATTATTGAAATGTATAAAAGGGGTTTTAGCCCTCGGCACTGTCTGTTGGGCTCGTCAGGAGGATGCAGACAGATCTTGCCTCGACACCACATAATAAATTAAAAAAAAAAAACAATACTATCTCAAAATCTTAGTGAAACCAGAGGAGTTTATACATTTGAAGCTAAAGCTAATTACAGCGATCTGACAGAACTTTGTCTATTTTCTAATTAGATGAAGCCTGTCTAAACTATATAGAAAATTTAGCTTCAAATGTATGAAAAAGAACTAGATTTTGTTCAATATTTTTAGCTTTTTGCGAGATATGGGTAATAGAAATTAAAATACTGATATACAGTAGGAATAAAATTTATTAGTCACAATCTTTTACAAGAATTTGACATTAAGTGTACATTGAATACAGTCTCTTCTTAAAGGAAATACTACATTTGCCATATAATTGTGCTCTCGACAACGTAAACATTTTAAAATTTTTTGATCGCTTTTCAAATCATCTGACAGTTTACACCATGACTAAACAGAATTTGTGAATATATTGTCTGTTTTATAGAAAGATGAAACCATGTATTGATAAAATAAAAGAACAACGTTCATACACTCCATTCCTTATTACAAGATATTGCGTAGTGATACTTATTAAAAATAACGTTTCCTTATAGCCACCTTTTCGATTCGGCAAGGTATCACGCTACAAAGAGCTGATAAAGATGAAACCGTAGTTCCTTCATCAGATATCTATATAGGATTCTAAGAAAATATTTCACAATAAGATGTACGAAATTTCCAGATCGGTTTCTTATGCCAATTTTTCACAGTTAGTATGACTATTCGGTTGGTTACTGTTTATATCGACGAAGATGGAACACAATTTTTTTTGTCAGATATGTATATAGAATTCTAAGAAAATATTTCACAATAACACATACGATTGTTTTCTTATGCAGTTTAGTATGACGATTGAATTATGTTTGCTTTCATCAGTTATCTATATGGAATTCTAAGTAAAGTATTTCATAAAATGTGAACCAATGTAATGCTGCATACGGTTGTCAAAGGGTTGTGAGCATCATGTTACAAGCTTATCGGCACAGAAAAACTGTAATACTAAGGAAGTTTAGAAGTGGATAAAATTAGGTGATCAAAACTTAAGATTATTGAGATTAGGTCTACGAAAACCTGAAATAACTGTTTCTGAAAAGCGAAAATTTTTATCGATTATAGCAATTTTAAAGGGAATACAGATAAAATTAAAATGCTTATTAAATGATAGTAAGACTTTGAAAAACGAATGAAATGGGATGATTTGGAATGTGCTTTTAATAATCACCTTAGAATTGGAGTGATAACCAATATTAAAAACTTAGACATTATTACATTTATGAATGATTCTCAATTTTTAAAAGAGAAAAGCTGTATGACTCATTACCGTAGAAGCTCTCGAGTCTTATCGCTCTTGATTCTTGGAACTCGCGATTATTTCAATTGCAATCTCCTTAGCCACACTTTTTGGTAATACTAACAGAATTAAAAATTATTAAATATTGAATAAAAGTTTCATTTGACAATTCCAATTGACTCAGAATCGGAATTGCCGATTCCGGCTATTTAGGTATGTATTTTTATATTGGCGAATGGAATTTAATATGAGTGTAAATTACAGGACATTATTTGTACGGAAATTCAGTTCCCGTAACAAATATATTCAAAAGCATATTTAATTTACAGCGTTTATATAAAAACACATAACATATTGAAAAGTGATTGATTCTTTCGCTCCACAAAAATCTCCACCATTTTTTCATAGATACGCCTGACACTTATTTCACACGCAGACATACCCATTCTCTCTCTTTCACTGGCTCCCTCTGTTTTCCTTCTAACTAAATTCACTTCCCGACTTCCCACACACTCCCCTCTCCACGTGTCATTTCTAAATCCATCCCATTTCTACTGCGATTAGCTGGCCTCGGGAAATTGCATCTGCATCTATCGCCGCGGCCGTCGCGTTGGTCCCTAACAATAGGATACAAGGATGGAGGGGAGCACCACTTTACCGAGCCGACGCTACTCCAGAATCGTTGTCAGTCAGTCCCGATCGCTAAACTGCAGTTAACTAGACGCTCGCTTACTTATTCAGTTCAAAAAGAGACACCTATCTCGTATATTTCTATCGAGTGACGGCGCATGTAGTTGTGTCAAGTTTTCTATTTCGTATATATCTACCGAGTGGTAACGCCAGTAGTTGCGCCCAGTTTTGCTTTCGACAAACACCCATTATGGATACATATGTCCTATGCACGGAGGGGTTTATACCACCGGCGTACGAAAGGAACGTGAAATTGAAATGTTAATTAATCCAACGAAAGAAGCGATCTCACTTTGTAACGTCATGATGAAACGGGAAAACATCACTCAATGGCAGTATTTGGAAACGGACGGAACCTGGCTCTTCTCGACGATGAAGGCTGAGAATGTTCAAGTCTCATGTCCTGAACAGACATACGAGAACATTGTGTTAAAGGGGGTCGACATACTAAGATTAGCTGAAGGATGTATAGGCTGATCCTCCAAAATCACGCTGGTATCCAACAATTTAAGGACTTTGCGAATGCAATACATGTACGATCCAAATCTGCATCTGAACATCACTGACGTCAATCCTACCTTAAAACCTCAAAATGACGGAGACAATTCAGTAAAAAAGCTGGTAAAACACCTAATTGGACGAGCAGGAAGGAATCCTTAAAGGTCATTGTTTCATAAATACCGGAGATTGGACGTCATAAACGAGCCACCACGTTCACCAATAATCTCATATACGGAGACATTAGTACCCAGGTCGCCATTTTGTTGGGAATTGGCATATATCTATCTACGAGAATTTCGAAAAGGGGAAGAAAAACGATCTTACCCCTACACGAACCTTCATATTGTTCCGACGACTTGCCAGTTCGCGCAATAAAGTCCAAGGGCTCAAAGCCTGGTCCTAGCCCCATCAAGCCCCAATTTTTGCTCCCTATTACAGCCATTGAAATTGATTAGAACAAAAGAGTAAAACGAATCTTCCTTTTTTCCAGGCCATTATTTCGTGGACTTTAACGTTTAAACATGAAGCCTGATTTATTCGAACTTCTCATTTGGCTACAACGAATGGTACAAATAATCACCTAGCACATGGAGACTTCTAAGGGAAGCGACAGACCCAAGGACTCTGGAACCGAAAGTAGTAAAGAAATACCTTCTAATGAAAAAACGGACATACCCTTATCGAGCCAGAGAATGAAATCGGAAATTCACATGACACGACCCATTGACAACAAGAGGGACGGGAATCGGCTATTTTGCCAGATTCCATGGATCAGGTGGTTACCAGACGAATCAACGCAGAAACATTGTGATCAAAGAAACGAACGTCATTTCTTCGCACATTTCGCCGAATTGGGCACCATGGAATATTGTTACACAAAAAGAGATCATCGTAACCGGGTATCGCATGGATTCGTCAGATACCACTCACGAGCCGATGCTGATCACGCGCTTCGTTCCAGTGACCCACGCTACCCAGTCCGTCCAGCCAGACCCCAATATACCTTCACCAGTCGGGTCGTTGGAAAAACTCACACACCATGTAGATTCGTCATTGACATCAGAAATTGGGATCTTCACTTGTCAACGTGCATTCGCCAACGGAATTTAGAAAGCTAGACAAAAAAGAGGAGTTTGATCTAACTCGCCGCCTAGCGGACAGCAGCAGAGATCGCCAGCGTAAACAGTCCCGAGTCCCGAGAAAGGCGAAAAGCCGCGGCGCGCTCATGCACCGAGCGGAGCCGTTTTCTCGGCTGTTTCCCCCACTCCGCTTAGTAAGGCGCTGGCAATCTCTGCGGCTATCCGCTGGGCGGTGAGCTGGATCAACTAACGAATAGACTCAGCGTATGTAAAACAATAACAAAATCTATTCTATTCAAAATACAACGATATGTGTCACGTTGCGCGCGGACAAGAAGCCGGGATCCGCCGCTCGGCTATGCTCATGCTTTGTGAAGCATACACCGTGGGCGACACTCAAGCATCTCTTCTACGAATAGTTTCAGTCACCGATTCAAATTATAAATTTGGGTGTAACTACGTGCAACGTTTTGCTCCGATACATTACATTCCGTTACTCTATCACAATTTCCACAATATAGTCATCGATATAAGAGATCAACACGGTCAATCTGTACCATTCGAGTATGGAACGTTGACGGTTGCACTCCATTTCAAACGAAACCGTTAAAAATTAAAAGCCAATATGAGTTACTATATTCAATACTACGACGAGCAAGTGGGGGGGTGGGGCTAAAAGTGTTTTCGCTGGCTCTACTTACCAAAGAGACCGAGAAGTGGGGGCGTGGCTGGGTGGATTGTTTCGAAAAATGCTGCTTTATATATCGAGCGGAAAGTCGTAGGGAAAAAAACCATACGCGCAGGGTTAAATGTTTTGAATGACGTGGCGTGTAACGGTCTCAATTTCAAAGAAGCAGTAAAGTTTAGAGCCAAAGAATCTGGAAAAAAATGAGAAAAAAAGCAGACGAAAAAATATCTGAGATGATGAAAGGCTCGGATTATAAGATGCGAGCGCACAAGCAAAAACTTCAGTTGAGAAAGACGAGCGGACTAGTTCACATCACCGACGGAAAGAAAAAGAAAAAGAAGAAGAAGGCAGTAGCAGTATTAACAAGAAGAGGAAGAAGAAGAAATCAACTTTTAGAAATATTAACGACATTTTCGGTCGAAAATAGAAAAAACAAAATGGCGTTTTTACATTCGCATTCAACAGAATGCATGTCCAGTGAATTGGACATTTTTTCTCTTTCGACGGCTCAAACTTTTATAGAGAGTAGCAGTTTTTTGTACTACAAGCTTGTATCATCGCTCAGCGACAAAGGAGATGCTCCTGTAGAGTTTGTGGTACCAAGCGGTAGTGAACACTACATAGACCTTGCGCACACGATGCTCTACATTCAAGCAAAGATCGAACCAATAGATGTCGAAGCGGAAAACTTAAAAGTTGGATTTATTAATCGTGGCATCAACAACGTGCTTAAATTTTTTAAAGTTGAACTAAACCGAGAAAGTGATGAAAAAGCAAAATCTATTTTGAAAGACTATGCAGCGTTTAAACAATTTTGCGCACTGCGTAAAAACGAAATTGAAAATAGAGCCAAGTTGCTTATGGAATTTTCTAATCTAAACAAAGAATTGTATAACATTTATCTTACGTAATATTATGCTTTTAGTTTATCCAACTTGGCTAACGATTTATACAACTATATGTTTTCAATGTAGTCAAAGTAATTTGTATAATTTTTTGATAATATATACACAACTTACTTTTAATTCTGTAACGAGGAATTTCCCGGACAACGTGTGGACGACCCCTCGGTCGCAGGAAGGCGCTGCGGCGACTTGCATCCAGCTACCCGGGGACACTCAGTTGCGGCTAGCCATACTGACAGTCCAGCCCGTGCTCGAGGTGTGAATAACCCAATGCCGAGACATCGGACACCTTCGAGACGGGCACGTTGAAACGCGAGTCTCTTCCACCCGTCCCTGCGGCACCCACGAGTATCCGAGCGATCGACATTATACTAAGAAGGTAAGAGAGCGCTCTCAAAAAACACGATAATGTAATAGGTGAATGTACATTCGACCAAAGAGTTTGTAATGCGACTTAATTATTTATCTTTATATTTATATTTATATTATATTTATTTTATACTTATTACGCGTTAGAACTTTCTCCCCACTTGCAACTGGGGGTTTTATGCCTTAAAAAAATCTATCATAATATTACATTTTTTTTCACATTGTATTTATTCAAACCTGTCAAACTGTCATCCATTTCCTACGTCCTCACCCACAATTACCAGAAAGTCGTAAGTCAAAGAACAGTAGCTATTGCGTATTAAAATTATATACTTATTAATATAAAAAAATAAGTAATAAATATATAAATGAAGATTATTCATTATTCTTAGCTAAGTATATAATTAAGAAATCCATATTTTTAATACACCGCATCGAAATAAACAATAATAAATACAATAACAAATAAACCAAATTTTCATTGTTTACAGAGAAATAACCACATATGCTAACTTATAAGGGTACCGCGAATACTAAAACGCAAAAATAAAGGGTGGTCTGGTGTGCCCTGGGGGGAGGGGGGCGTTTTACCCCGGTACTTTGAAAAACTTAGATTTTTGAGAAATTAAAATATTGGCTACATCTTATTATCAAAGAGTAAAATATTTACTTTTTGAATTTTGTTTCAATATAAAATAATATAGGACAAATTTCCTTAGGGGGTCAGCTTTTCCCCGGTCTCCCCTAATATTTATTCACAAAAAGTTTGTAAAATCTCGACTAATTGTATCCTGGTTGCTATAAAGTGGAAGTATCATTTGGATAATAACACGAAAAAGGGGTTATATGATTATGTTATCTGTAAATCTTCATTTATTAGTTTATAATTTTTATAATTAATAAATTCGTATCAACGGTACGTATAAAAAAGTTCCAATTCTTTATGTGACATATCATGTATCAAAAATGGATTTTTTAGAGTGCACTAAAATGTTTTTTCACAGATGATTAGTGTACACTTTACAGAATAAAATCTTTAAGAAAAATTTATTTAAAACAAGGAGAAATTAGTTAAGGTGGGGGGTCCAATGTTTAGGCGGCTCACTTGAAATTTGAAGTCAACTATAGACGATCTCGGTCCCGATACAACTTCTTTAGATTGTGCAAATTTTCGACGTTATAAATTACGAAAATCACATTTTCGAATGTGCCAATTTACCTACTGTCCAAAACATCGAATTTCATAAATACTATTTTACAGCCAATAAAAAAGTGTCTAATGAGTTAGATTCGTTTTCATTGGCTGTAAAATAGTATTTATGAAATTCGATACTTTGGACAGTAGATAAATTGATACATTCGAAAATGTGATTTTCGTAATTTATAATGTCGAAAATTTGTACGAACTAAAGTAATTGTATCGGCTACTATTTCTGAACTCACCATTAAAATGTTGTTAATTTTTAATAATTATTTACAGATATGTAGCAATTTTGAAGAAAAGTAGGCCAAAAATTCAATTTTTTATAACTTTTAGAAAAATTGAAATTTACAAAAAAATATTTTAGAATATTCTTTTTTACATATAAACCTTCAAAGATCTCCCAAAACATATGTGAAATTCTACTACGTTCAATTCAACCCTAATTTTTGACAGAATAGTTATAACTCTGGTGCAAGGTATAAAATAAAACGTACATCAATTTTGTAAAATTTAAATGGCAGGAACCATAATTAAAATGTTTTATCTCCATCTTATACTTCATTTTACATTTCCGTGACGAAAATTTTGAATCCCTAAAAATTTTTTATTTCATTTTATATAAAGATTTTGCACAAAAGAATTTATTTTGTTAAGAATAAAATCATAAAATCGCCGCTATTAAGTGTTCATTCATTGGCGAAACATATTTAAATACTAAGATAGCGGTGTTCATTTACTGGTGTTTGGGAAATATTTTTTTTTTCTTTGATTCTTTATTCAAATTTGCTTGTCAACGTAGTCTGAACATTTTCGAATATAAACCTCATAAGGGTTTTACTTTTAATCCATTTTTAAACCACTTACTGATAATAAGTTCCTATATACAAAAATTGCGTAATTTTTTTATATCCAGATTATTAATCTAATTATTATTAATAAAAATTCCTTACCTGTAATACACGGATTTATTTGTAACACTGATTCTATCAGCCTTAAAAGATCTCCTTATTAACGAACGGCTTTTTATTACAGTGTGAGGGTTTAGAATAAAACTTACTCAAAAATTAAATGTTTTAAAAATTAACGAGTTTATTTATAAGAATCGACTTGACCATTCAGCTGAAGTGTAGACAAAAAGATTGATCAGGTGAACGTCGACAACAGGACTGAAACACTATAGCTTCGAAAATGCAAGAAGCGTAGACAGGAAGTGATAAAGAATTGAAATATCATTTTCGTTCTCATCTCCTCGAGTGAATCCTCGAGTTGTGTGTTAACAAAAGAAATCGATAATCAACGTATCATTCCCAATAATGCATATGAAATTGCTTAGTACAATGAATAGTGCATTATAACGGACGAGTACTTCTTCGTCAACCTCTCTCTCCCGTCGCCTATATTGTATACTATTTACTATAAATACATATTAGCTGTTACAGGTGCGGAGAGCGAGAGGAAACCCAAGCCACTATAAGAGCGAGAGATACAGAGAGAGAGAAAGACGAGACAGCCGCAAAAGCCCGCGTGCGCGCGAGTCAATTTAAGTCTGGCCTTGACCGTGAATATGGGCCCGCGTGCATACCGAGTTTTTTTATTGTATCTGCGTGTGCATCCTCACGATTAACGCTACCGTGTCCGACTCCTCCGAGAGCTTCTGCGTGCGTGTGCCGTGACTTTTGTGCGATCCCGCAATACCCGGGGCAAGCGATCTACGCTATCCAAGCGACCGACAAGCGACCTACGCAGGACGTCATGCCGAGAGCCAATTTGTAAGTCTCCATCCGATTTTCTCTCTCTCTCTCTCTCTCTCTCTCTCTCTCGTTTCTGCCGCTCAGAATAGTCCAACCGGCGCCGGAAAACCCCAACTACACTATTATTGTACGCTGTTTTGTTTAACCTGCAATAAAAAGGTAGTGTCTAAATCTCCTATATCAGCCGTTTATGGGGACGGCTGACGAACAACAGGTAACGTAAGGTTTTCCCAAGAGAAAATGTTCGATTTATGGATAGGAGAGTGTCATTCCAAAAAGAAGTTTACGAAATTCTGTTTATTTTTTAGAATTTCGTAACGATATAATCAATAATGGTAGAAGATTTATAACTGATATTGTCCTGAAAACTAAGTAATTCAAAGTAAAGTTAGTAATCTATATAAAAGATAGGATAAAGGAAATGGAAGTAAGAAAGGAACGAGGGGACAGAATAGGCAAACAAGAAACATAATTAAAATCTTTGGTACAATTATTGAAACATACACCGCACATATAAGAAAATATACAGGAATACAATATAGTCAAAGAAAAAAATAATAATAAAATGTAAACAAAATAAGCCTTGACAAGCACGTAACACCACCCAGTCTTTTTTTTTAAATTTATCCATGTCTTCCTGAATAGGTTGGTACATTTTCAGTAAACCACCATTTCAAATGAGTCATCCGTAGAATTAGTTCGGCCATCGTATGAAAATATTTTGTTTCTACTGTTTCTACATTAGTTTTTTTATGACATATTCAGCTGATAACACATTATACACTTTCAGAGCCTATTCAGTTTCCAAATTATTTTTTATTCGAGATATAAATAATACTTTAGCATCTCTCATAAATGTAGCCACTTCTAAATGCTTCAAATTCGTTATCACTCCAGATCTAATACGATTGAAAGCAGCTTCCACATCTTGCCATATTACTCTATCACTGCGTTTTTCGCGCAAACCGATACCACTCTTTAATAAACATTTTAGTCTGTTTTGTATACCTTTGAGTAAACCAATAGTGGATATGAATCTTTGTTTGTCAGCGACACATTTTGCATTTTTACGTAAAAGCTGTCTTAAGAATCTTAAATTCTTATTTCTAAGTTTAATCCACTCGGTAACTTCTTTAGGATTTACATTTTTAAATGCCAGAAGTCGATAGGTTTCCAACATTATATTTACAACTTCCTTACAATCGTCTGCAGACATTGTGATCACTTTTAGATTTTGCTTTTATTACATGACAACTTCGTGGTTGCCAGTCGTTTGTTTTTCTTCCCTTAGAGCATTTTTTTTTATTACATTTCTCTTTTATTTGTGATACATATATTAATTCACTCTTCACGCGTACAATTATTCGCTCCGAAAGTTACTCTAAAAGGCGA